>CM053026.1:96052212-96573091 GCA_028564925.1 Lithobates sylvaticus | reverse complement strand
CATTTTTGCCCAGTCTTTTCCTGACGGTGGAGGCATGAACGCTGACCTTAACTGAGGCAAGTGAGGCCTGCAGTTCCTTGGACGTTGTTGTGGGGTCTTTTGTGACCTCTTGGATGAGTCGTCGCTGCGCTCTTGGGGTAATTTTGGGCGGCCGGCCACTCCTGGGAAGGTTCACCACTGTTCCATGTCTTCGCCATTTGTGGATAATGGCTCTCACTGTGGTTCGCTGGATTCCCAAAGCTTTGGAAATGGCTTTATAACCCTTTCCAGACTGATAGATCTCAATTACTTTCTTTCTCAATTGTTCCTGAATTTCTTTGGGTCTCGGCATGATGTGTAGCTTTTAAGGATCTTCTGGTGGACCTTACTGTGTCAAGCAGCTCCTATTTAAGTGATGCCTTGATTGTGAACAGGTGTGGCAATAATCAGGCCTGGGTGTGGCTAGAGAAATTGAACTCAGGTGTGGACAACCACAGTTATAGTATGTTTTAACAAGGGGGGCAATCACTTTTTCACACAGGGCCATGATGGTTTGGATTTTTTTTCACCTTTAATAATAAACACCTTCAATTACAAATTGCATTTTGTGTTTACTTGTGTTGTCCTTGACTATTGTTTAAATTGGTTTGATGTTCCGAAACACTTAAGTGTGACAAACATGCAAAGGAACAAGAAATGAGGAAGGGGGCAAACACTTTTTCACACCACTGTAAGTTCAAATCAGAGCATGGGTTCACTTTAAACACCCAACGTGTTTTTCTGGCTATATCTCCGCTTGGATTTTCCCGCAGTGTAAACTGTGGGTGCTTCACGTCATATCTCCCCTCGGCCCTAATCTCTTGTTGTTTCATGCTTCTGACCTAATTCACCTCACCCATCCAGCCCTGGAAACAGTAGACTTTTCTATTGTCCCAGGTCCAGCGTTCTGGGAAGATAATAGCGTAATAAAACAGCGAGTAACCGCGGACAGATAAGTTCTCCTTATTCATGTTTGGATTTGGGTCACTAGTAATTCAGAACAATTCCCCTGTGTGTCTGTATAAATATCAGCTGCAGAACCGATTATTTCTAAAACAGCTTTGGCCAGCTCAACCATTTTCCAACACAGCTGCCTGACACCAAGTCAATGTGAATCTGTGCAGTCGCAGGTTATTAATGTGTTTTCTCTGCAAAGACAGCACTGCAATCATTAGGGAACTTATGTGTTTCCTGCTTTTCAGAACTACTGAAGCTTTTTGTTTTTACAATGTTTTATGGCTTTTTTTGAGGCAGCCTGTAGCGGTGGTCACATTTGTCCCGTTGGCTGTTTTGTTTTCCAATTGGTTAATGAATTATGTCATTATTGAAATGATCCGGAGCATCCACTCCACCATTCATTTTATTTTATTGCTGTTTTTTCAATGATTTTCATCTATATTGCCGGGACCCGATAATACATTACAGGATAAGCAGTTTTAAATGAAATTTTTTTCCTTTAGAAATATCATTTTGCTGTGGTAGTGTTCTAAACACAGGAAACATGCGCTACTTTACAGGCATACTAAGGACACCCCCCAGGCATGATATTTAAAGGAATATTACATTTTTATTGTTTCACTTTAAGCATTATTAAAATCAGTGCTGCCAGAAAAAACACAGTTTTTAAAACTTTGTTTTGCTTTGATACATGTCCCCTGGGGCAGGACCCGGGCCCCCAAACACTTTTTATGGCAATAACTTGCATATAAGCCTTTAAAATGATCACTTTTGATTTTTCAAGTTTGTGTCCCATAGACTTTAATGGTGTTCAAACAAATTTTTTGCCTGTTCTCATGTTCTGCTGTGAACCGAACCTGGGGGGTGTTCAGCTCATCCTTATTGCTGTGATAGAAAAAATATATAAATGGCTTGCCTTTTGTCCTTGACCCATGTCATGTTTATTTGTATTTTTATAAAGAGATATTTTTATTGAGCATGAACATTTTATTATGAAAATTATGGTGATTAGGGTCTTAACACTTTCAAGAGTCACGTATTACTAACACGTTTGTTGTGATGAGAAATGAAATAGCACTTTAGCACTATTCATAGTTAAACTAAATCCCGTTGTGTATTTCTGTCATCAGCCACTCTTATCACATTACTGTTATGACTGGCTTTTAATGTATGCTGCTCATGAAAATATTTTCTTTGTTGGCTTACACAAGTGGCAGCGGCCTCTCCGGGTGTGTGGAAATGACAGGTGTTGGAGTTCAAAGCCCGCTGAACAATGGATAGAAGTTTGAAGTTGACGAGGATTCCACTCGTGACCCCGAAGTTCACATGGAAATAGAATCCCACTGCCTAATCTGTATTGTGATACCGTCAGCAACTTCTGGGCCTTTGTTCAAACTCAGCATTTAACTAAGGACAGAAAACTGCCCGCAGCTTCTTATGATTGTGCAAACCAAACATTTTACGTACTCTGTATCATAGTATCTTCTAGCCTTAAATGCTTGGAATTAAAGGGGAAGATCCCCCTAGAATTACTCTATGAACATTTAACAGCCAAGTAACACATGAACTTTGATACATGCATAGCACCATGTTTCACATCTGTCTGCACTCTGTTGTTTTCCAGCAATCAGCACTGGAAACTGACAGCCATCTACAAGTGACATCACGCAACCCATGATGTGGCTCAGCCCCTGCTCCCCATGCTATCTACATCTTGTAAATACAAAGCCTGAGTGTGTCCTGATGCTATCAAGGATGTAGGATGTAGTGTGATGGTGGGTGAGTGACACCATGCAACTTATGGTGTCATATGTAAATTACCAGCAGATCCCAGTGCTAATTGCGGGATTGTCAGCTAGAAAGTTGTCAAACATAGTGCTATGCATTTATCAAGGTATTATATTAGTATTATTTTGCATGCGTTGCCCTTCCATGTGCTCCTTGCTGTGAAGACCAGCTATAGGTGGGGGCAGTGGCCATTTGTTTGTTACTGATGTAATATTGGTGAGGGGGCACACTGAACACCTTTGCTGTCATTGTGCTATGTGCTGGGTGTCCAATGCTTCCCTGTGCCTTTAAGGAAGGCTGGGCTACCTCCAGGCTTGCCTGCTCTCCATCTATCTATTATAATGCATGTGCTTCTACTGTAGAGGCTTTCAAAATGTACAAGAGTTAGGACTGCAGATAGTATTGGGGTGCCTTGGAGCGGCTCTGCAGCTTACGCATTTTTTTGCAAATGTGTGCTAACTAAACCCCTGTTTTTATTGCAAATTGTTAGACAGAATAATTTGGTTGGCATCAGATTGGCTGGTGAGTTGAGCTGGGAATTTTCTTTGGTTTTGTTTTACATGTATTATATAGTTGTATAATGTTCATATGGTAATTCTATGTAAAGTGGAACCTCGGATTGCAAATAACGTATATTGATTGGTTTGCGCAAAAGTTAAAGTGTCTACAAAATAGAGGATAGATTTATGGCATTTTTATTATAAACATTTTTTTATTAGTAATGGCGGCACTCTGCGATTTTTATCGTGACTGCGACAATATGGCGGACACATCGGACACTTTTGACGCTATTTTGGGACCATTGTCATTTAAACAGCCATCGGTGCTATAAAAATGCACCGATTACTGTGTAAATGACACTGGCAGGGAAGGGGTTAAACACTAGGGGGCAATCAAGGGGTTAAGTGTGTCCTAGGGAGTGATTCTAACTGTGGGGGGGGGGGGGGGCTACCACTGACATGACAGCTATCCCTGTTCCCGATGAGAGGAAGCAGTAGATCTCTATCTTGTCACTAGCCAGAACGGGGAAATGCCTTGTTACATCTCCCCATTCTCCTGTTCCGTGTCATGATCGGAGGACACCAGTGGACATAGAGTCACGGGCATGGTCACGGAGCACGCGGCGGTGCGCGCCCACAATGCAGCTTCCCAAAGGGGACATACCTGTATGCCCATTTGTGCAGCCGTGCCATTGTGCCGACGTATATCTTCGTGCACTGGTCGGCAAGCGGTTAAAAAACATACGATGCATAGTTCAAGTGGCTATTCGGACATATATATGTACTTCCCACTTGAAAGCATTAAACAGAGTGCCTCATGCAGTGCACATCCAACATGTTTCGAAAATTACAGGGGTGTATATGGAAGCAAGAAGCAATATTCTGTTTAGAGGTAATTAGAGGTTAAAGAAATAGCCACAATTAAAACATAGGAAAGCATAAGCAATGTCCTCCAATTACCAGTAAGGGGCACAGAGACCAGGGCAGCCAGACTGAACTCCACTGGGGTCGGTCCAGGGGCGGATTCAGGGGGAAACGATTTTCTAAATACTGGATGAAGCGAAACACTGTGATAAAAGAGTGCAGTGTCCCTTGAAATCAATTAACAAACCTGTGCATAAAGTATATGTGAAAAAATACAAAATTCAATAGAAATTCACAATTTCATATATATATCACCAAATCCATATATGTGCAAATCAAATAACCATATAATCAAAAAGTCAATAATTAATAAATGTATATTCAATCATAAAATGTCCAGGTGCTTTCAAAGTGCTCAGTGCTCCAAAAATATAAGTGCTCCAGTGCAAATAAAGGTGCTCTTCAAAAAAGTATAGTTGGCCTCTTATCAAATATTGGAGATCTCAAATTATATATATATATATATATATATATATATATATATATATCTCCTGGATAGCCAACGCTCTCATCATCAGGAATCTGGTTTGCTCAGTGACCCTATCAGTAAGATGTAGCCACAGTGTCCCCATTGCTGGAGTGTATGCCTGGTATCTTACTCCACGTCCAACCAGTCAGTAGCCATACATATTAAATACAAGGAAGGGGAAGCCACAGAGCGTGATTTGGCTTAGGAATCTTTGTTTATTTAAAAATGTAAATTGCGATTACATGTGTCCAGAAACACAGCTGCGGGAACATCTGGCAGGCTTGTGCGTGGTCACACTCTAGCTCCGCCCGATGTGTTTCCCCCCAACCGGCGTCTTTTGGGATTGGAGGACCAACACAAGGTATGTTAGTGGAGCTATCTATAAGGGAAAAAGCACTAGGGAAATACTGGAGAGGTGAGTATCAGGGGGTCAAGGAGGGGGGGAATGGTCTTACACAGACACTGTCACTAGGGCCTTAAAGGGCAAAGTGAAAATATCTTTATATTCTTGTATCAACTCCAAGTTTTTAAAATGAGCCCTGTGTCAGATCGAAATAGAAGAGAGAAGCATGTGTTTATAGGGACCAGCAGTTTCTACACACCTGGGCCCTCTGAAGTTTATTAACCTCTGAAAGAATCCCTTACTGACATTATAAAGGACTCAGTTATAATCAGTGTTATAAACTTTATTGTACATACATACATTTTGTAATACCTTCGATAGGTTAGTCAATTTAGTAAAATGGTCAATGTTAAAAGAATGATTTTGAAAGCTTCCTAAAATATTACAGTTATTTGTGTATCAAGTACATGTGACTTAAAATCCGCCATAAATGTAGTAAACCATGTGATGTCCATTAAGATTCTATCCTCTCCCCTCTGCGCTCCCATTACCATTTAAAACATTAAACATAAATAATCGTGTACATTTATAATACACCCATTTATCTTTGTGCTATAGATGGCTACACAGAGTAAAAACAGGATTTATGTTATTAAATAAATACATTTTTCTGCTGCTAGTGCTTCTTGTATGGAACCTGTCATAGAAGAAATTATGAGCAAGTAATGCAAGCCTAGAACAGTTACTACAAGGCATCTGCACATACTTTTAGCTGTGATCAAAGCTTATCAGAAAGCCCAGGTCTCTGGCACACTCAACAAGCAGAAACCTTTGAGACTACTCAGCACTTCCAATCTGGAGCAAATTGAATTAAAACGATATCTTCGTCAAATCTTCCAAAAAAGCAGGAATGCCAGGGCAGCATACGTGTTTCAAAGGCGACAGTCTTTAGTCATACATTGCTCAAAAAGGATGAATAAATCCAAGCCAGGACGTTAACACCCATCAACATCTCACACTACAATGTACCAGCCTTTCTATGGGATGTTGAGGCATGGGTCTGATCTGAAAGGTGTTCGTTATGAGGTTGTTTTTATAGATTATTTATTTATTTATTTATTACAGGTACTTATATAACACCATCAATTTACACAGCCCTTTACATATATTTTATACATTCACATCCATCCCTGCCCTCATGGAATGGAAAGAAGGGGTATGTAGGTGCACCAGGTAGGGACCCCACACCGTGGGGTAAAACCAACTTGTGCTATATAAATTCAAGAGAAGAGGAATTCCTGGTATCCCTGTGACGTCATCATGCACACATTGTGGACCACACCAGGCTCCGGCGCCATCTTGAAGAGATACTGTCGGCTTTCTAGTTCCTTCTTCCTTGTGGCAGCGGACACTGGCGGCCCTCCTGCCTACTCCAGCAGCATGTCTGGGATACAGATACCTGCTGATGTTCTATGAGCCTGTCTTTTTACCAACAATTGTGAGTGCACATTTGTATGACTTTGTTAATAAATGTGCACAACAGTCTACTCTCAGAGGCGCTCCTCGATTTTCTTTCTGTTACAGCCAGTCCTCAAGGAGCTTACAGTGTAAGGTCCCTAACTGACATTCATGCATGCATAGTAGGGCCAATTTAGACATGAGCCAATGAACCTACCAGTATGTCTGTGAAGTGTGGAATTTAACCAGAGTACCTGGAGGAAACCTATACAGGTACATGGAGAACATGGAACCTCCAGGCAGGCAGTGTCGTGGTTGGGATTCAAATCAACAACCCTAGTGCTGCTAGGCAGAATTGCTTCAAAAATCTTGTCTTTGCTGGTCCTGGCTATTAGATTCTTTCTACCATTTAATAAAATGTCAGAAAGACATTAATTTGCTTTTCACAAGCTTTTATTACCTGCTTTTATTTTATTAATACCAAGACAAGATAACCTTTGTACGATAAAAAGTTATTTAAGTAAGAGACTCTTTAGACTTACTCAAGAGGGAGATGTATAAGGTCTCAAGGGCTCTATGAGCTTAATTGTTAGGCAAGACAAAACATTTTAGGACAAAATATTTCCTAAAAGCCAACATTTCCAATCAGCCAACATCTAAAAATGATGGATCCCAGATAAGGGCTTCAACTTTATACAGCTCTTGGCTCATATGTGAATGTTTATGGGCCAAGGGCAGTAAATCACTGAAGTTGAAAGAGTTCATATCTGTGCTGGAGAACTTCTATAAGTCATGCTTCAGGGGTTATACACATGACATTCAGACAATGCTTACAGAAACTATTGATGCAGGCCAGTTCAAGGCACACATATGCTCCATCTTCTCCCTCCTTTGATCTAAACCTAGACCACACATGCTCTTCCTTCCAACAAGTTTCACCCCTAAAGGCTGTCAGAGAACAATCCGCAGGAGACCTGGCATATCTATCAATGGCCAGCAGAATCGCGGATTGACAAACGGAAATTCGCCAATGCTAACGTGCATGTGCACACGGGCAAGAATGGTCAGGAAGTTATATTCTCCAGTGCTCATGCGTGTATGCCAAAGCGCACGCAATACATGATAGACTCTGGTGTCCATTTAAATATTTAATATTTAAAGCCTGCAGCAGCAGCAGCTATTAACTTCTGGATGATCTGCAGCGTCCCTGTGTATTCCTGAGTTCTTGTTCCTGCTATCATTGGATTTCCTGTTACCAACCCGACTTACCTTTGACCTGTCTTATCTCCATTTCCTGGCATTGACCCTTGGCTTGTTCCAGTGACTCCGCTTCTGCCTGCTGATCCGTGTATGACCCGGCTTACCCCTGGCTGATCCTCTGTGTATGACTTCTGGCCCGGCTCCTGACTCTGCTCCTGGCTCTCCCTGCTGCCAAGTCTCATCTGATACTCCTAAGGGACTCCTGCCCAGCAGTCCACCCTGCTCATCAGCCGCCTTCCAGCGGACATCTCTTCATCACTTCAGCCTGTAGCAGCTGGCAACCCCTGCTTCTTTGAGTATAGCACCACCTGTACCACCTTCAGGGAGCGCTCTGCACTTAGCCACAAGAGAAGCCCTCTCAGCACTTCAGCCTCCGACCAGGTACATGACAAAGGCCTAATAGTAGAGCCTATAGGATTGAAATGCGTTAGAAAATCTGATATGGTTAGTGTTTAAACCATTTAAAGAAGCGGGTTTGTAACTGGTGTGCAGCAATCATTATATACAATCCAGCAGTGTTAATTTCATTGACGAAATAACACTATTTTAGTCGACTAAAACAATTCGGATAACTAAAATATGACTAAAACTAAAATAGCAATTTAGGGTGGCCATGAGGTCCGTGACCGAATGGAGACAGCTGTGAGTGAGTGAGTGAGCATGATTCCCAGGTGTCCCACCTTACCTGCGCTCCTCTAAACTCCTCTCCTAGTCTACCACATGCCGCCTGTATGAATCCCTTAATGGAACGAGTGGACCTGCTGCATGGATCTCTGCTGCTGCTGCATTGAGCTGTGCCTGTACCTGAAGCGAGGCAGAGCTGCCTGCCTTTTCTCCGCTGCCCTCCCCCCCCTCCGCTGGAGCTCTCGGACCTGACCCTGCAACGGACAACGCTGGTGTGATCCTCATCCCCCATCATCATCATCCCCCCTTGCAGAGCACCTCCTTCGCTGAGCATCGGATCCCTGTGTGAGCCCGAGTGGAGCCGTGAGTAGCCTGAACTAAGACCTGACAGACAGAGACTCTGTGGTATCTCTCCAGGACAATTCACCCCCTATACGGCTTGAGCATTGGGCTCCCGACTACTCCACTGAGGTAACAGGGCGAACCTGGGAACGGGGGTAATGCATTAAGAGACCCCCCTTACCTGAACAGCGACTGTGATCTGCCTACTTGAGGTAATGTGGGGACTTGGGATGTAATTGCGTGCTTAGAGATCTTTAAAGGGTGACCTCTGGTGTTGGCATTTGTGCATTGCAGCCCTCCCTATTGGGAACAAGAGAGGAAAGAGCAGGGGAAAATAGCTAGCATTCCCCTATGAAGTTGGACTATAAAGCTGAGTTCCCCCCCTTTTTTTCTCCCTTGCCTGTCTTGTCAAAAAAATAAAGAAAAAATTTTTCTTTCTTGGGACTTTTTTTTTTTTTTCTCTCTCTCCGTCATTTTTCATTTATAAAAAAAAAAAAAAAACGATGATATAGAGTGACGTGGAGAATTGGGGGGACGCTGGTGCGAACTGTGGCCTTTTTGCTGTGGGTGGCTCGCCTTGACCCATTCTTTCCTCTCTGCCCTTTTTTAAGATATTTCTACAAGGCTGTATAATTGTATTGATTTTGGCCAGAGCACCACTAGCTGGGAAGGAACAAGGAGGGGCAAGACCCCCTTTTTTTTTTTTTTTTTTTTTCTTTCCCTTTTTTCTTTTTTGTTGGTGGGGCATCCACTACTTGCAAAATTTACCATGCTTAGCAAACGTGCCACTGATGAGACGCTGCACCAGGAAGGGGCCCAAAAAACCCGCTCTGCTAAGGAAAAAGCAAATCAGGTGTCTGCGGCTGCAGCCGCAGCCGCCGCTGCAAAACTTGAGCGTTTTGCCCATGCTCATGCTCCCACACAATCACCAAGCAAGGGGGGGCACCAATTACAAGCGCCACAAGCAAAGACTCAGGGGCTGGCCTCCGGCAGAAGAAATTCTAGTCAACTACCATCTAGCGCTACAACTCTACCTGCTAGAGGAACCGCAAGCAATAACGACCCTGGGGAGGGTAAGGTGGCACAGGTGGCAGCAAGCCCATTTGCATGCCCCATAATAGGGGGCCAGGAGGAACCCACACTTAGGGACATACTTGAAGCCGTTAATGCCTGCAAGGACTCTATATCCGGTCTGGACAGCCAATTGAATGGCATTAAAAATGAATTATTTTCAATGAGCCAGTTACTGAGCAGCACAGTGGAAAGGACTACGGCGCTTGAGGCGAGGTTAAGCACGATCGACGACGAACTCCCCCCACTACAGGAAAAAATCATAGGCCTACAGAAGCAAATGGCCAAACAGGCCGCTAAGCTTGACGAACTAGAAAATAGAAGTCGCAGAAGCAACGTGCGCCTAATAGGCCTACCCGAGAGGAGCGAGGGCCCCAATCCCGTAGTTTTTTTGGAAACCTGGCTCAAGGAAATATTTGGGGATTCCTCTTTTACGCCATTATTCGCGATCGAGAGAGCCCATCGAGTCCCTACCAGACCCCGACAAAACGACGAGCGGGCTCGTCCACTACTACTGAAATTTGTAAACTACAACGACCGTGCGATTTTACTCCGCAAGGCTAGAGAACTGGGGGACATTTTCTTCAATGAGACTAGGGTTTCTTTCTACCCGGATTTCTCCCCGGACCTCCAGAAGCTCAGGGCAGAATTCATCCCAATTAAACGTACTCTTCAGCGGCTTAAAATCGCATACGCCCTGTTGTACCCCGCCCGCTTGCGGGTGACCGCTATGGGCTCGACCTTGTATTTCAACACACCTGCCGAAGTCGAGAGATGGTTGGAGGAACACAGAGAAGATCTTTGAGAGAGTTATGGACATGGGTCATGGGGGGGGGGGGGGCGATGGAGGGACTAGGCTGTATGTTGTTGCTATATGTTGCTTTTTTGGGTCTCTGTGCCCTTCCTCTTCCCCCCCCTCTCCCCCTCTCCCCGGTCCCCCCCCCCCTTTTTTTTTTTTCTCCTCTTTTTTTTCTCTCCCTCTTTTCCTTACCTTGAACTATGACACTGTCCATTACACTAAGGGTACCGGGTCAGGGGGGTGGGGGGAGGGGGGCTGAGGGGAATACCACTAATTATATTATTATTACTGTACTAATAATGATTTTTGCACCATTGCACTGATATTTGACTAGGACTGGGGGTCAGAGGTGGGGGCTTCTATAGACGCCCATACCTCTCCCCTTGTCCACCTGATGGTTAACACACAGTCACCATAACCCCTGTCTGGGAGGGTAGGACATTTTCCTTTTTTTTTCTTTTTTTTTCTCCCCCCCCCCCCTCCTTTTTCCCCCTTCTTTTTTTTTTTTCTTTTCTTTTTTCTCCCTTTTTCTCTCTCTCCCTACTCTGAATAAACTGCACTGCATTATTGCTTACTGCACCAATGACACTGGGTTGGGGGGGGGGGGGGGCTGACGGGGATATCACTAATTGCAATTGTTTTCTTTCCTCGTTTATTTTTTGACACTGGTTATTTGTTAATTACACTACAAATGTTTTATAATAATGGGGTTTTTTTTTTCACCGATATCGGATCAGGATCGAGGGGCAGGGGTGAGGCTCCCGTGGAAGCCTCTACTTCTCCTTCTCGCTCATTTTAATGGTTAACACGTTGCCAATTGCACAATGGGTCGGGAGCACGGTGGGCACTAGTAGGGGGGGGGGGAACGGGAGGGAGGACTCTACATCTTCCCCTTCCTTTCTTCTCCTCACCCTGTTTAGGAGGGTAGGGTATTTGTTCGTATATTATTATTTTAACGTTGATGCCACTGGGAAATGGTTGGACTAGGATTGTTCATCTAACACAGCATTATGGTTGGGGTAGGACACCTGGGCGGTCAAGTGGGAGGTGTATGGTTGGGTCGCATACAAGCCCCGCGGGGGTGGCCCAGTTGGGCATGGGGGGAGGGGGGCGAGGGATTTAGGTTTAGGGAAGATTGGGGAAACACACACTACTGGTGCGTGGGTGGGGGCGGTGGGGGAACCGGGGGGGGTGGGGAGGGGATGGGTGGGCTCACCGGTTTGCTGTTGGGCCCCCCCTCCCCTCCCCCCCGCCCCCCCCCCCCTGCGTCCTGCGGTTAAACCTATTATGAAGGGCGATAGAGTAAATCTGGTCTCATGGAATACCCGGGGTCTGGGTAGCTTAAATAAACGTGCGTTAGTCCTGTCGGCATTGGACGGGAGGGGACCCGGAATACTGCTGCTTCAGGAAACGCATCTTACTCCCGACACAGCTTCTCAGTTATCTAGTCGCAAGTTCTCGGCCCAATACCACTCATTTCACTCCTCCTACTCCAGGGGAGTGAGCATCTTGGTAGGGAGAGGAGTACCTTTCTCCTGTAGCGAAATTTCTACCGACGAACAGGGTCGCTATATATTCCTGTCTTGCCTGATTGGTAGTCAGCCTTACATTATAGCAAATATCTATATACCTCCCCCTTTTAAGCTCGAGGTTTTGTACAAACTACTTGAGTTTGTCCTGGATAAACCAGGCATTCCAATGATAGCCCTAGGGGACTACAACGAGGTGTTAGATACGGGACTAGACAGATTCCCTGTGCCCGCTAGACCTAGGGCGGGAGAGGGGAACCGCCTGTCACGGTTTTTGAGGGAAATAGGGTTAAGCGACATGTGGCGTACGCGGCACCCATATGATAGGCAGTACTCTTGTTTTTCAGACTCCTACCGTACCCTCTCTAGAATCGATATGGCCCTGGGGAATGATGAGGCGAATTTGTTGGTGAGAGATATAGAGTATGGCTTGAGAGGGATCTCAGATCATTCCCCGCTGACGCTCAACATAAGCACCGGGGGCAGAGCCAGCCATAGGGAATGGTCGGTCAATCCCTGCTGGCTTGAATTGATTGACAATCCCTGCGATTTGACCACTAGCATAAGGGAGTTTATACAAATAAACGCGGGCTCGGCGCCGCCCGGAGTGATCTGGGATTCCTTAAAGGCCTATACAAGAGGACTGCTAATCCAGAAGATGGCAGCAATTAAGCGGCGGTCGAGAGAGCAAGAAAGGGAAGCTAGTAGTGAGGTAACCCTAGCAGAACGCCGCTATGTAGAAAATCCGACCCCTACTAGCAAGGGGGAATGGCTCAATAAACAACAAACCTATAAAATGCTACTTATTAAGAAAATGGAGAATAGGCGAATCTTTCAGCGCCAATATTATTTTGGTGAAGGCGAAAGGGTTGGCCACACCCTCTCTCTTCTGGTCAAAACTAATAGTTCCCCTTCAGTAATCCCAGCAATCAGGAGGGCAAACGGGGATTTGGTTACCGATCCATTGGAGATAACGAACCTTATTGGCAACTATTACAAAACCCTCTATAAATCCTCTAGGAGAGGGAGCGAGACAGCAGTATCTGAATTTCTACAGCAGATAACATTCCCAAACCTATCAGACAATGACAAAACGGAATTGGAGGCGCCAGTAACTATAGAGGAACTGAGACTTGCAGTGGCAGCAATGCCCAATCAAAAGTCCCCGGGCCCCGACGGGTTGCCAATAGAGCTATACAAACGGTATGGTGAGGTATTGTTGCCTGAATTGTTGGAAACTTTGAGATGGGCATTGGATGGGGGCAGACTGCCCACCTCGATGCTCGAGGCCAATATCATTCTGATACTTAAAGAGGGGAAGGACCAGCAGGAAGTTACCTCGTACCGCCCAATTTCGCTGCTATGCTCCGACATTAAGATCTTAGCGAAGGTTTTGGCGATTCGACTAAACAAATGCATACACAAGCTAATCCATCCGGACCAGTCAGGTTTCATTCCAGGCAGGTCAACTAGCACCAATATTAGAAGAGTCTTCCTTAATATGCAAACTCCAACGGATAACGCAAGCCCCAAGGCCATTTTGGCCTTGGATGCTGTTAAAGCGTTTGACAGCCTGGAATGGGACTATTTATGGCTGGTCCTGGAGCGATTTGGTTTTGGGCCTACCTTCATTAAATGGATTAAACTTTTATACAACGAGCCTAGAGCTAAAGTCAGAGTGGGCGGGGACTACTCCGAGTTGTTTCAATTGGAAAGGGGGACGAGGCAGGGATGTCCCCTGTCTCCCCTCCTTTTTGTACTGGCAATGGAACCCCTGGCGATCCTGACGAGAATGCGTCCGGATCTCCAGGGATTCCGGCGCCAGCTAGGGGAGGAAAGAATCGCATTATTTGCCGACGACGTTTTATTTTTTATCGGCGACATCAACTCTTCACTCGAGGTAGTGATGCGCATGATGGAGAAATTTCGGCAACACTCCGGTTTAGCCATCAATTGGAGCAAGTCAGCCCTGCTACCGTTGGCACGGTGTGGCGATCAGACACCCACTATAACCTCTGCCCTCGACGTGGTGACCAAGCTTAAATACTTGGGGGTGTGGATTTCTAGCGACACAAACCATTATATCAGTGATAACCTAGCCCCGCTATTGACTAAACTAAAACAAAAAGTGGAGATATGGAGTCGCCTCCCCCTATCCATAGCAGGGCGTTGCAATTTAATTAAGATGATCTGGCTCCCGCAAGTTCTCTATATTCTCCATAACTCTCCAGTCTGGATTAGCCAGAAATGGTTTAAGAAGATTGAATCCCTGTTTAGAGACTTAATCTGGAAAAAGGGCCAAGCCCGGATCGGTCTACAAACATTGCAGCTCCCTGTCGGGAGGGGGGGGACGGCGATTCCGCACCCACGGCTATATTTTTTGTCGGCTCAACTCCAGCAAATGGCAAACGGCGGGCTCCTGGCAGGTGGGTGTGGTGGCAATAGAATGGCGATACTGGGCGCTCCCCATAACTCATTAATAGAGGCGTTGGAAGCAGACTCGTTCACTTATAGGTGTCCGACGAGCGACTTGATGACTAGAGTGTGGAAGGCAGTAAAATCAATAATGGGATACAATGGGTTGAACGAGTATACCCCGCTATGGTATAACAAGAATCTAGGGGAAATAAAGGGCATAGAGAGATCTCTAGAGTGGGAAAGGCAGGGTATTAGCCGGTTAATTCAGCTATACGAGGGAAACCACTTGAAGTCATTCGAGGACCTGAGACGACAATTCAATATTTCAAATAGGTCTTTTTACAAATACCTGCAGGTCAGACACGGTATTCAGGCCCAATTTAGATCCTCGACTATTAATTGGGTTAAGACCCCCCTATTCCAGGAAATAACGAAGCCGAGACCAATGAGGGGCCTGATCTCCAGGATATATGATACCCTGGGAAACAGAGCTATGAGCACCAAGGGACCTGATAGAAGTAGAAGGGGATGGGAAAAAGACTTAGGGCCAATTACCTCGGAACAATGGGACCGGGTCCTCGAACAGGGTGGCCTGGTATCAACATCCCCCTCGCAAAGGGTTTCCCATCTGTTTCTAATTTACAGAGCCTATTATACCCCTCAAAAACTGTTTAAATTCGGTAGAAAGCCCAGAGACGAATGCCCAAGATGCAAGGCGCCAGGTGATCTTCTTCACATGGTATGGAAGTGCCCAAAGTTATTCAGGTATTGGGTAGAAATAGTGGACAGCTTGAATAGAACCTTTGGGACCACCCTGGAACCAGAGGCTAGGACTTGCCTTCTGGGAATCTTTGAGGATGGTAATACATCACCTCCTATCAAAGTCGCCTTGCTGAGATGCCTGTACCAGGCAAGGCGCCTAATAGCGCTGAACTGGCAAGCTAGGACCCCTCCTTCCTCGGCAAATTGGACTGAGGCGATTAACTCCATGATATGGTGCGAGAGGGCAATGTTTATTCGGCAGAATAACCTCAAGAAATTTGCCCGTATATGGAGCCCCTGGTTGAGCGAGCTGGGCAACATGCCGAGGGTGGGAGACGACGGGGTGGACAGATCTTCCCCCCCGGCGCCCCCACACCCACAAATCCCTTAAAGTCACCATGGCTATCCTGACCGCGGAGCGGGCCCAGGGGCCCCTTCCCTCCCTTGGCCCGCGCGCCCGCCCTGCAGACTTTTTGAACTAGTAGTGTGTGAATAGGGGGGGGGGATCCTGGGAGGGATAAGGGGGTGGAGCATCTGACTAGGTAACATGAAGTGATCTCTTGTATCAAATTTGTATTATTTACCACTATATCTACATGGATCATGTGTGTTTTAACGTTTGCTTGTAAATGCCTTATAAATCAAAATAAAAATAAAAATTATGAAGTTAAAAAAAAATAGCAATTTAGTCAGAAGACTATGACTAAAACTAAATCCAAATTTGATGTCAAAATTAACACTGGTTATAGATCACATCGGCTAAATCTGTAGTTTTCAAACCATAATACCATAAATAATAACATTATTGGATTTTAACTCCAAGAGTATATAATGAGTTTGGAAATTTTAGAGAAATGTTTAAATAATGCATTACAATTTAACCCCTCTATTGATTGATCCCATTCCATTTGTACTGTATAGCCTCTTATACCATTGTTTTGGTTAGTTTTTTTCGTTTAGGCACTATACATTTCCTCAACTTATGGGATCGGTTGGGTTCCTTATGTAATAGATTTTCAACAACTTCAGTCTCAATTACCTTCATAACTTTTCGTAAATATCTTTGACTTGCATATATTATTCTTTACTGCCCCTTTGCATGGTTTTGTTGCTATATATACTTTTGGAAGGCATGTTTTAGCAATTTCCTTTTATTACTGTAAGTACTTCTCTTATAGAGATGCCTATTAAATGGTAACCCCACTTTCTTAAAAAAAAAAACATGGCAAAAAAATTAATTATATAGCATATACAATTGCGACACAAGTCATAATGTAATTGGATGTACAGAGTGTAGCTCTGTAATTGTATGTGAATGCAATGCAATATGGCTACATAATATTTACAGAACGCCCCCCAGAAACATAATTTCCTGCTTGTGTGATTGGCTCCCAATAGGAAATCACATTGAACTTTGCAGGTGCAGCAGCTGGTTGATAATTGAGAAACCACTCCCATTAGACTCACTCGGCATAGACAAACACGCATGGATTTCTTCAGAATAACAAAAGTTAGGAATCTGCAACAAAGTTTGTTAAAATCCTTGTAATGTACAAAGGAGGGAAAAGATTTTTTTCTCAACAAAAGTGGAGTTCCACTTTAAAGATTCTTTGGCTGCCCCATCGTGACTGTTTCTTGACAACTGTATACCTGCATGCCTTACCTAAAAAATTTCGACCTTCCTGGACTTACAGTACATTGCTGGTTCTATTTATCAAGTAAGTCTACCGTGTAGCATTTGAGCACTCCCTCCTTTTTATTTCGCTGTTCATTTGTATAACTCTGTTCAACTCTTTCTATAAATTATTTTTATAGATTTGTCCATCCTAGTTTTTTGCTTCCCCTTTTTTTATTACTCTTGGCTACTGTATATCCATAAGCCCCTCCCAGAGATTATTTACTTTCTTGTGGGGTTAGCTACATCTGGTTCTAGATACTATACAAGCCTATCTTGGAACCATGGAATGCATTATTGTTTCTCTCATATTTTCCTATAGTACAGTTTATTGATTTATTTATGTGCAATTTCTTTGCCACTAGGCCATAGTCTCTTGAATCTCCCCCTGGCTGCTGGGTTGCTTGGGGAAGTCCCTGAGTGGCTGAATGTGTTTGGTCTCCATCAACCACATTGTTAAGGCCCACACACGATCAGACTTTTTGACAACAAACATGCAAATTAGCTGTTTTAAGGCAACATCTGACCGTGTGTACGCTCCATCGGACAAACTTTTTCGGTTTTCATCAGACTTTTGTTGGCTGTGTGAACGGACAAACTTCCGATGGAGCAAAGTCCGATCTTGTGTACAGAAAACCATAGGACTTTTGTACAAAGTACAAACACGCATGCTCAGAACCAATGCAAAAGATCAGACAACAATACAGAAGTTGACCAAAGGTGGCAGTAAAGAGCAGAAAAAAACACGTAATTTGGTAAAAGTAGGCTGAAAAAGTCCTGCCATGTGTATGCAATACAAGTTCACGGCTGACGCCCTTTGTACAAAAATCCACAGGAAAGTTTGTACAAAGTCCGATCGTGTGTATGAGGCTTTAGAGTTATCTTTGAACTCTAGAATGTCATATTGTTAATATTTTTATGTGTGTATTTCTTTTTACTTTTAGGTTGTTATCCGCTTTTCAGAATCTATCCATCTTACTGTACAAACCCCTTTGAAAGTTGAAACAGGTTGGGGTTCATTCTCTTATCCATGAGTCTTTGATTAATGGAGATTCTTCTTTTTTCTTGTTCATGGTCATTATGTATAAGGACATGTATTTTGTATGAATTGTAACAAACAAACTTGGTTTTAAAATAATTGTACAATAAACTTTTTGTATTTTAGTATAATTTTGGTTTCATGGTGCCTCCAAAATCCTTTCCATGGTATTGTTTTTGTAATGCTATTATACAAGGTTTGGTGTTTTAATATTTTAATAGGGTAATGTGATTGCAAATGTTAAGCATGCCTCCAACTGTTCCAACGCTGGTTTATTCTGGGACATAACAAAAGTGAACCAGAAATCCAATCAATGCCAACCATGCAAACACTTGAGTTTACTGTATGTCTATGTAGTATATGTTGGATAAATGTTCCCAATGGTGAAGGTGACTGCAAAAGTTGACTTTCTCTGCTCTGATAGCATTCTGGTTGAAATCAGTTGTTTTTTTTTTAAATGCTTTACTTAAACATTTTATTTCAATGTCAATGCAATTTTGCAAATCACTATTCCATTTTGCAGCACAACTAAAGAAAAAATTACAGGCCTTCATGTCAGGAAGGGCATGGCAGCCTATATATGCACCATGGCCATGTTTTATTGAGTAGGCTTGCACTCAAGGTTACCAGTGGGCGCATAACCCAGACTTAGAAATTAAATCTAGGGACCTAGAGATTACAAATTTGATTACAAACAGCAATTGTAGTAATTCTGTATTATATTTTTTTGCCTTGAAAGGGGAGTTTTTTTCCTATAATATATATATTAATATCAGCGCTTCACTTTTTCCATATTTTGTTATGTTACAGACTTATTCCAAAATGGATTAAATTCATTATTTTCCACAATATTCGACAAACAATACCCCATAATGACAACATGAAAGAAGTTTGTCTGAAATCTTTGCAAATTTAAAAAAAAAAAAAAAAAAAAAAAAGTCACATGTACATAAGAATTCACAGCCTTTGCTCAATACTTTGTTGAAGCACCTTTGGCACCAATTACATCCTCAAGTCTTTTTGAGTATGATGCTACAAGCTTGGCACACCTATTTTTGGGCAGATTCTCCCATTCTTCTTTGCAGGACCTCTCAAGCTCCATCAGGTCGGATGGGGAGCGTCGGTGCACAGCCATTTTCGGATCTCTCTAGAGATGTTCAGTCAGGTTCAAATCTGGGCTCTGGCTGGGCCACTCAAGGACGTTCACAGAGTTGTCCCGTAGCTACTCCTTTGTTATCTTGGCTGTGTGCTTAGGGTCATTGTCCTGTTGGAAGATGATGTCTCTGTACATTGCTGCATTCATCTTTCCCTCGATCCTGACTAGTCTCCCAGTTCCTGCCACTAAAAAACATCCCCACAGCATGTTGTTGCCACCACCATGCTTCACTGTAGGGATGGTATTGGCCAAGTGATGAGCGGAGCCTGGTTTCCTCCAGACATAAACCCTTTGCGATTCAGGCCAAAGAATTCAATATTAGTTTCATCAGACCAGAGAATTTTGTTTCTCATGGTCTGAGAGTCAATCAGGTGCCTTTTGGCAAACTCCAGGCAGGCTGTCACGTGCCTTTTACTGGGGAGTGCCTTCCTTCTGGCCACTCTACCTTGCAGGCCTGATTGGTAGAGTGCTGCAGAGATTGTTGTTCTTCTGGAAGTTTCTACTCTCTCAACAGAGAAAAGCTGGAGCTCTGTCAGAGTGACCATCAGGTTCTTGGTCACCTCCCTGACCAAGGCTCTTGTCCCCCGATCAGTTTGGCTGGGCGGCCAGCTCTAGGAAGAGTCCTGGTGGTTCCAAACTACTTCCATTTACGGATGATGGAGGTCACTGTGCTCATTTAGACCTTCAATGCTGCAGAAATTTTTCTGTATCCTTCTCCAGATCTGTGCCTCGACACAATCCTGTCTCGGAGGCCTACAGATAATTCCTTGGACTTCATGGCTTGGTTTGTGCTCTGACATGCACTGTTAACAGTGGGACCTTATATAGACGCGTGTGTCTTTCCAAATCATGTCCAATCAACTGAATTTACCACATGTGGACTCCAATCAAGCTGTAGAAACATCTCAAGGATTGGAAACAGGATGCAGCTGAGCTAAATTTTGAGTGTCATGGCAAAGACTGTGAATACTTATGTACATGTGATTTTTTTTCATTTTTTATTTTTATTACATTTTCAAAGAGTTCAAACAAGCTTATTTCACATTGTTATTATGGGGTTTGGTTTGTAGAATTTTGAGGAAAATAATGAATGTTGGAATAAGGCTGTATATAAAACAATATGTGGAAAAAGTGAAGAGCTGTGAATACTTTCCGGATGCACTGTATATATATATATATATTATATATATATATATATATATATATATATATATATATATATATATATAATATATATAATATATATATATATATATATAATATATATATATATATATATATAATATATATATATATATATATAATATATATATTTTTATATATATAATATATATATATATATATATATATATATATATATATATATATATATATATACATATTATATATATATATATATTTTTTTTTTTTTTTTTTTGAGCACACATACTGTACTGTAATATAAATCTAGGTAATTAACTCAATGCTCTTTGACGATTACCAGATTTGATGAGTGATTCATAAAGAATGTCAATTCTCTTCTTCTCAGCCTTTCCTTCTATAAAATTCTGCTCTTTTCTTCACATAACCCTCAACAGTGTCAGTTATCATCTACAGAAAAATGAATGGTTTCTTGAACAGCCTTCAGGTATGTGTGTTTGTCTGTGTCTAGACTACTACTTATTTATCTCTCCTTTATCTTCTTCTCTGTCCTTCTCTATTTTATTCTTCATGAATAAATGTCTGGCAGTGGCAGGTAATGGCACAGAAATGTTTGCACAAGGTCAGGCCCATGTGTCTGGGGAAAGGTCATAAAAGAGAGAGTGAGTAACTGTACATTGATACATCTGTGAACTCCGTAATATACTTAGAATCAACACCATTTTCTTTTGTAGGTCACGTTTCGTGTTTCAGATGTCAAGCGCTGAAGAATAAGTCTATATGAGAAAAAATAAATAAAGAAATTACCTTTTCTTTTCTGTTATATACAAGAAAACTGATTTGCTTAATAAAAAGTGGATGTAAACACATAACAATTTATTTGCTTCCTTTCGGTCTGTTAATGATAGCGTTTTTTGCTATATCTGTTCAATAATTACAAAAAATACCTGTTGATCCTGCCAGAGATCTTGTGAGCTGCTAACTTCCTGGGCTCTCTGCCTGTACACAAGGAAGGTTTATGGAGATAAGGAGAGGTCTGTGTTCTTTGTAATCCATCAGAAATTAAGTAGGCAGGGCTGACACCATGTGCTTAACCACCTGATTACTGGGCACTTAAACCCCCCTCGTGACCAGACCAATTTTCAGCTTTCGACGCTGATGCACTTGGAATGACAATTGCGCGGTCATACGACACTGTACCCAAATGAAATTGCTATAATTTTTTCCCCACAAATAGAGCTTTCTTTTGGTGGTATTTGATCACCTCTGCGTTTTTTATTTTTTGCGCAATAAACAAAAGAAGAGCGACAAATTTAAAAAAAAAAACAATATTTTTTACTTTTTGCTATAATAAATATCCCCAAAAAATATATAAAAAAAACATTTTTTTCCCTCAGTTTAGGCCGATACGTATTCTTCTACATATTTTTGGTAAAAAAAATCGCAATTAGCGATTATTGATTAGTTTGCGCAAAAGTTATAGCGTTTACAAAATAGGGGATAGTTTTATAGCATTTTTATTAATATTTTTTTTTTTTACTAGTAATGGCGGTGATCAGCGATTTTTATTGTGACTGCGACATTATGGCGGACACATTGGACATTTTTGACACATTTTTGGCACCATTGTCATTTATACAGCAATCAATGCTATTTAAATGCATTGATTCCTGTATAAATGACACTGGCAGTGAAGGGGTTAACCACTTGGGGGCGGGGAGGGGTTAATTATGTTCCCTGGGAGTGTTTCTTACTGTGGGGGGAGGGGACTCACAAGGGGAGGAGACCGATCGGTGTTTCTCTGTACAGAGAACACACCATCGGCTCCTCTCCTCTGACAGGACCGTTGATCTGTGTGTTTACACACACAGATCCACGGTCCCGCTGTGTTACCGGGCAATCGCGGGTGCCCAGCGGACATCGGGTGCCCAGTGACACGGCGAGAGCGCGCGCGCTCCCGGCGACGTGCGCGCGCTCCCTGGAGTGCACAGAAGGGGAGGACGTCATATGACGTACTCCCGGCACAACAGATCCGCGCTGTAGCCGTCATTTGGCTATGGCGCGGATCTCAGGCAGTTAAAGCGGAGCTCCAGCACCCCCCTCCAAAAATGAAAAGTCAGCAAATACTGTAGCTACTGACTTTTTTAATATTAGGACACTTACCTGTCCAGGGATCCCGCAATGTCGACACCCTGATCGGGTCTCAGGTGCTGCTGCCACCATTCGTGGTAAGGGAAACCGGCCATAAAGCCTTTGGGCTCCACAGCCGGTTCCCTACTGTGCATGCGTGAAGAGCGCTGCGCTTTCTAATTGGCCCAGCGGTGGAGAAAGGAGGAGGGGGTCAAACTTCCGGGGGGACCTCGCAGCATCTCGCCGCAGGCAGGTCTCCCGGAAGTCAAAAACAGGTATCCCCTCCCCCCAGAAAGGTGCCAAATGTGGAACCGGAGGAGGGGATGCAAACAAGCGGACCTTCCATTTTTGAGAGGAGCTCCGCTTTAAAATTTCAGAGCTCAAAATGTTTTCATGTTAAAGAGTAAGGTTTTTTTTTCTGTACTAGCAGAATGTATTTTAGCATGATATGTCACCTACACAAATGTATTTATATCCTAGCTCCAACAAAAACATATGTTGTTTAAAGGGTAACTCCACTTTCAATGGACACAAAATAGCAAAATTAAAAAATAAAAAATAATATAGCATATACAATTGCAACACAAGTCATATTGTAATTGAGAGTTATTAACAATGACCTTTCCTTTTCAATCTGCAGCTCTGTCATTTTCTGTAAAATGCAATGCAATTTGGTTACCTGGAGGTAACACTCCTCAGAAAAATAATTTTATGCTTGTGTGATTGGCTCACTGATTTTCCCAGAAGTCTACACTATGATACAAGTCAGATGTTTGTCATCCCTTGCAACAAAAACTTAATTTTTGGTGAGATACTCCCAATAGGAAATCACATCTAAAGGGATGCAGGCCCTGCCACTTTCCCCATTAGAGCCCTGATTCTGCAACAGCTGATTGGTAATTATGAAACCACTCCCATTAGACTCACTTAGCACAGGGGCACAGAGGAACAAACTGTGATTTCTTCAGAATAACCAAAGGTAGGAATCTGCAACAAAGTTTGTTAAAAGTTACGCTTTAAAGTGGCTGTAAACCCTTATATATACTCAGTGAAGTGACTGGCCTCAGGTGATACACGGAGATGAACCAAATACTCCTACATAAGTTTTACCTGTGTAGCCCCCTGTTTCTAAAAATGGGGCTATAGGGTAAATGTAGTTTTTGGCTGAGCTGTAAACAGCTCAGATTGATTGTAGATAGTTTATTTGGTTCTGTTCTAAACTTAACTGGGTTGTGCATTTCCCACTGTTGCCAGTAGGTGTCACTGATACCACAGGACAGTGCGAGAATTACAACTAGGTTGAGCTGTAATGAATATTATTTTTCCAGAAACAGCCCAGTAGGAGGTTACTGGCCGCTGTGCCTTCTGGGAACTGATATTTATTGGACAGATGCCATGTGCTCTTGGTCATTCTAACCTCTGGGCCCTGCTGGCCTGAGGCTGTGCTGCTGCATCTTCTGCAGTAGGCCCAGAAGCCTGTCTGGGGCCTACTAATCCTGAGGTGGTCCTTAGGCTGTCTTGCCCGTGTGGAGGAAGCTGAGCCAAGCCAAGGAGATGCAGGGGAGGACCCTTGCTGGAGAGCCAGGATGAAGGCTGGTCTCTCAGAAGGGCCTGGTGACTAGTTTGGAGGATGCACCTATATCTAAACTACCCTTAAAGTACCTCCGGGTCGGCTTAAAGGTTCTGGTACTGTCAAGCTGTTCTACAATCTAATCAAGGTAACACGCTCCTGGCTGCTAAGTTTGTGAGAGAGACTTATCTAGGCACTTACTGGTTGCTAGGTCTGTGTGAGAGACTTATCCAGGTATCCAAGATCTGCTAAAAGAAAGCTGTTTTGTCCTTTTATTCAAGGAGTCTGTAAGTGATCTGCTAAAAAGGGTATCTGAAACCTCCCCTCAACCTCTTTCATACAACCTTTCTCAAGTTCTAATTAAAGCATTGAAAAATATCTAAAGTGACTGGCGCCTAAATTCTGTTCAACTTCCCATTATAGCCATGGACTCAGCCTTGAGGTGAATGTAAGCTTGCCCCCTGTATCTGGTGGTACCTTTTTGCTCCCAGTAGACCCAGGGGGGCACTACACCTGTTTATCTGAGTCTTCTCTACATCTATTCAAAGTCCAGAATTTATAAAGCATGTCTAAGCTGTCAGAAAACAGGGAGCAGAGAGCTGAAATTACACTCTGCACAGCTCAGTGAGGAGAGCTCAGAAAGCTGATTGGAGGAAAGAGACACACCCCACTTCGCACAGCACACAGAAACAGAGCTGAGGTTGTCAATCACAGGCTGTGTGCGGGAGGTCCCTCCCCTGTCACCCTTTTTTCTCTTGGTGTCAGGAAAACTTATAAGAAGTGACTCATGCAGATAGCAGAGCAAGGGGGTAGCAGACGGAAATTACACTTAGTGCTCTGGATTGAGACAAGTACACACTATAAAGTTATGTGCTTTTTTCATATTTCATGTCAGAGGTTTACAACCACTTTAAGTTTTGGATAGTGTGGACAGGGAATCATTTTATTTGTGTTAGGTTTGAACTACCTGCCTTTAAAGGGTTAGTTCACCTTTACCAAAAAACGTAGGTGTCACCACCCCACCTTGTCCAATCATAGAACACTTTCCATCTGAATGGTGTCCATACGGAGCATATGTTCAGGAATGAAGCAGTAGGGCTTCCGGGTCCTGTGCTGTGCGGCTGGCCTGCTTCATTCCTGAACATATGATCTGTATGGGCGCCATTCAGATGCAAAGTGTTCTATGATCAGACGAGGTGGGGTGGTGACACCTACGCACAGCCTGATCTGAAATTTTAGCAGTTGTGCTGGTAATAAGTCATACATAATATAAAGAAGGATTTACAGGGTTTTAGCAAAGGGAATATAGATAGATAGATAGATAGATAGATAGATAGATAGATAGATAGATAGATAGATAGATAGACAGACACTTCATTGCATATTTCCCAGTGCAGCTCGTCATGGTATAAATGTCAATGTGGAATCTGAAAGGGCACTTAAAGTAGTGTTGCCACCCAAAAAAAAAAAATTTGCTTAAAAATCATAAAAAAAATTTAAAAAAATAATTGGAAAAAAAAACATTTTTTACTCACCTCTAAATGCCTGTTGCTTGGGGGACCCTCGTAGTCTGCCACCTTCAGTGCCTGGGCACTGACATCGCTTCCCCTCGGTGTCACGTGTACCAGATGACTGAGCGTAGTTTCCCGGCGCACGGCGCCGCTCACGCATGCGCATTGGGATGCCGGCGCCGCGAGCGGAGCGGGGAATGAGGGGGGGCTTTGTTCCCCCGCATTGCTGGACCCTGGGACAGGTAAGTGTGCAATTATTAAAAGTCAGCAGCTGCAGTATTTGTAGCTGCTGACTTTTAAAAAAAAAATTTTTTAGGGGGCACTCCTCTTTAAGTGATATTTATTGTGCAGTGCCAATTGAAGAACAATGCTCTTGTTGTTCTATACTTCAGAAAATAAAAACATTCTTATGACCTGTCAAAATAAATGAACATTTTTCAAGGACATGTAAAACTAAAAAGTCTGTGGCAAGACTTGAAAATTGCTGTTCACAGATGTTCTCAATCCAATCAGACAGAGCTTGCGCTTTTTTGCAAAGAAGAATGGGCAAAAATTCACTCTCTAGATGTGCAAAGCTGGTAGAGACATCCCCAAAAAGACTTGCAGTCGTAATTGCAGGGAGAGGTGGTTCTACAGTATTGACAAAGTATTCAAGGGGGCTGAATACAAATGCACGCCACACTTTTCAGATATTTATTTGTAAAGAATTTTGAAAAACATTTATAATTTTCCTTCCACTTCACAAGTATGCGCCACTTTGTGTTGGTCTGTCACATAAAATCCAAATAAAATACATTTACGTTTTTGGTTGTAACATGACAAAATGTGGAAAATTTTCAGAGGTATGAATACTTTTTCAAAGCACTGTAGATAGATAGAGAATTGTGTGGTATTTGTATTTTGAATAAGAGGAACCTTGCTTCATTTAGATATTTTCATTTAATTTATGGTTCATTTGACTTGTACAGCTCTGCTTGCAGGCTTATGAGGTTAAATTCGGCACCATAAAAGACACTTCTAAGGGACACTTAACCAAACTCTAATGATATATGACTGCTATAGTTAGTCCTCTCACAGCTGTAACAGCACATTTAAACCTATGTGCAGCCAGGCCGTCTGTCAGTGCACATCACAGCTCCCTGGAATGTTCTGCTAAGTAGTCTTCATGGGTGGCAACTGTCACGAAACAATATACTTCAATAACTCAACAAACTCCTTACTGTCTGCTGCTGATCAGGACACCTAGTCATAAAGTTGTCACATTGACTTCCCTAATACTGCAATATAATGTGCCAATTGTCTTCCAGCACATCACAAGACAGAAATATTACTTTAGTAAACGAAACATAATGGCTCTAATCCTTATTACAGACACAAAGAATAGCAGGAGTAATAGAACCTGTGGCAATAGTAATGAAAATACCGTCTGTTATATGCTGCATACACACGATCGGAAATTCCGCCAGGAAAAGTCAGATGAGAGCTTTTGGTCGGAAAATGCGACCATGTGTACGCTCCATCGGACTTTTGCTGGCAGAATTCCAGCCAGCAAAAGATTGAGAGCAGGTTTTCAATTTTTCGGTCGGAAAAAGTTTTGATCGGAAATTCCGATCGTCTGTACCAATTCCGGCGCACAAAATTCCTATGCATGCTCGGAAACAATTTTACGCATGCTCGGAAGCATTGAACTTAATTTTCTCGGCTCCTCGTAGTGTTGTACTTCACTTGACGGTCGAAAGTTCAGAGAAGGGGGATCAGGAAGTGATTTTTTTCCCCTGCTGTAGCAGATTGGAGCATGCTCTTTTGGGGTTTTTTCTGCCTTCCCCTGGATCAACTGTGGGTATAGAATGGGGTTTATTGGATTGTACGATATTTTTTATTTTTATTTATTATTTCTTTTTTTTATGGTTGAACTGGATGGACTTGTGTCTTTTTTCGGCCTAGCTAACTATGTAACTATGTATGCAAGCCAAGCTTGAGCGGAATTTTCGTTGGAAAAACCATCCAAGATTTTTCCGACGGAAATTCCGCTTGTGTGTATGGGGCATTAGAGAACTAGAAGGGCTACGTGCTAAACAAATGCGATTTTGTGTAGCGTTAATTACATTGCACATTATACTACAAGCTGTACTTTATTTTGTTTTTCTAATGCATGGGCTATGTATTATACCATATTTAAAGGTGAGCTTATACACTACTTACAGCTACATACTCTCATCATATGTAAAATATGCTTCTCTTCAAACTGCTCCACACATGTTTGTGGGTGTCTCCTTTAGATAGTCCTTTGCTTAGGAGACCCCTTGCGTGCACACACTGGGGGTTATTTACTAAAGGAAAATCCACTTTGCACTGCAAGTGCACTTGGAAGTAAAGACGATATGTCAACGCATGTATGGCTATTTGTTGTAATGGTATTTTATTGTTTTTACTGAATGTTTCTACAATAAAAAATATTATTTTTTAATACAGTTTGATATGTGGTTCTGCCTCCATAGTGCTTCAGTGCACCATGTGTACAGATTTTTTGTTTCATATATATATAGGATGTTGGCAGACTGATTTATACCATACTCTACCCCCATATTTTTTCTCCATGTGTAGGTATGGATGGATCTCCTTCCATTCTACGCTGCTGTATTCATAGATGACCATGAACTTATCACAAGTGACTTTGGAGCATTTTTTTCTGTGCGCTTTTCATGCATATACAGGAGTATTCAAGCTTGTTCATTTTCGTTTTAGCTCATAGACAGCTAGTTACTAGGAGGAAGAGATAATTGTTTAGGCTAGAAAAACTCGCAAGGTGTTTCAAGGCTTTTTTCAAGCGCTACCATTGAGGTTTATGGGGCCAAAATACCCAATTCTGCTAGTTCATGTATGTTTTTGAATAATTAGGAGCAAGGTTTGGGACTTTATATGAATCATGAAGCCAGGAAGATGACACGACATAATGATATCTGGTAGGTAATACATGTTTGTGACCATTACTGTTGCATAGTACAAAGATACATACAATAAAATAATGAAAAAAAATGTTAATTCCAGAACATAATATGTTTTATATGATAGCACATTGGTATAACAGCACAATGGTATCACAATAGTAACATCATAGAATGGCCAGACTCATTGATACATGTCTCCACAATAATAAAAGTATAATATATTCAAAATGGTAGGATCCAAAAGGAGCATAGACTAGATAATACATGATGGTAATACAGAAGGCATCAGACAGCTCGGCGCGTTTCGTGGCTACATTGCCACTCTTCCTGTATAAAACATATGTTCTGGAATTAAAGTTTTTTAATTTTTTATCTTATTTTATTGTATGTACCTTTTTACTATGCAACAGTAATGATCACAAACATGTATTACCTACCAGATATCATTATGTCGTGTCATCTTCCTGGCTGCATGATTCATATAAAGTCCCAAACCTTGCTCCTAATTATTTAAATTGCCGGGGATGAAGGTACATTTTGATGTCCTCATATAAAGTCCCAAATTCTTTGTTCCCTTTTTCATATGCATTCTACTGGGGATGGAATCATGTGCCAAACATGGTCTATATTTTATTGGGTAGCATACAGTATATATCTAGCACTGTGGAGACACATATTAATGTGTCTGGCCAAACTTTGATGTCATTTTTGTGATACCATTACGTTGTTATGTCAATTCACAACTATGTATTATGTTTTGGAATCTATGTTTCCTTAGCTTTAATGTATTATATTGTTTATATCATGTTATAATATAACACGTATGGTCACAAATATGGTATAGCCACCAGACATCATCATGCTCTGCTACCTTCCTGGCTACATGATTCATACCAACTACCAAACCCTGCTTATAATTACCCAATTATCAGGGATAGTCCTCAATTTTAGTTTTTCCTGATTTCATGTATGTTTTTTTTTTTTGTTATCAATATTTTTTTATTATTTTATCAATCAAAAACATATTCAGAAAAGTTGCTGTATATATTACACAACATTGTAATACAGTAAACTATTAAGGCATGCAATATATTATTTGTTTGAACCTTGATGGCCTACCCCAAATGGGTACAAGCTGTAGGCCTGGAAGGTCACCACTTTAACTATGCCTCAGTAACAAACTTTAATTATAGAAATTATAACGGGGAGGGGGAAATTAAAAATAACTACTAACCAAAAAAAATAAATAAGGAATATCCAAGATAGTGTTCTGCACCGGGAGATTGCATAGTTCGTTGATCAAGTTATTACAAACTGTAAGAAGTATTTAAATTCTACATTCTTTTAGGTAATTGGAGGCTCTTGGGTAAGATAACCAAAATTTTAAATTTTTTACTAAAGGTGGTAGTGGAGTGTTTTTCTAAGCTAGCATTAGTTCAAATTGTGCCTGGGTGTTCAGTCTGGTTATGACAGTGGATAGATTGGGTGCTTCCGTAGATTTCCATAGGTAAGCTACTGTGAGCCTTGAGGCTATTAATATGTGGACTACAATTGTTTTGTGTATAGTGGGATATTTCTCCAGGTCTATACCTAATAAAGCTGAAGCGGGAGTAAGCGTGGAAAGGTTTCCTGTAATATCTGCTATGAAAGTTGAGACTGAGTTCCAAAAGATTTTCAGGGTTTTGCAACTCCAAAGAGTGTGTAAAAGATTTCCAGTTTGCTCGTTACAGCTCCAGCAGATGTCGGGTGTGGATGGATAGATTGTGGATATGTTGTACGGGGTTAAATACCACCAATTGATTATTTTTTGAGCATTGTCCCAGTGTTCTATACATGATGATGATTTGTTCATTATTTGGAATGATTTTTTCCACTGGTCCCAGGAGAAGGTTTGATTTAGATCTCTCTCCCATTTTAGCATATGGACATTTTTATTATTTTGTTGGGACGAGTGAATCTCATAGAATAAGGCCCCTTTCACACTGGGGCATTTTTCAGGTGTTTTTCAGGCGCTTTATCGTTAAAACGCCTGTAAAGCGCTTGAAAGAAGCCTCATCTGCAATCCCAATGTGAAAGCCCAAGTGCTTTAAGAGCCCTTTCACACTGCCAGCGCCCGAAAAACGCTCGTAAAGCGCCGCTTAAACTAGCAGCGCTTTACCAGTGTTTTTCGAGCGCTTTTAACCCCTGCTAGTGGCCAAATAAAGGGTTAAAAGTGCCCACAAAGCGCTGCTGCCAAAGGCGCTTTTTGGGCGTTTTTCAGGCCCCTTTTGGGCGTTTTGCAGGCGCTTCCCATTGATTTCAATGGGAAGGGGCACTTTAGGAGCGGTGTATTCACCGCTCTAAGGCTGCTTTCACACTGGGGCGGTTTGCAGGCGTTATTGCGCTAAGAATAGCGCCTGCAAACCGACCCGAAACAGCTGTTGCTGTTCCTTCAGTGTGAAAGCCCGATGGCTTTCACACTGAAGCGGTGCGCTTGCAGGACGCTCAAAAATGTCCTGCAAGCCGCATCTTTGGCTCGCTATAGGAGCGGTATATTTACCGCTCCTATAGCGCCCGGTCCCATTGAAAACAATGGGGGAGCGCGCCGAACCCGCCCGCAAAACGCCGCTGCAGCGGCGGTTTGCGGGCGGTATTGACCCTTTTTCGGCCGCTCGCGGGGGTAAAACCACCCCGCTAGCGGCCAAAATGCGCCGCTAAAACGCCGGTAAAGCGGCGCTAAATATGGCGCCGCTTTACCGCCAGCGCCCCCACCGCTCCAGTGTGAAAGCAGCCTTAAAGCACTGCAAAGAAGCTACTTGCAGGACTTTTTTTGATGCCCTGCCAGCACAGCGCCTCAGTGTGAAAGCACTTGGGCTTTCACATTGGGATTGCAGATGAGGCTTCTTTCAAGCGCTTTACAGGCGCTTTTTTTAATGCTAAAATGCCCCAGTGTGAAAGGGATCTCAGTGTGAAAGCACTCGGGCTTTCACATTGGGATTGCAGATGATGCTTCTTTCAAGCGCTTTACAGGCGCTTTTTTTAACGATAAAGCGCCTGAAAAACGCCTGAAAAACGCCCCAGTGTGAAAGGGGCCTAAGGAAATGCCTTTCTTACCATGGTCTTTATGGTGAGAAAAGTATTCCCAAATTATCGATGGGATTTCTATCAAGTTATTAGGGTTGAAGTCCTTTAAACTTTAAGGCTGCTTTCACACTGGGGCGGTTTGCAGGCGTTATTGCGCTAAGAATAGCGCCTGCAAACCGACCCGAAACAGCTGTTGCTGTTCCTTCAGTGTGAAAGCCCGAGGGCTTTCACACTGAAGCGCTGCGCTTGCAGGACGCTCAAAAATGTCCTGCAAGCCGCATCTTTGGCTCGCTATAGGAGCGGTATATTTACCGCTCCTATAGCGCCCGGTCCCATTGAAAACAATGGGGGAGCGCGCCGAACCCGCCCGCAAAACGCCGCTGCAGCGGCGGTTTGCGGGCGGTATTGACCCTTTTTCGGCCGCTCGCGGGGGGTAAAAACACCCCGCGAGCGGCCGCAATGCGCCGCTAAAACGCCGGTAAAGCGGCGCTAAATATAGCGCCGCTTTACCGCCAGCGCCCCCACCGCTCCAGTGTGAAAGCAGCCTTACACTTTCCAAGCTTACTCATAGTAATATCGCTGTAGCTCGAGGGTAGATTTTCATATAATCGGAATCCCCGTTTGGTCCATTCGTCCACTGACAAGCGTATATTTCATATATGTTTTTGAGCTTCAAGTGTTGAGTTACAGGTGCTTTAAGAACTCATTTGTGCACAGGCACAATTTAAAAGTGCAGGATCTGTATTGTTGAGTGTTTTGGAGCTTTGAGTTGCAAATCAGGGCTTACTACAGCACATATAGGAGAATCAGTCACAGAAAAGAAAGAGATTTTACTTAATGCATCTCCTTGCACAATGTATGAGTTTTATTGCATTACAACTGACTTGAGTGAATAGACACTTAGGCCCCTTTCACAATTGTGCGACTTCAAAGTCCCACGATTTTACCGCGATTTTGCTGTGATTCGCGGCTGTGATTTTGCAGTGATTTTTCCCGCGATTTTGCCGCAATTTCAAGGAATGCCTGTGTAAGTGGCATCAAAATCGGACCAAAGTAGGGCAGGGACTACTTTCAAGTCGGAACGACTTGAAGTCGTACTAATATGAATGGCTGTCATTGAAAATTATGGGGGACGACTTGTCATGCTACTTTGCAGTCCCAAATCGTGGGACAAGTCGTAGAAGTGTGAAAGGGGCCTTAAAATTTCCATCTGTGTGTTTTAGCCTTGTGTTTTAAAAATTGAATGCAATGAAAGCAAGGGACGGCGATGTGGATTACATGGGCCAAGAGTCCTGTTCACCTGCTCTTCCTGCTTGAGGAAGGATGTGGGTTGATCTTGAACGGAAGCAAATACGATAAGTTTTTGTTTTTTACGTTTTGTGTTAAAAAACTGAGAGAGAAATGAGAGTCTGCAGAAATACAATCTGCTTTGTTTTCACTTCTGCTGAAGAGCCGGCAGCTGCTTAGTGTTTCTTGGAGCAAGATAAGCAATGTGACATTTGTGGACATTTCCATGCATTGATTTGTTTACATTGATGGTGTTCTCAGCAGTATTACATGGTGCTGCGGCTCTGGCAAGCTTCCGAAAGGATAAAATAAAGATAAAAAAGCTGAAAGAGGGCAGATGAGATGGAGTAAACAAATGCTGGGTTAGGAGTGACTTTGTTCACTAGAGAATTACTGGAAGATGTTCTTGGCAAGCTGTCTGTTGTGTCAGTCACAATAACATCTTCCTTGTAGCTGTGCAGTGACTGCAGTCCATGGGTGGGGTTCAGTTACACCAAGAAAACACGTCACCCCCCCACATGTACACACTGCGGCCGGAACCCCCACAGGAGGAGAAACCACCACTAAACTAAGCAGGACTCTAAATATCTTATATAAAACAACAGTAAAGGAACACTATCATCTATCTATCTATCTATATCTTTTTCTTTTGTTATTTTGTACTTTCAACTACATTGCAACAGAAGACACAGCTATATAAATCATTATTAACCAGTTGCAGACCGTCTGTCCGGAATGTACTGGGGAAAGGAGCCTGTGCAGGCTAAGCACCATACCGGTACGTTACTGCCTGCTTCCGGGTTTAAGGCACGCTCATGCATGCCCCCTTCCCCGCCAACACTCGCTGCGATTGTACAGCAGTCTGTCAGCAGATCCCTGCCAATGATTTATGGTCAGGACCTGCTGATCAGCTGTGTCCAATCAACACAGGGCTCTGTGCAGAAGAAACAATCTCTCTGTACAAGTCAAAATCCACAAGGGAAACCTTTGAGAGCTTCTTGATTTGTTATCCAAGGGAAATACCCTGAAGAAGACCATCAAGGTCGAAACGCGTCTGTCCTTGAAATTTTACAATCAGGAATATTGCTATATGTTGCATGAAACTTTTCTTTTATTGTATTATTTGTCAACAACGTTTACATGTACTTTCCCCTATAATGTTGTTTAAGGGGGTCATTTTAGCAATCTTCAATAAAATACTTGTCTTTTATGCTATATGACGTGTTATATTTTCCCTTGTGGATTTTGTCTTGTACAAATTTTGGGGCTGATACCTATAATTGGTGTGTTTTAGCTACATCAGGGATATATACACTTAACAATCTCTCTCTTTCTTATCCCTTATCCCAATGCAGGGATAAGAAACAAAAAGGTATTCAGTAACAATCAGCACACAATTAACCCTTTGATTGCCCTAGATGTTAACCCCTATCCCAGCCAGTGTCATTAGTACAGTGACAGTATATAGTATTATCACTGTGTTAGTGTCACTGGTGATGTCAGTGGTAGTTAGTCAGTCCCCCCAGCGGCAGTTAGTGTCAGATTTCCCACCATACTATCGCAGTCCCATTACAAGTCGCTGATCAGCATCATTAGTAGTTTAAAAATAAATACAAATTCCATTATATATACAATAGTTTGTAGATGCTATAACTTTCTTGCAAACCAATCAATATACACTTATTGGGATTTTTTTTCTACCAAAGACATGTAACAGAATACTTTTGATCTAAATTTATAAAGAAATTTGATCTTTTAATTTTTTTTATTGGATAAGTTAAATAGAATGTAAAAATAATTATTTTTTTGAGGGGGAAGTTTTCAAAATGTTAGCTCTTTTTTTTGTTTATACAATAAAATATAAAAAAACCCAGCGGTGATCAAATAACACCAAAAGAAAGCCCCATTTGAGTGAAAAAAAATACATAAATTTTGTTTGGGTACCGTGTTGCATGACTGCACAAAGGCCAGTTAAACTAGCATGGTGCTGAATAGCAAAAAAATGGCCTGGTCATGAGGGGGTAAAACCTTCTGGAGTTTAATTACAGTAGTTATTAATATATATATAAGCTTAAAGGAAATGTAAAGTCAGAAGGATTTTTTTATCTTAATGCATTCTATGTGCATGAGCCTTCTGTGTGCAGCAGCCCCCTAACCTGTCCAACGATGTCCACGACTCAGCTGTCCAAGATTCTCCCTCCTGATTGGCTGAGACACAGCAGCATTGGGCGGGGCTCCATGTCTGAATGCTGCTCAGTGCCCCCAAGCAAGCTGCTTGCTGTGGGGACACTGAATGGGAGGAAGGGGCCAGGAGCAGAGAAGAGGGACCCGAGAAGAGGACGATCCGGGCTGCTCTGTGAAAAATCCACTGCAACAGAGCAGGTAAGTATATCATGTTTGTTATTTTTATAGGAAAAAATATGAGACTTTACAATCACTTTAATATTCTTGTTCCTTGACTGGTGCCTTGGACTGAAAGGTAATCGGTAGCAGCGATGAGCTCAGGTGGGTTTGAACATGAGACTTTGTCTGTCACAAAATCCCTCGGCTATGTGCTATCATATTATATAACCATTATGCCGCGTACACACGGTCGGAATTTCCGACAACAAATGTTCGATGTGAGCTTGTTGTCGGAAATTCCGACCGTGTGTAGGCTCCATCGGACATTTGTTGTCAGAATTTCTGGTTCTCGAATTTTCTGACAACAAAATCCATTGTTGGAAATTCCGATCGTGTGTACACAATTCCGACACGCAAAATTCCACGCATGCTCGGAATCAAGCAGAAGAGCCACACTGGCTATTGAACTTAATTTTTCTCGGCTCGTCGTACGTGTTGTACGTCACCGCGTTCTTGACGTACAGAAATTCCAACAACATTTGTGCGACCGGGTGTATGCAAGACAAGTTTGTATGCAGACAACATCTGTTGGAAATAAATCCAGGATTTTGTTGTCTGAATGTCCGATCGTGTGTACGCGGCATAAGGCCTTATTCACACTGAGCGTTTTTAAGGTTATGGGCATCAGGCATTTATTTTTCTGCCTTTAAACGCCCCAGCGTGTTATGCCGCGTACACACCATCAGAATTCCGGCCAGAAAAAGACCGATGAGAGCTTTTCATTGGAAAATGCAACCGTGTGTAGGCAGGGCCGAATTAAGAACACCATGGGCCTGGTGCTGAGGCATTTGGTGGGGCTTTTTATAATAAATAATTAAATAAAAATGCAAACAATTTTTTGTTATAACAAATTAAATTAAATGGAGAGAGGGAGGATGAGAGAGAGAAAGGGGATGGGTGAGGGGTAAGGGAGGGAGGATGAGAGAGATGCGCATTAGCATGCATGGGAGTGACAGCAACGCAGCCTGGCCAAGGCAAGTGACCGAAGGCACAGAATCCGGAAGGAAGACCGGGACCTGCCAGATTAATCGCAGTGCTGGAGGGCTCAGTCTGACAGGTAAGTGTACCCTAATGTGCTAATATGCTGTGCATACTAGTACGTTATGGCATAACCTAGCTGAGGGCCTCTAAAAAGTAGTAATGTTGGCAAAGTTTATTACGGCTTTAGTATCACAGGATCCCAGGAGCCTCTCATGGGGCCCCCTACTGACTCAGTGGCCATTGGCCAGTGCCCAAATGCATAGTTGTCAACATTTCAAAAATATTTTCAGGGAAGCTTTTTTTTACCAGTGGTATAGTTAGAGTAGCTGACATCTCCTATGTTCCTCTATACCTCACAGTAGTAATCACAAAATTAAATGAGTACTAATAATGGGCAGAACAAATATGAGGACTGAGAAGATTTCCTTTAGTTAACTAACAAGTGTGCCCATTCTAGAACTGTTAACATTGAGGATATTCAGTATAAATTTTAAAGAACTGTTTTTGTAGGTAAGTATATGCAGGTGAGGGAGAGAAATATGGAGGGTATAACAGTGGGTACTATGTACAGGAGAGCAGTGTGGAGGGTATGGCATTAGGCACTATGTACATGAGAGGAGTGTGGGGGGTATGACAGTGGGCAGTATGCACAGCAGAGAGGAGTGTGGAGGGTATGACAGTTGGCAGTATGTACTGGAGAGGAGTGTGGAGGGTATGATGGGGCAGTATGTGCAGGAGAGGAGTTTGGAGGGTATGAAAGTGGGCAGTGTGTACAGGAGAGGTGTGTGGAGGGTATCACAGTGGACAGTATGTACCAGAGAGGAGTGTGGACAGTATGATAGTGGGCAGTATGCACAGGAGAGGAGTGTGGAGGGTATGACAGGCGGCACTATGTACAGTAGAGGAGCTTATGAAAGTGTGAAGGGTATGACAGTGGGCAGTATGTACAGGAGAGGACTGTGGAGGTTATGACAGTTATCAGTATGCACTGGAGAGGAGTGTGGAGGGTATGACAGCTGGCAGTATGTACAGTAGAGGAGTTTATGAAGGTGGGTAGTGTGTACAGGAGAGGAGTGTGAAGGGTATGCCAGTGGGCAGTATGTACAGGAGACAAGTGTGGAGGGCAAGACAGTGGGCCCTATGTACAGGAGAGGAGTGTGGAGGGTATGACAGCCGGCAGTATGCACAGTAGAGGAGTTTATGAAAGTGGGTAGTATGTACAGGAGAGGAGTGTGGATGGTATGACAGTGGGCAGTATTTACAGGAGAAGAGTGTAGAGGATATGACAGTGGGCAGTATGTACAGGAGAGGAGTGAAGGGTATGACAGCGAGCAGTATGTACAGGAGAGGAATGTGGAGGGTATAACAGTGAACAGTATGTACAGGAGAGAAATGTGGAGGGTATGACAACAGGCACTATGTATAGGAGAGAAGTGTGGAGGGTATGACAGTGGGCAATATGTATAGGAGAGAAGTGTGGAAGGTATGACAGTGAGCACTATGTATAGGAGAGGAGTACAGAGGGTATGACAGTGAGCAGTCTGTACAAGAGAGGAATGTGGAGGGTTTGACAGCGGGCACTTTGTACAGATATGGAGGATGAAGGAATCTGGAAAGGAAAATGTAAAGGTTTGCGGAAGGATATTTAGGGACGGTGTAGTGGTTAAGCAGGCCATACATGGATTGAAATTAAGCCAATTAAGCAGAGACCAGCCATAGTCGATCTATGTATGGGCTAGCTGGTTGTACACAAGTCAATCTATTAATCAACTTGAGTACAACCAGCCTGTCAGGTTTTTCTCAAAACAATCAGTACTGCCAGCTATAGTTGGCAACACTGATCATTGTATTCTGTGGGTAGGGAAGGCTCCCCACTTGCAGAACACAATAACATTGCGGGAGTGATTCCCCCATCCACAGGTAAGCAGGTGAGAGGGTGTGTGGGGACAGGCTGGGAAGAGAGGTTTGTCAGCAGGTGAGGTGGTCATGAGGTGGTCACTGGGAGTGATATCTTTTGGAGTAGGGTCTGTCATCTGAAGGTTGGGAAATGGTCACCTGTGATATAAGTTGAAGGGAGGTGGCTAACATGGGAAGTGGCTGGGGAGTGACCTGGTTGGTGGGGAGTGTGAAATGGATGATGTGTTTCAAGTATCTTTCACATTTGCGGTAATGCTTACTGCCCTTTGAAAAGTGATCTGTGGTGGATTGCTTTTTAACGAGTGGTATAGCAGCAGCTGACAGGCATTCATGAGGTGCTACTGCTGCCTCCTTGTTGTTTTTTTTTTTTTTTTTTACATTGCTGAATGGTATTTTTACATTGTTGGACTATGCTGCTACTGCAAGCGAGTTTGGCTTGCAGTTGCAGAGTGGCCCCATTGAAATCAATAGGCGAGTTTGACAGGCGGTGCTGCCTGTCAAACTCTGCAGGCTCCAAGCTGTCCATTGAGCTTAGTGCCTCTGACAAGAAGTGAGGAGAGGCACTGTGAGCTCATCCTCTGCTGCAAAACAGAGTGTGCCAGCCACGACCCTCGAAGTCGATCGTTTTTTTATTTTTTTGGCAAATGGGCCTATCTTAAGGTAAGGGGCCTGGAGCTGCAGCTCCAATAGCCCATATGTTAATCTGGCTATGTGTGTAGGCTCCATCGGAAATTTGCTTGCCAAATTTCCGACAGCAAAAAAATTGAGAGCATGCTCTAAATTTTTTTGACGGAAAAGGTTTCTTTCGGAAATTCGCAAATACGCATGCTCGGAAACAATTCGACGCATGCTCGGAAGCATTGAACTCGGCTCGTTGTAGTGTTGTACGTCACCGCGTTCTTGACGGTCAGAATTTGGTGTGACCGTGTGTAGACAAGACAGTTTGAGCGGAAACCATCAGAGCTTTTTCCGACGAGAATTCCGATCGTGTGTACGCGGCATTAGCCAATGTGTTCTTGCAAACATAGGTGTTTAAGAGGAGTTTAGAGCCAGAAAAAAATCCACTGCCAGCGCGTCCAGGAACAGCAGTGGTTTGGCACAAAAAAAAGCTTGATGCGTGTAAATACATGTAAACGCTCGTTAACGCAAGGCATGTTTAGCAGTTAAGTGTTAATTTATTTCAATGGGCAGAATAAATAATTATTCTGGCCAATAAAATTAATTAACACCCAATTCGCTTGATGCGCCTATACGCATCTCAACTCAACTAAATGCATTTTTGCCCGTGCCAGGAAGAAAGGCATCTAGGAGAGCTGGTTAAACACATTGTTTGCATGAGGCCTGTATATTAAAGCAGTTTTGTTTTCTATGATTTATAAAGTAGCTATCTTATTTACTAAACAAGTGAGATCTGCACACGCGCCATCTATTGGTGTAAACACATTGTCCATCTGTGAGCACAGGTGGCCCAGAATGAGGCCAAGTATCTTCGGCAGATTGTGGAAGTTTCACAAAGTCATTCTATTTTGTAGTAGTGTAAATTCTGCAGCTTGTTTTGTTTTACCCAACCATATGATTCATGAAACCATAGATATGCAAAGTGTCTTGTCATCCAAAAATGATGCTGATTTCTTGTATCAACAGCATTCCGGCATGTGATCCTTTCTTTGCATTGTCTCTCTTTGGCGCATGCTAATAGCTAATGTTAAAGCCCAACTCCAGCCAAAACTATTTTTATTGGTTTTTGATAGAGCGGTAATAGCTGGAAATGTTTACCGTGTAGCCATAGAGTTGAAGGATGTAGCACCCTGGTGTTTAGGCAGGGTCGCTTCTAAATTTACCTGCCAGGTATAGCTACCTTGGCTAATTGTTGAGGATCAATTGATTTCACTCTAAGTCTCTAATTGCTGCTTTTCTCTCTTTTGCCGCTAGGTGGTCAGGTACCTGGTGGCGTTAGATTTGAGCAGGGCAATGCAAAGTCAGATTATCTGTATATGGGTATCCCAGCCAATGGGCAGGTTGATACTTGAGAAGTATCTGGAGTGCCAAGCTAGGGACCCGGCAGAGAGGCAGGGGTGACGCTTGAGGATACTACCGTGAAGATTGGAGGAGCTCAAGGGATTCAGTGTCAGTAAATCATCTAGTCTAGTGAGAGACTGGGAGCTCAGTGAGCTAAAGAACTACAAGAAGTGACTGTAGAGGAAGTGAAGGAACTGTTACACTTTGTGTTAGGAACTGTTAAAGACTGTTGCCATAGGAGACGGCATTCCTACACATGCAGATGTGGCGTCTTGCTGGATGCCTCTCCCTGCATGGCTGACCTCCTGTAGAAATCTTGGGGTCTGCCAATTAATCTTGCAACTACCTAAGGGTGTCCTGGCCCTAACCCTCTCTCCCAAAGTTCCGTTAAGAGAAATAAAATCTCTTTTGCATTCAAGAAGTGTCTGGCGCCCATTGACTCAAACATGCTTTGCACCCACTATGCCTCACAACCCACCATATACAGAAGAATGTCAGCTATCTCTGGCCCTGGAGGTTCTTATTAGAATGAAGGAGGGTGGGGGGCTTGCTACATGTGTAGTACTGACCCCCGAAGGAGCTGCTGGTTTTATTCGGGCTTACCGTTACCTCACTTACTTGCTTCTCCGTCTTGGGGTTCCCGTTGAAAGTGGCCTAAAGTAATGTTGAGACTCACACTGAATCCTCTTTTGGGTTGTTTATTTAGAAAAGAAGACAAAGTCTCGTAATAAAGGGTAGAGGGTTAGGGGTGAGTTCAGCTACTTAAGATTGCAGGGTGAAAAATACTAGAAAAATCCAGAAGATATCACTGCTCCACAACTGGATTCAATTACTCCCCGGATAGACCTCTCTCGCTAGGCCTAGCAGCTGGTAGGATGCTTGGTAAAGTCTCTGCCACAGACTTGTAGGTTACACTTTAGCTTCACTGAGGGATTGGATAAACTTTAAAGAACTAACATACGGTACCAGTATCTCAGCCGGTCCGGCGATACCATATGAATGTTGATCCGGGATGTGTCCTTCAACTAAGTCTCCAGGCTCCATTCAGAGAAGCCAGCCTTGCACACGGCCTTCTCCTGATCGAGTCCTCCCCTGGGGTACTTCAGTTGCTGGGCCTCTCCCTTCAGATGAGATGGCACCGGACCTGCCCTTGGATCAGTAGGCTCCGAACTTCAGTCAGGCCTGTCCCTTCAGTCACGTTGCTCGGGCTAGCCAGCCCCGAGACGCAGGATGCATGGTTACGCACCCCAGGCCAGGAGGGCCACAGGGCTGGGTCAGGAGGACCACTAGAACCAAACAGACAGAAACTAATCCCCCGCCAACATGGCGTCGGTACCTTAAATACCACCCCCAGAACGCACAGCATGAGAACACTCCCACTGGGCTGGTTCCGAGAGATAAGTGGCATTCAATGCATCCAGCTAGACTGCGTTTCTAGCCTTGCCGGCGGGGACAGCGACACCTGCGGTCAAGGAGAGCCCAGTGCAACCCAGCTGGACTGGTACTGAAACCAGAAATTTTGTGCAATTATCCTGAAGCCCAACTGTGGCTTCAGGCAACTTAGTTTTCAAAAAACAATAGCACCTGCTCGTCAGGAGCCATGCTACACATGTATATACTCTGTAGACTAGAAGAAGTGTTTTATTGGTGTCTGAGACTTTTCTCCCTTCGTCCTGATCTGTCCGACATCCATCACAAAGGCACAAATTGTGGAAAAAATATAACTTTTCTACTCTAAAAATAAGAGCTCTTGTACAGAGGCGCCTGAACCATTGTCTGAAACAATGCAGCAGTCACAAGTTTCTCAGGAGAAGCATGGACCTGAGCGGCAAGAATTTTGTCACCCAAAGGAGAAGTGAGACTGGTGTGAACTGTAGCCAGAATACAATCAGGTGGAATCACAGGAACCGGAACCGACTCCATCTTGGAAGTGGAGGAAAATTGTCATGACAAAGCGTCAGCCCTTACATTCTTAGTACCGGGTAAGAATGAGACAATGTAATTGAAACTAGACAAGAAAAGAGCCCATCGCGTCATTCTGGGAGAGAGGCGTTTAGCCTTAGACAAAAATGTGAGATTCTTATGGTCAGTAAGAATGAGAACCGGCACAGTGATACCTTCGAGGAGATGTCTCCATTCTTTTAAGGGCTAAAATTTTTGTTAACAGCTCTCTGTCACCAATCTCGTAATTACACTCCGCAGGTGATAATTTCTTGCAAAAGTAGCCACAAGGATGCATAGCGCTCTCAGAGGTAGGACGTTGAGACAGAAGAGCGCCAACTCCAGTCTCAGAAGCATCAACCTCAAGGATGAAAGGTAACGTAGGATCAGGATGTGCCAACACAGGAGCAGAAACAAAGGCAGCCTTGAGACTCTCAAAGGCCTTAATGGACTCCGGAGATCAACTCTGTGGGTTACCGTCCTTTCTGGTCATATCAGTTAGGGGCTTGACCAAAGACAAGAAGTTACGAATAAACTTCCAATAATAGTTGGCAAAGCCAAGAAAATGCTGCAGAGGATGTAAACCCATGTTTACCGGAACGGATTGTCAGACAAGTCAAAGGGAGCCACAAATGAGCATAATAGAACAGCAAGCAGGATCTGGAGCCAGAAGGAATGTCAGCCAAGCAAGTCATTAACAGGAATTCAGGAGAGCGTCTAGAGATGTGACCAAGGCGACGGCAGAGATCATCTGGGTTGGACGGCTTAAGTAGGCAGGACTGACGAGCAGGATATCATCAACAGGTTAGTCACCGTGGAGAGAAAGGAGCTGGCAATTAGCCGACAGCTGAGAGGCCAGCTTTGGGAAGGAAGGGCTGAGCTCAGCCCTGACAGACAGGCCTGAAATTCTTGGAGAAACTTGACTGGGTTACTCGTGTGAACCAGTTTTTTGGGAAAGTTTTGGCTTTCATTTTAGAAAAAAATTTACTAAATAGAAGATTAACTTTTTGTACAGCTCATCACTCTGCGCTGGAAAAAATGTAAATGATCAACCTCCTTCTTTGTATTGAAAACACGATTGCATTAAACAGTTGGAATATATTTTCATTAATTTGGAAGTTGATGTTATCATTAGAGCCATATCAGATGATGATGCTGTCACTTTTCCAGTAGGAGAATCACCTCCAATATTACTAGTGGCAATTTCTCCATTATTGCTAAAATTGTTGCTGAAACTTAGCTGCTAGTGAAGGAACAGACACAGAGGCGACATAATGGGAAATCACTATTTCCTCAGAACTTCCACCAAACCAGCTGCTGGAGCAATATCACCATCTCTTAAATCTATGTTCAAACCAGAGTTCTTTACAGTCCAAGTATTTCTATTTCCTGAAAGCTTGAAGATCTGTAAATTAGAGGTCATTACAGTACTTCTCTCTCGTTAAAGTTCGAAGAACAGAGTTGTTTATAGCCCACGTATGCTGAACTCCTGAAGGCTTGAAGATCTCCAAGTCAGATTTCTTTACATTCCAAGTACTCCATAAAAGTTTGAAGCCCTGATACAGGGTGTCCCCTAAAACCTAAAAAAAACACATTGGATTGTTCACAGGTTTTTTGTAAATAAATGGATTCTCTTACTTGGACTTTACCATTGGTCTGGCGCTATCTTTGTTTTACATACCTCCTAAAACTCAGTTTGTGTGGACAATGTGGCAGCTTTCTAACTCAAAAAGGTCCATTAGCAGTGCCAATATCTGTGCTCTATTCCATCTGTGTCCAGGACTTTTTCGCCTTACACAATTCTGGGCGTTTTCAGTGCTCTCTCTCCATATCCAACCCATAGAGGTTATGTTATGTCACCTGTTTATGTCCCTTCATGTAATAAATCAGTTTACTAGATGTGGCTTGAGGGCTGATCCACTCGCGTCACCCGACATCTATGCTCATAGGTGGGTTGCCGCCCTCCTGTGTACATCTGTTTTCCTTTTTCTTTTATAAATTTGTTAAACCCCCTGTTTCTTCGTTTGTACATGCACACAGCTACATGGCCATATACATACTGTGTATTACCAATACACAGGGCCGTAGCGTGTTCATACGACAATTTTTGAATTTAACATGGATGACAATTTTTTGAATCAAATATGAATAACACTAAAAATGTACCACTGGAAACAACTCACAATGTAATCACATATTAACCACTTCAGCCCCGGACCATTTGGCAGCCAAAGGACCAGAGGTCTTTTTTTCAATTTCGCACTGCACTACTTTAACTGGTAATTGCGCGGTCATGCAATTTTGTAACCAAACGAAATTTGCGTCCTTTTCTTCCCATAAATAGAGCTTTCTTTTGATGGTATTTGATTGCCTCTGTGATTTTTATTTTTTTTTGCGATATAAACGGAAAAAGAGCGAAAATTTTGAAAAAAAAAAGAGATTTTCTACTTTTTGTTATAAAAAAAAAATCTAATAAACTCAATTTTAGTCAAACATTTGGGCCAAAATGTATTCAGCCACATGTCTTTAGTAAAAAAAATGCCAATAAGCGTATATTTATTGGTTTGCGCAAAAGTTATAGCGTCTACAAACTAGAGTACATTTTCTGGAATTTACACCGCTTTTAATTTATGACTGCCTATTTCATTTCTTGAGGTGCTAAAATGGCAGAGAAGTACAAAACCCCCCCAAATGACCCCATTTTGGAAAGTAGACACCCCAAGCTATTTGCTGAGAGGCATGTTGAGCCCATTGAATATTTTTTTTTTAGTCCCAAGTGATTGAATAAAGACAAAAATAAAAAAGATTTTTTTTTTTTTTCAAAAAGTTGTCACTAAATGATATATTGCTCACACATGCCATAGTTATATGTGGAATTGCACCCCAAAATACATTTTGCTGCTTCTCCTGAGTATGGGGATACCACATGTGTGGGACTTTTTGGGAGCCTAGCCGCGTACGGGGCCCCGAAACCCAAGCACCGCCTTCAGGATTTCTAAGGGTGCAAATTTTTGATTTCACTCCTCACTACCTATCACAGTTTCGAAGGCCATAAAATGCCAAAATAGCACAAAACCCCCCCCAAATGACCCCATTTTGGAAAGTAGACACCCCAAGCTATTTGTTGAGAGGCATGGTGAGTATTTTACAGCTCTCATTTGTTTTTGAAAATGAAGAAAGTAAAGAAAAAAAAAATTTTTTTTTCTTTTTTCAATTTTCAAAACTTTGTGACAAAAAGCGACATCTGCAAAATACTCACAATACCTCTCAGCAAATAGCTTGGGGTGTCTACTTTCCAAAATGGGGTCATTTTGGGGGGTTTTATGCCATCTGGGCATTCCATGGCCTCCGAAACTGTGATTGGCAGTGAGAAGTGAAATAAAAAAATTACACCCTTAGAAAGCCTGAAGGCGGTGATTGGTTTTTGGGGTTCCGTACGCAGCTAGGCTCCCAAAAAGTCCCACACATGTGGTATCCCCGTACTCAGGAGAAGCAACAGAATGTATTTTGGGGTGTATTTCTACATATGCCCATGACATGTTTGAGCAATATATCATTTAGTGACAACCTTTTGTAAAAAAAATATATATATTTTTTTTTTTTCATTATTCAATCTCTTGGGACAAAAAAAAAAAATATTTAATGGGCTCAACATTGCTCTCATCAAATAGCTTGGGGTGTCTACTTTCCAAAATGGGGTCATTTGGGGGGGGTTTGAACTGTCCTGGCATTTTATGCACAACATTTAGAAGCCTATGTCACACGTCACCCACTCTTCTAACCACTTGTAGACAAAGCCCTTTCTGACACTTTTTGTTTACATGAAAACATATTTTTTTTTTGCAAGAAAATTACGTTGAACCCCCAAACACTATATATAATGTTAAAGCAAAGGCCCTACAGATTAAAATGGTGGGTGTTGCATTTTTTTTTTTCCACACAGTATTTGCGCAGCGATTTTTCAAACGCATTTTTTGTGGAAAAAATACACTTTTTTTTATTTTAATGCACTAAAACACACTATATTGCTCAAATTTTTGATGAAATAAAAAATATGATCTTAGGCCGAGTACATGGATACCAAACACGACATGCTTTAAAATTGCGCACAAACACGCAGTGGCGACAAACTACATACATTTTTAAAAGCCTTTAAAAGCCTTTACATGATACCACATTAGATTCACGGAGGAGGTCTACTGCTAAAATTACTGCCCTCGATCTGACCTTCGCGGTGATACCTCACATGCATGGTGCAATTGCTGTTTACATATGACGCCAGACCAACGCTTGTGTACGCCTTTGCGCAAGAGAAGGGGGGGCAGGGGTGCTTTTTTTTTTTTTTTTTTTGGTTTTTTTTTTATTTATTTAGCTTTTTTATTTTATTTTTAAACTGTTCCTTCCATTTTTTTTTCTTTGTTATGATTTTTATTGTTATCTCAGGGAATGTAAATATCCCCTATGATAGCAATAGGCAGTGACAGGTACTCTTTTTTTGAAAAAATTGGGGTCTATTAGACCCTAGATCTTTCCTCTGCCCTCAAAGCATCTGACCACACCAAGATTTGTGTGATAAAATGCTTTCCCAATTTCCCAATGGCGCGGTTTATATCCGGGAGGGGGGACATTCCCTCCCACTGCTTGTAAAAGCAGTCTAGAGGCTAATTACCCGCTAGAATTGCTTTTACATGAAAGCCGATCACTGGCTGAAAAGAATGATACCAAGATGATACCTAAACCTGCAGGCATCATTCTGGTATAACCATTCAAAGTCCAGCAACATACTGGACATATATTGTAATCTTTTTTTTTTTTCATGCAGCCTCTTGGCTGAACGAAAAAAAGAGATTGATTGGTGGGTATGCCCACCATTAGAATACCTCCCTTCATCCACCCACTTCTAATGATGGGCATACATGCACCATTTATATATGCCGATGCATGGGGGCATCCTCCCGCAAAAGTTATGCCGTGTACACACGGTCGGAATTTCGACCGTATGTACGTGGCATTAGGAGCCAATCGCTCCTCCCCCCCCCTGCTGCCCCCATGCTTCGGCATATATGCTCTTTTTTTTAACTGTGGTGGTGAAATCACCTCCTACAGTGTTGGAGTCGCGTCTTTATGTATCGTGGGAGCAAACGCTGTTGCTGTCAAGATAAATAAATCCGCGTTGCAACTGAATGGCGCACCTGAAAACAAAAAAATGCTTAACACTAAAACACAGTAAACAAAATTACATACCTGAAAAGCAAGCATGATAAAACATGATAAAACATAATAAAACATTGCAGAATAGAATGGAGTAAAAAAAGAGCAACAATAGAGAGAGAATAGAGTGAGAGAGAGAACAATAAAACGACAACTATTTTATTTTTTTTTATTTTTTTGAGATTCACAGGTAAAAAAGCTCCTGACTGAAGCGACTGAATCAAAACGCTACCACAAAAAAACTGTTAGCGATCGCAGGGATCAGGCCTGACTCTGCGAACGCTGCAGTTATGTGTGCTTAGTGTTTTGTAAGTGACAGTGATCGATCGATACTGCACTTGGGTGGGCTGGGCTGGGCGTAGGGGGAAAACGCAGGTGCTAGCAGGTATCTGGGCTGATCCCGCTAACAATGCGGTCTTTTTTGGAACCCTAAACTGCTGGGACGCTAGTATAGATCTGATCAGATCAGATATTGATCTGTTCAGATACTGTGCCACTAAGGGAGGTGTATGCTTTGTGCGTGGGTGTTTGCGGTACTGGCACTAACCTGGGGCGACGCAGACCTTATTTGACCCTAAAACCTAATTGATATCACCCGCCGGGCGATCAGGGGGTTAAACCGTTATTGGGTAATAAATGGCGGGTGCCCTGACAGTATAAAAAACAAGCTAACTAACCAGCGTCACCCGTAACAGTAATACAAAAAAAAACTGGTTACCTAGCGACACTAATGCAGCGATCAGAAAAACGATCGCTTAGTGACACTGGCAAAAGGGGGTGAAAGGGTTAACTAGGGGCAATCAGGGGGTTAAACCTTTATTAGGTAATATATGGGGGTACCTGACGCTATATAAAAACCTGACGGGGAACCTAAATAACGAAATAACTAACTGGCTAACCAGCGTCACCAGTGACAGTTATACAGTGATCACTGTGAAAGGGTTAACTCTAGGGGCAATCAGGGGGTTAAAACCTTTATTTAGGTTGTAATATGGGGGTACCTGACCTATAAACCTATTTATGAACCTATATAAACATGGCGGTTACCTAAAAAAAAAAAATGGTTACCTAGCGACACTAATGCAGCGATCAGAAAAACGATCGCTTAGTGACACTGGCAAAAGGGGGTGAAAGGGTTAACTAGGGGCAATCAGGGGGTTAAAACCTTTATTAGGTAATATATGGGGGTACCTGACGCTATATAAAAACCTGACGGGGAACCTAAATAACGAAATAACTAACTGGCTAACCAGCGTCACCAGTGACAGTTATACAGTGATCACTGGTGAAAGGGTTAACTCTAGGGGCAATCAAGGGGTTAAAACCTTTATTTTAGGTTGTAATATGGGGGTACCTGACCTATAAAACTATTTATGAACCTATATAAACATGGCGGTTACCTAAAAAAAAAAAATGGTTACCTAGCGACAGCAGTGACACTAATACAGCGATCAGAAAAACGATCGCTTAGTGACACTGGCAAAAGGGGGTGAAAGGGTTACCTGGGGGGCAATCAAGGGGTTAAACCTTTATTAGGGGGGGGTAGGGGGCTACCTTGGACCTAAAACTAACTGCCCTGACAGTTATTACAGTCACACTGACACTAAATGCAGTGATCAGTAAAAAAATGATCACTGCAATTAGTGACACTGTGACTGGGGGGGGAGGGGGTGATCTGGGGGGTGATCTGGGGGTGACAGGGGGGTGGATTGTGTGCCTAACTGTACTGGTGTCAGTGTACTGTTGTGCACTAACCTGTACATGTTCGCCGCTCGGCGTCTCCGGTCACATAGACCGGCGCACCGAGCGTGACATCACTTCCGCCTTCCTGTCTATACAATAGACAGGAAGGGGAAGCTTTTCATTGGCCAGGAGCGATCGCGAGGGGGTGGCCAGAAACCACTGGCCGTCCCCTCGTCCCGGATCGCTCCTGAAGCGATCCCGACCGTCCCCGCCGGCGGAGGGGGGTCCGATCGGACCCCCCAACCGCCGGAAGAATGTCACGTACAGGTACGTGATTCTGCCTGTACGTGCCATTCTGCCGACGTATATATACAGGGGGCGGTCGGGAAGTGGTTAACTGTGGATAATGTCATTTGAAAAGATTTCATGCCCTCTGTTCTCTCAAATATGCCCAATATAACTTTGGTATGTATGCTAATATGCTATGACCCAGACAACCAATGGGAACATGATACTAATAGAGACGATCATGGAGACATGTTTTCCCATCTGCCATACCATACAGGCAATCAATATATGTTAAAACTCTGTTCTTTCCCTTTATTTCAGGGTTCCCTCTTGTGGTTTGAAGTGCGCCTCGGATCCCCTAGGCGGCGCCTTGCTCCCTGCCCCCTCCGGTGGATACGTGCGGCGGTGGGGCGTTCCCTACACGTGACCTCACAGCAAGGGTAAGGAGGAGCGCCCACCAACCAAGCTCCTCCAATCATGTTCACCTAAGGCGACCTGGGCGGGCCCGGGCCTCCTGATGGTGAACCATTCCCCTTGCTGGCGGCGTCCTGGAACGCAATCGGACCTCTCCCGATCACTGCGCATGCGCGCGGCCGCGTGCGTGCGCGTGATACGGGACGTCACGCCGGTGCGACGATTGCGTAGCAGACGCGACCCCGGAAGGACCTCTCGGACGCCGGGGAGACCACTCCAGATGGCCCACGATGCCGTCATGGCTCCCACGGACGGGCGGGCCAGGCGGACATAGGAACGGTAGGTGGAGGGTGATGTTCCTGTATGCCCCCTGCCTTCCCCCTTTTCTTTCCCTCCCCTTCCCCACCCATTCCTTCCCGTTTCCCCGCCCCTTCTCCCTCCCCCCCTCCCCCTCCCTGGGGATGCCCTGATTGAACACCCTATGGTGTTCTAATATGCACACCTGATTCTAGTTGGGTATTACCCATAAATACCACATGAGGTGGTCAAACAAATCCACCTCCATGTGATGATCCAAGCATCACGCCACATATACACAGTGAGTAGAACCTCTTTTTGTTCCATGCTTCTTTTCCCTCTCTGGGACTAATTCTAGATATTGTAGATGACACTGTCTCTATTCCCAGACTGGGCATTTGTATCTCTGGAACTTGCAACCAATACAACATACTCCGGTTTGCAACATATGGGTGTCTACATCTACCCCATAACCTGAGCAAGATACATCTACTCTATTAGGTAACTTTATAATATATTATATCATACTGTCCGTTGATATCTGACACACTGGTACACCCTTTTCCCTGCCCATGCCTGTCCCTTCCCCCCTCCTTCCCCGCTTCATGCCCACACATGCCTACACCTCCTCACGGTTTCATCCCTCACCCTTTATACCTCACATTCCACGCCATCCCTGCACATTCCCATCCACACACACCCCCACTCTAGGATCCCTTTATTTTGTGATCCTCAGCACTACCAGCACAGCACCCCTTTGAGCATCAGCGTTCTGACCGACATCACAACAACACTCCCCCATTTTTCTACTCACACTCATCCCTTCACTCCTTTTTTCCTTCACTCCCTCCCTTCTTTCCATTTGTCCCCAATAGTTCACCCCTTCCTTCCATCACTCCCCTCTCCCTTCATATTTTCCCCTTCCCCTTCCCCTTTACCTTCCTTTTCTTTCTCTCTCCCCCTCTCCTCCCCTCCTTTCTGTCCCTTTCCCTCCCCCCCCCCCTTCTTCCCCTCTTTTCCTCCCCCTCTTCCCCCCATTCTTCACTTTCTACACCACATCTTTCCCCGCCTCCCCCACCGCCCCACCCCATTCTCTTGTCCATGTGGATGCTGCAGCATCCCTATGTCTACCTATACATGTGCATGCCATGTATTGGCCCTTTCCCCCCCCCCCCTTCTTCTTTCTGTCCCCCCCCCCTCTTCCTCCCCCCCTCCCTATTTCTAACCACGAGTCTAGACACAGTAATATACAAACTGATATTATAAATATTATTTAAAAAGTATACCAACGGCAAAACCCTTGTTCACCTATTCATCTTTTTTACCTTAGAAATTCCATTTCTTCTCATCACTGTTTCAAGTGCACTAGACACTGTCTAGTTGATGTGGCATTTCCCTATGCTATATATCTAAGTCTAAGTATATGATCTTGGATCCCATGACAGGTGTGCAGAACAGGGGACCTCAAGGAAACCCACTCCCATTTTTTCCTCTCCCTGTCCTTTTTCCCCCCTCCCTTCCCCCCCACCTTCCATCTCCCTCCCTCTACCCGTCTGGCCCACACACGGATCCGTGGGTAGCCGATCCAGTGGATGTGACCTCTCGTAGGCCCCGTTGTTTTGGTCGCCGTACCTGCCGTGTGCCCGCTGGGGGGTGCTATAGCGGGACGCCGCCTGGGACCTGGAGTGCACGCACCCAGAGAGAACCCCATCACATATAAAGGAGGAACTTATAAGAGAAAAAAACCTACACATCAGGTAAACATTCCACAGTACAATATGATATTATACTATGTGAAAGGAAAAGGTCAATTGGAGATCAATATATGCAAATGAAATACTGTTACAATGCATTGTTCTCACCCCTTTCTTTCTCAAACAGACGAAATTACCTTTGAAGAAGACCCTCACTATAACGGGTCGAAACGCGTCAGGTTCACTTTTACCCCTAATATTTGTAAAACTACATTGATGTAAAAGCTTTTTGTCTGTTAGTGTAAATTTGTTTTAAAAATTTCTGTATTGTTTTATCCATTTGGGACCCATGTCTCCTATTTTATCTTTACCCATATGTCACATGCGACATCTTTAATACAATAAAGATTCATATTTTTGAATACAACAATACCTCTCAGAGAACTTTTTTTCTAAACGCTGCCTAAAAACCCCACCAATTCCCTCTTGGGGGGACTTCTCCTTTTTTGTTTTTACATCCCAGGGGTGAGCAGCAAAATATCATCCCCAGTGAGTGTCTTTTTTCCTTTTTTAGCAGTGCCAACTTACCAAAAAGAGTGAAATCCAATGTTGTCTATTTCAAGTTGAAGCAATACAATGAAGGACTTCTAAAAAGCATTTCTGAAAAAAACATTTCTGTTTCCAAGCCTTCTAACTCTATCAAAAGGTCTTTTTATAGGACAAAGATAAACCTGAAACTACCTGAAAGCATGGGGGGGCTGGGGGCGTCTAGACTTTCTAACTAACAAAAGGGAAAAAAGGGTAACATACCAAAGCACAAACATCAATTATAAAACAGGCTACTGTGACAGAGGGAATTCCCTCTATGAGACAATTGTCACCAGAACAGGTACCTCATTGAAAGAGTTCCCAATAACTCCTGTTCTGGTGACAACTGTAAAATGTTGGGTTTCTGATCATTTTCTTTCCCGGTAACAATGGTCACTAGGACAACAATAAAAACAAACAGGGGTTTTGATTCTTCCTTATGTAGCACTGACCCCCGAAGGAGCTGCTGGTTTTGTCTGGGCTTACCAATTACCTCCTTCTCGTTGTAGCTCGTCATTCGTTTGTCTAGGGGTTCCCAGGGTTAGTACCCAGTAACTTCATAAGCTGACACAAAAAGTCCTTTTTAGGATTTTTTATTTGCAAGGGTAACATCCAACTGTAACACAGTCTCTCAATTGGGAATAGAGGGCACGGGTGAATGAAACTCAGGCACTTAGAACTGCTGACATCAACTGAATGTCTCTTAGACAACCCAGAGCGTAGCCACTCGCAACTGCTGGATAAACCTCTAACTGTAGATTTAGCAACCAACAAGTGACTCGGAAAACTTTGCAAAGTCTCTGCCACAGACTAGATTGTAACTGAAGATGAGTTAGGAACCTTTCCCACAGTACCTGAATCTTTCAGCCAGCTTGGCGATACTGTGAGAAGTGTGGATTCTCTAGTGTCCATACAACTGCAGCTCCCAGGCTCTTACCGAGCAGCCAGCTTCTTGGCCCTCATACGAAGAGTCCTCCCCTGGTCGCTTGTACGAGTTGCTGTGTCTCTCCAATGCCGAGAGCACACCGGGACACGGATCCCCACCCCAGACCATGAGGGCCTCTGGGGCTGGTCAGGGTGACCATGCTTACAGGGCAGCAGATGCTCCTGGGTCCAGTAACCCCTCACGGGGGTTGGTCCGGACCGGAACCAGGAACAGAAGAGCAAGCCGAACCCCGAACACGTGACTTCAGCACCTTAAATACCCCTTCCCAGACTATACAGCGGGGCCAGACCCGCCCACTGATTGGCTCAGAGAAAGATGGGCACCTAACACGTCCAACCAGGCTTGGTTCTCAGCCTGTCACAGGTGCCTCACTGCACCTATGATCATGCAGAACTTCAGTACAGCCCAGCCAAACTACCAAAGTAAAAGACCTGTACAATTAACCCCCAGAACTCTGTTATAATTCTGGAAAAAAATTTTTTACATTATAGCGCACACTTTAATAAAGTTTCGGCGCTACACTTAGTATATTCAAAACTTAAAATTGACATTACTTTAATATCTGATATAAGTCTTCAGAGGTTGCTATATCATCTACCCATGTTGCTACGCGACCGAAGCAAATATCTTTACATAGAGTGCTAATATGATGGATACGAACATACTTCATAATTAAAAGTCTGATTAATGTTTGTCAAGATATATTCACCCCTAAAATGAATAACACAAATAAAATCTAACTCAATGCTGGGAAATAAGAAAGAAGAAACAATAGGACGTGACTGAGGTAATGGATGTCTGAGCAAGCTTTGGCACACACAAAATGCTGAGTAATAAAATTACTTCCATTAGGTTTTTCAAGTTTCTGGTTACATATGATGCAGAACATATTTTAACATATTGTATAATGTATATAACCTTTAAAACATTTTATCATAACAGTCTTCTTTAACAAAATCCCAATGTCTGCTGAATTTCCTTTGTGTTTTACTTAGTCCTTAAAGGACCACTAAACAGAAAGCAGATGTGTTTTAGGCTGGAAACAATACAAATTATATAGGAAAGTTTGCAGACAGTCTGTTCTGAATGTATCTGCTGAAGTTTTTTTTAGCAAAGGTGAGTTTTGCAACAAAAGTTTCTTTGTGCGTTCCACTTTAATGTTCACTAACACACGGCCTTGGTTTAATAGGGGTTCGCTATTAACCCCAGAGTTCGACACTTTTTTGTAGGAGTTAGGCTTCTCAGCGCCCTAAAAAAGAGTTATGTAGATGGGCAAATGCAGCGTTCTTTTAATTGCATTCAGCTTGTGTTTGAGATAAGTTTCAGATTATTCAAGGCTTCATCTGGGTTCATTCACAGGTGATTCTACTCTGCATTTGAACTCATTCAAACTCTAACCTTGAATTGTATGTAGAGAAAAACAGTTCTGACATTAACAAAATCTGTGTACAAAGGCCCTTATAAAAAGCAGACTTGCACGAAAGTGGGATTCCCGGGTAGTGATAGGCTTGGCATATAAAAGGGTGGGCACCAGTTTTTTTTAACTGAGTTTTATAAGGATATACAAGAAAGAAGGTATACATCTACAAAGTATTGCCATAAGCACAAGTACATACAAATGATATTCCACACAAAATTAAGATACACAATGTCAAGTGAATGTATAGGCAGACAAAAAATAAAAATAAAGAGAAAAGTCCTAAACAATGGGAAACAAAACAACAAGAAAAGACTGCAATCATTGGTATCCTGAGTATCCAGCCATGGCCCCCAAACCTTATAAAATTCCCTAGGACATCCCCTGGCCGCATATGTAAGCTTATATAGGGGTAGTGTTTGATTGATCAGCTTTTTCCATAAATCAATATGTAACACAATGGTATGAGTCCAATGTAGGACAATCGCCTCCCTGACATAATAAAATAGTAGCCGAAGGAAGTGTTTGGTTACTATAGAAAAATCCAGTCCTCAAAAATGCCAAAGAGGCACCACTTAAGGCAACGCACATTAGGCAAATCAAAAGTAATGGAAATAAAAGCTGTGACCTGAGACCAAAAAGGCCTAATTGTATCACAGCCCCATACCATGTGTAGGAAGTCAAAAGGTTCTCTGTGGCATTTATGTCAGTTGGGTATCCCTTTTATGCATTTTATATAGCCTCAGTGGTGTGTAATATATCCTATGTAAATATCACAATTGAATAAGTCTATCCCTGGCCGAAATTACTGTAGAAGCATGTGAGTTAAATAGTTCTTTCCAATTTTTAGCCAAAAGATCATGGACATGGACATTGGACATTGCCTATTAAGTGATTTTGCATTTTAAGAAGGCATGGGGATGGCCTATCCAGGAGTAATAAGTGGAAATGAGCCGAGTATGGTCAGGACGGAGTAGGGCTCTTTCAGTTTAGAGTTATCTAGCTGTACATTGTGCAGCCCAAACTGTGCCTCTGCAGCATGTCTAAGTTGAGTATAATGAAAGATCCACTTCAGTGAAAAACACAGCTTTTGTTGTAATTGTTGCAAGGACTTAAGGGTTCCATCATAGAGTTGGCGTAAATTGCCTCCCTTCTCCTTAACTTGGATATGTGACCAGCTTTGTTTTAATTACTGTAACAAATGGTGTTCTGCTTTCTTACAATTTCCAAAACAAATGGAATGTAATGCACATTTGTAAAGCACAGTGCAGTATTTAAAATGTGCTGAAATAAAAAAAAATCTAAATAGAACAATGGTAAAGCCATACTGCTGCTTTATAAATGGAGCCCTAAGTGATACTATGGCAGGCAGTAAAGGGTGGGAATGGGATTCATGCTGGCCCTTCAGGAGCAGGGACCCTGATGCAGCTGCCACGGTTGAGGAGTGGCCAGGTGCTTTAATAAGCCTCCCTGGTGTGTACATTCCACTGATCATGTTGCGTGTACATTTTAGTTTTTCCCTCTGGGGTCTCCTAGGTCCTCCTACTTTTAGGTAAAAAAGAGAGGGAGCATAAGGAATTGGTGGTAAGACTGAGAGAGAAAATATGTAGGTCACTGGTTTACTAATAAAATACTGTAACAACAAACAAAATATCAGAGCCATGAGTAATGTTACATAACTAAAGTTTGTGTTGCAAAATCTGTTATCAAGTGCATCAATCAATCTTGCTCACCAAAATGTATCTCACCACCTCCTATAAATTTTCATTTATAATTACTGCCTCTCAGCAAAACTATATGTTTATGTTCCTATCTGTATGCATTTGCCTGGGTAAAGGCTTTAGTAAATCACAGTATTATTTCTGGACAAAAACTCCTCTTGTTCTGTTAACACAACTATGTGATTCTTGTTTTGATACCCCCTCCAGGGTGTAATAATAATCTTGCAACCTTACCCTTATGTGGGCTTCTTTAATAGAAAAACTGAATAGAACTCATACCTGCCATTGTGTGGTATAGCTTTATCAGTGGCGGTGCGTGCATAGAGGGCGCAGGAGCGCCGCCCCCCCTCTCCTGCACCACTCTATCACTAATATGCATTTCATTAATCTATCTATTGTCACCACTGCCGCCCCCTATTCAGGTGTCTGGCCCCTTGTCGGGCGCCGGGCATTTGAATTACAGCGGGGGGGGGGGGGGTGTTTCTGGAAGCGCCCTATTAGAGCTGTAAAGCTCTAATAGGGGACCTGATTAGAGCGGTGTGCTCTAATAGGCTTCCATAAGTGTAAACAGCGGGCGCACTGCTGTGCGTTCGCTGATTACACAGTATAGTGTTAGAGAAGCGAATACATCGCTTCCCTAACACAGACCCGCCTCTCAGCCAATCAGGTTGCCGGGTGTGTTACCTGTCACCTGATTGGCTGAAGTCACAGGCGCTGTGATTGGACGCTAGGCGTCCAATCATAGCAGAAGACAGGAGCGCGGGAGAAGATATCGGAAGATGAGGGGAAGATGAGGGGACACCGCGCGCTGCACACCGAGACAAGGTAAGTGCAGAGGGCAGGCAGGGGGCACAGTGGTAGCACTTGAGGGGCACAGTGGCAGCACTTGAGGGGCACAATGGCAGCACTTGAGGGGCACAATGGCAGCACTTGGGGCACAGTGGCAGAACTTGGGGCACAGTGGCAGCACTTGGGGCACAGTGGCAGAACTTGGGGCACAGTGGAAGCACTTGGGGCACAGTGGCAGAACTTGGGGCACAGTGGCAGAACTTGAGGCACAGTGGCAGAACTTGGGGCACAATGGCAGCACTTGGGGCACAGTGGCAGCACTTGGGGCACAGTGGCAGCATTTGATGGGCACAGTGGCAGCGTTTGATGGCACAGTGAGGCTGTTTGTTTGCGCCCCCCCAAAAATTTTGAGCACCAGCCGCCACTGAGCTTTATGCTTTTTTTTGTATCATATGGCTACTGTCTACACATGTATTTTATGACATGAAAGTGCATTCCAAGTAGAAAGCCAATTTATTTTCATTATAATATTCCTTATATATTATTTTTATATTCCTTCCTTTATTTATGAAAACACAAGTAAAGGCGCAACAACTTAGAACCATAAATAGTAGGAAGGATGGTAAGGGAGGATGATGTCACACGATATGCGACGCGTCTCGTGAGCCTGTGCGCTGCGAGTATTACGGCAAGCCACGCTCCTTTCTCAAGCTGACTACGGTACGCTGCTTGCCATAATACTCGTAGCACACAGGCTCACGAAACGTGTCGCATAGCATGTGACGTCATCCTCCCTTGCCATCCTTCCTACTGAGCCTCCTGCCTCGCTTTGAGTCTCCCCACTGCAGCCGCCTTCCTTACACCAACGGTGGCTACAGTGAAGACAGCATTTGCATGTGAAGGACACAGGAAGCAGGATCATCACCATTGGACTTGCCCTTTGCTGGGACCACATGCTGATGTGCTTGTTACTTACTACTCAAATGTGAGTTGCCAATTTACTGTATTAAAAAGTTTTACTTTCCTTGTCTTTTGCTTCCTTTATTTATGGCCTGCAGTTTACTGTGTTTTTAAAATATAGGGGATGTTGCATTTCTGTGTGTGCACAAATTATAATGACTTTGTGACTTTAAGGCCAGGTTCAAATATGTGTGAATTGAAAGCGGTTTTAAACGCATTCAATTTGCAGGACAAGTGAATGTGACCGGCTCTCAATGGCAGTGCGGTTTCCAAAAGGGACCTGTGTGTTTTTGGGTCTGGTTCAGGTGCGAATTTGCACCTGAATCGCACCTGAACCAGTGAACAGTAACGCACCGGACCCCGGGCTGCAAACCGCGGCTGCACATATGTGAACCCGGCCTTAAGCTCCACTCTGCCATTTTACTCTCAACAATGCCCATTTGCAGCCTCCCTGTGCCTATTTGCATTGGTCACTGTGCCCATTTACAGCCAAAGGTCCCCCAAACTTCAAACTTGGTAGTTAAGGGTTCCTAGATGCCCCCTATCTGCAGCCAAACGTTGGGGTCTCTGGACCCAAAGGGTCCTAAAATTACATTGCTGCAGTTGGACACAGTTGACCGATTTTGGGGCCCCGTATTTTGGGGCTACTTGGTGCTAGGAACCCCAAATTTGGTGTGCAAATGCAGTGGACCTATCACTCCAATGGGGTTCCTATTACCAAGTGGCCCCAAGATACGGGGCCCCAAAGTTGGTTCAGAAAATGTCAAGCACTTTTCTGCAGCAGAGAATGGCATTTTCTGAACCGACTTTGTGGCCCCGTATCTCGGGGCACTTGGCGATAGGAACCCCATCTTTGGATATGTTGTAGTGCTGGTTCCCTGAGTTTGCACACCAAGTAGCCCCGAGATACGGGGTCCCAAAGACGGATCGGAAAATGTCATTCTCTGCTGCAGAAAAGTGCTTGACTCCAGTATAATCAGAGGGGGGCACTTTCAGCACAAAAAAATGTGCTGAAGAACTCGGCTTATACTCAAATATATGGTAATATATTGCAGCTTACCAGTAACACACCTCTTGTCTTATGCCGCGTACACACGGTCTGAATTCTCGTCGGAAAAAGCTCTGATGGGTTTCCCGTCAGAATTCCGAGGAATTTCGCTCAAACTGTCTTGCCTACACACGGTCACACCAAATTCCGACGGTCAATAACACCACGGCATACAACACGTTCGACTGCACTATAAAAGGGAAGTTTAATGCTTCTGAGCATGCGTCTAATTGTTTCCAAGCATGCGTCTAATTGTTTCCAAGCATGCGTCAGAAACTTGCGTGTCCGAATTGCATACACGCGATCGGAAAATCCGATAGAAAGGTTTTCCGTTGGAAAAATTAAGAACAGGTTCTGAATCCAAAGTCCGTCGGAAATTCCGACAGAAAAAGACCAATGAAAATCCGATGAAAAGCTCCCATCGGACTGTTCCCATCGGAAATTCCGACCATGTGTACCCGGCATTAGAGTGCCTACACAGTATTTGTAGCTGATGACTTTTAATTCTTTTTTTTTTTTTTACAGCCTGAAACTCCTCTTTAAAGCAAAATGTGGTCCAACAAAATACTGACATAAGAGGGAGTGATCCCTTTTCCAACTCAGTGATTCTGTTTTTGATTTTTTTTTAAAACATTCTGACATGTTGGGGTTATATCTTTCACTTGGATGTTATATGTTGCACTAGTAAATGCAGCTGGATAAAACAAAAACTGTGTCTGCCCTCATTTCAGACTGCAAAGCAACAAAATGTGATTATTTTAAAGTGGGGTGATTATTTTCTATACCCACTGTATGTGGAGAAGGCTTTCATGAAGGAGCAGGGCTTTATATTCTCATATCAGAACTGCCCCCCCCCCCCGATGACTCATGATCTGATGATTGGTGAGGCAATAATCAGGAAGCACAGCCAGGGCCGTTTTTTTCCACTGGGTATGCTGGGCAGTTGCCCAGGGGCCCCACTTGTCTGGAGGGCCCCATCCAGGGCTGATCCTCAGTGCTGCAATCTGCTACTTAAATTGACTGACTGCACTGGTTGCTCACTTCGCCGGCCGGCATCTAGTTAGCAACCAGTGACGTCAATCAGAGGCCGCGGCCGCCCCAGAATTCATAGCGCACCGAGGCTTCCCCAGTGGCTAGTGAACAGGCTCCGCCTACCTCTGCCATGTTCTTCAGACAGCATGGAGAGGGAGCGGAAAGACGGCCCTTGATAGCTGGCGCTGCCTTACTGCTGTGAGTGACACACTGTACTGCACCAGGCCGGCAGCCTAGAGTAAGTCTAAAAATGTCTACTTAAGTAAGTTCAAGCTGTGCATCAAAACACAGCCACTATCTGTGCCCCTCAAAAGCTGCCACTGTGCCCATCAAACACAGCCACTGTGCCCATCAAACAGCCACTGTGCCCATCAGCCACTGTGCCCATCAAAGCTGCCACTGTGCCCATCAAAAGCTGCCACTATGCCGATCAAACGCTGCCACTGTTCCCAAACGCTGCCACTGTGCCCATCAAAGCTGCCACTGTGCCCATCAAACTCGACTATATTGTCCAAACATTGTGTTAATGTTTAAACACTGATTTTATTGGAAGTACCAATAAATATAGCCTTATTGATCATTTGCATTTTTATTCTCGTGCGTGATCGTGTAGACAGGGCCCCAGTGCACTGTATTGCCCGGGGGCCTATAATGCTCTTAAGATGGCCCTGAGCACAGCAAAGGACCTGCGGTGTAGACATCTTTACTTCATTCATTTTAAAGATCTGTGCCTCCTACACCTTTACTGCTGCTTCCTGATGTTTACTCTGGCAGTCATCAGATGACCAGTACAGCTTCCTCTCCAGCAAGGAGAACAGCGAGCAGCACGTGACATCACCAAATCTCACTTTAAATCTTGTGAAACCCGCAGTCAGAGGCAGCATTGCCTGAAATGCAGATATACAATTATAAGGCTACAGGAAGTGCACTGCTATTTTTCAGGAAAAATTCTAAATAAAAGGTGTATCTTTAAGGCACAATTAAAGCGGTACTATACCCTCCATTCCTTTACAGCCAAGGATGCTGCCATCTTAGCCTCTGTTTGATTTGCAGTTGCCTTCATCTAGTCACCTCACTGAGTATATATATTCTTCAAAGTTAAATTAAAGATTATTTTCTATTGAAGAAAAGATACTGCTGAATGTCCAGGGATATAATTTTCATTAATTTGGCTTAAAGTGTTACTAAACCCACAACAGTAAAATCAGTCTGTATATGCAGTAAAGCATGCTTGTTATAAACACTGAAGGGGTTAATCCCCTGCATTGTGTAAAAAGGCTGTTTTATCCTGTCTTTTTGATACTCCCCTTCTTCCACAGTCCTCAATCCATCTCCTGATAGAACGGAGCCTTGGGGGGGCACTCTAGCAATACACATCAAATGGAGCATGTGCAAAGAGTTTTTTTTTTCTTTGGGAGGGTGCATGTGATCAGCACAGGGCCAATCAGCGCCGTCTAGAGAGAGGGTCGGTGGTAATGCAGCATCATAGGACAGTCAGAGAAGAATGAAAACTCCTCCTACAAGCTTTAACCAGACACTGATAGAAGTCACAAGACTGCTATATACTGCTGACGAGAAAAGGTATTTAACAGTTTATATTTACTAAAATAATTGCATGTACTGTGGGAGACCCCAGACATAGTAAATGCAGGGTCCTGGGTTTAGTAACACTTTAATACATAGGGCAAAAATTTACCAAGGAATTATGGAATATATATAGTATCTCACAAAAGTGAGTACACCCCTCACATTTTTGTAAATATTTTATTAGATCTTTTCATGTGACAACACTGAAGAAATTACACTTTGCTACAATGTAAAATAGTGAGTGTACAGCTTGTATAACACTGTAAATTTGCTGTCCCCTCAAAATAACTCAACACACAGCCATTAATGTCTAAATCGCTGGCAACAAAAGTGAGTACACCCCTAAGTGAAAATTTCCAAATTGGGCCCAAAGTGTCAATATTTTGTGTGGCCACCATTATTTTCCAGCACTGCCTTAACCCTCTTGGGCATTAAGTTCACCAGAACTTCACAGGTTTCCCTGGAGTCCTCTTCCACTCCTCCATGACGACATCATGGAGCTGGTGGATGTTAGAGATCTTGCGCTCCTCCACCTTCCGTTTAAAGGATGCCCCACAGATGCTCAATATGGTTTAGGTCACATGCTTGGCCAATCCATCACCTTTACCCTCAGCTTCTTTAGCAAGGCAGTGGTCATCTTGGAGGTGTGTTTGGGGTTGTTATGTTGGAATACTGTCCTGCGGCCCAGTCTCCAAAGGGAGGGGATCATGCTCTGCTTCAGTAAGTCACAATACATGTTGGCATTCATGGTTCCCTCAAGGAACTGTAGCTCACCAGTGCCGACAGCACTCATGCAGCCCCAGACCATGACACTCCCACCACCATACTTGACTGTCGGCAAGACACACTAGTCTTTGTACTTCTCACCTGGTTGCCACCACACACGCTTGACAGCATCTGAACCAAATACGTTTATCTTGGTCTCATCAGACCACAGAACATGGTTCCAGTAATCTATGTCCTTAATCTGCTTGTCTTCAGCAAACTGCTTGCAGGCTTTCTTGTGCTTTATCATTAGAAGAGGCTTCCATATGGGATAACAGCAGTGCAGATCAATTTGATGCATTGTGCGGCATATGGTCTAAGCCCTGACAGGCTAACCCCCCACACCTTCAACCTCTGCAGGAATGCTGGCAGCACTCATACGTCTATTTCCCAAAGATAACCTCTGGATATGACACTGAGCACATGCACTCTTCTTTGGTCGACCATGGCGAAGCCTGTTCTGAGTGGAACCTGTCCTGTTAAACCACTATATGGTCTTAGACACCATGCTGCAGCTCAGTTTCAGGGTCTCAGTTTCAGCCTAGGCCATCTTTATGTAGAGCAACAATTCTTTTTTTCAGATCTTCACAGTTCTTTGCCATAAGGTGCCATGTTGAACTTACAGTGACCAGTATACGAGAGTGAGAGCGATAACACCAAATGTAACACTCCTGTTCCCCATTCACACCTGAGACATTGTAACACTAACGATTCACATGACACCGAGGAGGGAAAATGGCTAATTGGGCCCATATTGGACATTTTTATTTAGGGGTGTACTCACTTTTGTTGCCAGCAGTTTAGACATTAATGGCTGTGTGTTGAGTTATTTTGAGGGGACAGCACATTTACACTGTTATACAAGCTGTACACTCACTACTTTACATTGTAGCAAAGTGTAATTTCTTCAGTGTTGTCACATGAAAAGATATAATAAAATATTTACAAAAATGTGAGGGGTGTACTCACTTTTGTGAGATACTGTAAATATATATATATATATATATATATATATATATATATATATATATATATATATATATATATTGTAATGTTCGGGGAACCAGCTAGATCGCAGGACACAGGCTTTCATCAAAAGGAGGTTTATTAAACTTATACAGCTTCACAGCAGCAAAAGCAACAGAAAGAAATATCAGTCTCACCGACTTGCAGAGCTCAGAACTGCTGTAGCAGTTAAATAGTCCTTAATTTGTATCACAGGTAACTTTCCCTGCTAGTAGGTTTCCAGAGGACACTGTCGTGCACTTTCACAGCTATTCACCATCCACCATTCACCATCCACAGTCTCCACTATACTCCTCCACACCCACCTACAACTTCCTGTCTTATTTTAAACCCACTTCCTCTGACAGGTAAGTTAACCCTTTTGTTTCCTTAAAGGGACCACATTCCAAACAGAGGGGAAATATAGCGTCCTTCCAGGACCCAGCCACGGCGTCCTGTACACTATATATATATATATATATATATATATATATATATATATATATATATATATATACATATATATATATATATATACATATATATATATATATATATATACAGTACATATACACAGTACTTCAAGCAACAATCGGTGGCTTCTAGTCTGTAGATCTCAACCTCTTTTACAATTTTCCTACTTATACTGAGCAAAATTATAAATGCAACACTTTTGTGTTTGCCCCTATTTATCATGAGCAGAACTTAAAGATCTACAATTTTTTCTATGTACACAAAAGGCCTATTTCTCTCAAATATTGTTCACAAATCTGTCTAAATCTGTGTTAGTGAGCACTTCTCCTTTGCCAAGATAATCCATCCACCTCACAGGTGGGGCATATTATCAAGATGCTGATTAGACAGCATCATTATTGCACAGGTGTGCCTTAGGCTGGCCACAATAAAAGGCCACTCTAAAATGTGCAGTTTTATCACACAGCACAATGCCACAGATGTCGCAAGTTTTGAGGGAGCATGCAATTGGCATGCTGACTGCAGGAATGTCCACCAGAGCTGTTGCCCTTGAATTGAATGTTCATTTCTCTACCATAGGTCGTCTCTAAAGGTGTTTCAGAGAATTGGCAGTACTGTACATCCAACCAGCCTCACAACCCTAGACCATGTGTAACCACATCCAGCATCTTCACCTCCAAGATCGTCAGAGACCAGCCACCTGGACAGCTGCTGCAACAATTGGTTTGCATAACCAAAAAAATGTCTGCACAAACTGTCAGAAACCATCTCAGGGAAGCTAATCTGCATATCCTTATCGGGGTCTTGACCTGACTGCAGTTCATCATCGTAACCAACTTGAGTGGGCAAATGCTCACATTGAATGGCATCTGGCACTTTGGAGAGGTGTTCTCTTCACAGATGAATCCCGGTTTTCACTGTACAGGGCAGATGGTAGAGAACATGATGGCATTGTGTGGGTGAGCGGTTTTCTGATGTCAACCTTGTGGATCGTGTGGCCCATGGTGGCGGTGGGGTTATGGTATGGGTAGGCGTATGCTATGGACAACAAACACAGGTGCATTTTCTTTATGCCATTTTGAATGCACGGAGATACCGTGACGAGATCCTGAGGCCCATTGTTGTGCCATTCATCCACAACCTTCACCTCATGTTGCAGCATGATAATGCATGGCCCCATGTTGCAAGGATCTGTACACAATTCCTGGAAGCTGAAAACATCCCAGTTCTTGCATGGCCAGCATACTCACCGGACATGTTTGGGATGCTCTGGATCGGCATAAACGACAGCATGTTCCAGTTCCTGCCAATATCCAGCAACTTCGCACAGCCATTGAAGAGGAATGGACCGTCATTCCACAGGTCACAATCGACAACTTAATCAACTCTATGCGAAGGAGATGTGCTGCACTGTGTGAGGCTAATGGTGGTCACACCAGATATATTGACTGGTTTTCAGGCCCCTCCCAACCCCCCCCCCCCCCCTGTATGGATCCAAGAAATATTACATGAGTTCATATTGAATCCAACACCCCCAATACAGTAAAACACATTTAAGAGTGGCTTTTTATTGTGGCCAGCCTAAGGCCCACCTGTGCAATAATCATGCTGTCTCATCAGCATCTTGATATGCCACACCTGTGAGGTGGATGGATTATCTCAGCAACAAAGAAGTGCTCACTAAGGCTGGATTCACACCTATGCATTTTTTGTGCTTTTTGCATTTTGCAGATTTGCACTACAGAACATGTTCCATAGGAAACCATGGTAAATGGGCTGTAGTGCAAATCTGCAAAATGCAAAAAGCACTAAAAATGCATAGGTGTGAATTCAGCCTAACACAGATTTAGACAGATTTGTGAAAAATATTTGAGAGAAATAGGCCCTTTGTGTACATACAAAATGTCGTAGATCATTAAAGAGGAGGGCCCACAAAAAAAAAAAAAAAATTAAAAGTCAGCAGCTACAAATACTGCAGCTGCTGCCTTTTAACAATCGGACACTTACCTGTCCCAGGGTCCAGCGATGCGAGGGAACGAGGTCCCCCCTCGTTCCCCGCTCGCGGCGCCGGCATTCTTAATGTGGGCACCCGGCTGTGGCTTCACAGCCGGGCACCCACTGCGCTTGCGCGAGCGGCGCCGTGCGGCGCCGTGCGCCGTGATTCGACGCTCACTCATCTGGGACACGTGACAGGTCCCAGATGACTGTGCGGCGCCTAGGGGAAGTGACGTCAGTTGCTGGGCACTGAAGGTGGCAGACTCCGAGGGACCCCCTAGCAACAGGCATTTAGAGGTGAGTAAAAAAAAAAAAAATTCCAATAATTTTTTTTTTTTTTATGATTTTTAAGACTATTTTTTTTTTTTGGTGGCAACACCACTTTAAGTGCAGCTCATGATAAATAGGGGCAAACACAAAAGTGTTGCGTTTATAATTTTGCTCAGTGTATATCACTGACAGCAGCAAGGGAATGTAGGAGATGCACCATTGCATCTCCTCACAGAGGTGAGGCGTGCAGAAAGGGAAATGTTGGTTCTAGAGTAATAAATCTAAAAAACAGTGCCATGCAGTACCTATTCTATTACTGTTGTGGAATATGAAATACTCATACAATAATAAATACAACTGTAATCTTCAAAAAACAATAGAAATAAACAATATATTTTTTCAAGATTCTTGCAATAACGCGTTTTTCAGTCCACCATACATCAGTGTCTGTCTTTTATTTTGTGTAAATATCACCAATCTTCTGCCAACTGACAAAAATGCCACTATAATATTACACCATTAGCAATCTCGGATTGTTTTTTGTGTTTTCCTGTCTGTCATACTCCTCCATGTATCCGTGGAAGAAAATAATTAGAACACATATCATTGGAAAATTTATTTTCCTGGCACTGGATTGTTCAAAATAATAAGAAACAAGGAAGGGTAAATGTAAATAATCTGTATTTTCCTTGTATCTACTGTCTGTTACTTGTTGTACATGAAGTTAATAGAAATTAAATTGGATGAGGCTGTAAGATACATGGCAGAAAACCAAGAGTAAGAGGAACTGGAACCAGCTGTATAATTGGTAATAGTAAGTCTTGACTGATCTTATGTCATAATACTCTAATTATCATAGGTGAAGATGACTGATACTTACTGTTGCCACCATCTCTGTGTAATTTGTAGTACCAAAGCAATGAAACCAATAGCAAAATAATAGTAATTATAATGATATGTGCATATAGTTAGCATACATGTGACACATCGGGATTGCTGTGTGTAAGAAACTAAAAGAAAAGTTGTCCAAATACTCATATTTCTGAGTCTAATTTCTGACATGCAATAAAACATGACAGCTGATTGGTTGTTATGGGCAACTATTCTACTTTCCCATTACTCCACTTGTTACATTACAGACAGAGAGCTTAGCTACTATATGGAATACTTGCCATATTTGAGTTAAACTTTTTTAAGCTTAGGAAACCAAAGCACACAAAAGATCTAGGATCATCAGTGGTGGCTTCAGGGCTCAAGTTCAGTCATGTGCCGGTCTAACCACTTTTATTTTTTGCACCAATAACCACGGATCTTTGTGGCAGCAGTTATTTACAGTTATATCTTAAATAAAATGTTGATTATATATTTTATATTTTTTGTGAAATGATGATTCCTAAGAAAAATGTGCAGTAATAAAACAAGGGTCTAACTGCAGCTCTCCTTGCCGAGTTTGCTGTTAAGACCCACCCTCACATAGTCCTGTTGGTCTATCTGTATGATGAGCAGCTTCACTGGCCAATAGGAACGTGATGAAGGTCCAGCCTGGTTTTCCTTAAAGAGGATGTAAACCTTGTTTTTTAAAAAAAAATAAAAATAACAAGCATGCCTATACTTACCTGCTCTGTGCAATGGTTTAGCACAGAGCAACCCCGATCCTCTTCTTCTGGGGTGCCCTGCCGGCGCTCCAGACCCCTCCTGTTTATTGAGTGCCACCACGGAAAGACGCTTTCCCTGGGGGCACCCATGTGGGCTTGCTTCCGATGACACAGACAGTGGGACTCGGCCCCATCCCTGCTCCCTTGTCATTGGATTTGATTAACAGCAGCGGGAGCCACTGGTTCCTGCTGCTATCAATCTGCCCAATGAGGAGAGAGACAGCGGCCGGAGCCGCTGCGCTCGTGCACATCGCTGGATCGGATCGGCTCAGGTAAGAAAAAGGGGGGGGGGTCTGAGGGGTGGGGCGGGGGAGCTGCAGCACAGAAGGTTTTTCACCTTAATGCATAGAATGCATTAAGGTGAAAAACCTTGAGGCTTTACACCAACTTTAAATTTGGACCCTCTTCTGACATGATAACTAGAATTACTTCACAGGTTTGTGCACGCCTTTATACAGTGCTGTGAAAAAGTATTTGCCCCCCCCCCCCCCCGCCTGATTTTTTATTACATTTTTTTGCATATTTCTCACACTTAAATGATTCAGATCATCAAACAAATTTTAATATTACACAAAGATATCCTGAGTAAATCCAAGATGCAGTTTTTAACCACTTCCCACCCGCCAATGTAGATATACGGCCGGGTGGGAGCCGTCTACTTCTGATAGGACGTTCAGGAACGTCCTTCAGAAGTAGCGGGATCGCGCGCGCGCGTGCCCGCGCAGCGGCGCGATCCCGATGCGGCCGTGTCACCCGGACACGGCGCATCTCGAATCGGCAGGAGGGCACGGTGATTGGCCCTCCTGATCACATGACGGCCGTGACGAATCACGGCTGTCATGTGATGTAAACAAACAGCCGGTTGCTAGGCAATCGGCCCTCCTCTCCTCACACGGAAGTCGTCGGTGAGGAGAGGAGAGCGGATCGCTGCAGCCGGCTGGTGATCAGTGAGTATGAGATGTTTTTTTACTCACTGATCACCAGTCTAGGGTCCCCCATAGTAAAACACACATGTCCCCACAGTAAAACACACATGTCCCCACAGTAAAAACACACATGTCCCCACAGTAAAACACACATGTCCCCAAAACACACATGTCCCCAAAACACACATGTCCCTAAATAATAAAAACACATGTCCCTCACATATGTCCCACTAAAATCACATGTGCCAATGATTATCTGCACACATATGTCCGTGATCACCTGCACACCCCTTTTACATGATCATTTGCGTACATATGTCCGTGATCACGCGAACCAATTATTATACACTTAACGGAATTTTTTTTACAAAAAACATGTAGCAGAATACATTTTGGATTAAATTTAGGACAAAATTTGATTTTATTGGATTTCTTTTAAAAAAGAAAGGAGAAAATATTGTTTTTTTTCAAAATTTCCGCTATGTTTTCGCTTATATCGCAAAAAATAAAAAACGGAGTCGCGAATAAATACCACCAAACTAAAGCTCTATTTGTGCGAACAAAATGATAAAAAATTCATTTAGTTACAGCATTGCATGACCGCGCAATTGTCACTGAAAGTGCGCGAGCACTGAAAGCTGAAATTGGTCTGGGCAGGAAGGGTGTTTAAGTGCACAGTAGGCAAGTGGTTAAATTATTATTTCATTTATTAAGGGAAAAAAAGCTGTTCAAACCTGCCTGGCCCTATGTGAAAAAGTAATTGCCCCCTCCCATGTTGAATCATGAATGAACTGGGACTAACCACAATTTTTTGGAAAGCCGAGTTAAATTTCACTTGCCACACCCAGGCCTGATTACTGCAAGACCTGTTGAATCAAGAAATCACATAAATACAAGCTGTCTGACAAAGTGAAGAATGCTAACAGATCACAAAAAGCCACACATCATGCCACAGTCTAAAAAAATTCAAGAACAGATTAGAAACAAAGTAATGTACATGTATCGGTCTAGGAAGAGTTTCAAAGCCATTTCTAAGGCTTTGGAACTACAGTGAACCACGGGGGGAGAGCCATTATCGACTAATGGAGATAACTTGAAACAGTGGTGAACCTTCCCAGGAGTGGCCGGCCTACAAAAAAGACTCCAAGAGCATGACAACGACTCATCGAGGTGGTCATAAAAGCCTCAGGTAAGATCAGTGTTCATGATTCAACAATAAGAAAGAGACTGGGCAAAAATGGCATCCATGGGAGAGTTCCAAAGGCCAAAGCCACTGCTGACCAAAAAGAACACAAAGGCTCATCTCACATTTACCAAAAAACATCTTGATTATTCCCAAGACTCCATATTCTGTGGACTGATGAGATAAAAATGTAACTTTTTGGAAGGTGTGCAACCCATTACATCTGGCATAAAACTAATACAGCATTTCATAATTAGAACATCATACCAATAGTCAGACATGGTGGTGGTAGCGTGATGGTCTGGGGCTGTTTTTCAGCTTCAGGACCTGGACGACTTATCATGATTGATGGAACCATGAATTCTGAGCTCTACTAGAAAATCCTAAAGGAGAATGTCCGGCCATCTGTTCGTGACCTCAAGCTCAAGTGCACTTGGGTTGTCCAGCAGGACAATGATCCAAAAACACAACAGCAGGTCCACCTCCAAATGGTTCTAACAAAACAAACAAAACTTAGGTTTTGGAGTGGCCTAGTCAAAGCCAATTGAGATGCTGTATCATGACCTTACACAGGCCGTTCAAGCTGGAAAACCCTCCAATGTGGCTGAAGTAAAACAATTCTGCAAAGAAGAGTGGGCCAAAATTGCTCCACAGCAATGTGAAAGACTCATTGCCAGTTTTCGCAAATGCTTGATTGCAGTTGTTGCCGCCAAGGGTGGCACAACCAGTTATTAGGTTTAGGGGGCAATTACTTTTTCACATAAAGCCAGGCAGGTTTGGACAGCTTTTTTGCCTTAATAAATGAAACTATCATTTAAGAAATGCATTTTGTATTTACTCGGGTTATCTTTGTGTAATAATAAAAAATTTTGATGATCTGAGTCATTTAAGTGTGACAAATATGCAAAAAAATGTAAAATCCGAAAGGGGGCAAATACTCTTTCACAGAATTGTATATGAGGTACAGTTAACTGACTCTAATGCATGTCAAAACAAATTCAAAATAGCTGAAAGCAATGAATACACACCTTTGTAGCTGCAGGTACTGTGGACCAATTCATCTTTAAAATTCACACCAAAAGCACTGAAGTTGTTTAGTCCCTGAACAGCTCAGCTGCCCATGCTCCCCATCCCAGGGATAGGCCTCTTATGTTTCAATTAGAGATTAGAAGGCTGAAAGACTGCTGAGTCACTAATGCCAGAAGGGGCAGGAGAGGACTATAGTGCTTTACTATGAACTTTAAAAATGGATGATTTGCTCCACATTGCGAGCAGCTACAGTGGTAAGTGAGAGTTTATTTTAAAATGTATTTACTGCTTTTTAAAATACATAAACAGCTGAATGGCCATAGCCTTGCCAAGGTTTCAATTTATTTTTATTGTTTGCTAGAAATGCTATCCTTTTTCTAGACTAGTTCAGTTACTTGTGATGTACTTTTATTTAATTATGTTTACATAAAATGTAATACTTGTATAAATTTACCAACAGCACTATTTACAGCATGGAGATGATGTGGCCCATGACCTCCATATTATTAGCAGTGCTGTCATCATGTTACTGTATTTGCTTACCAATGCTTATCAAACATTGCTACATTTGTAATACAGGTTTGTTATATTTTATATAGCAAGGCTGCATTTTAGATCCAGTACAGTATTGATATGCTGTTATTGTGGTAGTGTTGTGGGTCACCACATGAAATTTGTGGACAGAATGGAATGGTGTATGCCTGTATTAGGCATAATAGTAGCATGAAAAGGTGACATAGTGGAACTAAAAACAAATGCTTGTGGGTTGGCATACAGTAATATTGTTTTATTAAGTGAATGGGGGATTTAATTTGCGGGATTGGTGGTAAGATTGTTTATTTAGTGAGTCCGAGATTTACAGTAGCTCTCCCATATTTTCTAAAGTCGGGTTTCTGCTTCTTGTAAATACTAATGTCACTTACCAGTACTGTATGCCTACACCAAATTTTATACTAAAGTTAAAGCACATCTAAACCCAGTTACAAAACTTTCATACAAGGTGCAGGATTTTAAAGTGTTACTAAACCCACAACAGTAAAATCAGTCTGTATATGCAGTAAAGCATGCTTGTTATACTCACTGTGGAACGTAAGGGGTTAATCCTCTGTATTGTGTAAAAAGGCTGTTTGATCCTGTCTTCTCCGATCCTCCCTTCCTTTACTGTCCCCAATATATTTCCTGATAATACAGAGCCAGGGGACAGGCTGCCCATGCTCAGTTTGATGTGTATTGCTAGAGAGTTTTTTTCTTGGGAGGATGCATGTGATCAGCACAGGGCCAATCAGCACTGTCCAGACAGAGGTTCAGGGGTCCTGCATCCTGATAGGTCAGTCAGTGCAGAATAAAAGTCCTCCTATGAGCTTTAACCAGACTCTCATTAAAGTCACAATACTGCTATATACTGCTGATGAGAAAATATATTTTGCAGTTTATATTCACTAAAATAATTGCTTTTCCATGTTCTGTGTACTGTGGAAGACCAGATATAGTGAATGCAGGCTCCTGGGTTTATGAACACTTTTAGTTTCACAACTGATTTTTTTTTTAAACTTCAGCATTCACTAAGGGCTCTTTCCCACCTGGTGCGGGCAGTATTGTGTGCAAAATTGCTCATTTTCCCACCCTTTTTTCCCGCTGGCACTTATTTTGTGCATTTCTCATACATTGGGCAACACATTCAAGCTAATAGGCTGCCCTAAAATACGACACGTGGGAACTCAAAAAATTGTGCATGCTCTGACCCACCTCCTGCTGTGTACGTGGCCTAAAAGAATACCTGGTGTTTCTGCAGTGAAGATCCTTGTTCAGGCACTTCCTGTTATGGGGTAACAACTACTGTATCTCCCAGTTACCGTTTTGTCACAAGCTGACACTAATATTGCATTGGTACCAGATCTGAAGAATTATTATAATGCCATAATATTGTCACAAGTGTTGGAATGGGTAAAAAATAATAAGGAGTCGGTGTAATAAAATTAATGAAATGTGCAGTCTGGAATAGCTAGGGTTTAGTGGAGAGGCAGAAACGGGCAGCTTTGAATATAAGTGGAGAGTTTGGCTGGAGTTTAAGCAGACAATCTGATATTCAGAAATAATGGGAGTATAGGGAGAGTCAAGAAAAAGGTGAATAGGAGGGAGGAGGGGGTCAGCTAAGAAGAGTTAAAAAAAAAAAATATATATATAGTATTGCATTGCAACAATGTAACAAGTTTAGTCTTGGGCAGACAATTCTGTGTGGAAGCACTTGTCACCTCCTTCAGACTATTGGGAACCCTGGATGTTCTTCTTGATGTTTGTAACATATCTGTATTGCTTTAATTTTAACCACTTGGCGTCCACGCTATAGCCAAATGGCGGCCACAGCAAGGACCTGAATTTTCCGGGAGGCCATCATATGATTTTCCGATCCCGGCCCCTTACCACGTGATGAGCTGTCAGCCAATGGCAGCGGATCACGTGATGTAAACAAAAACTCGGTAATCATTTTTTTTTCTCCTCACGCTGACAGTATGAGGAGAAAAAAAAGATGATCACCGGCTTATGTACAAGGGACATCGGTCCCGAAGAGGAAGGAGGCACATCTGCCTCATCTGTGCCCACAATTACCGCCTGCCAGTGACCCCTGCCAGTGCCCACAGTGCCCACCAGTGCCATCTATCAATGCCCATCAGTGCCACCTATCAATGCCCACAAGTGCCACCTATCAATGCCCACCAGTGGTACCAATCAGTGCCTCATCAGTGCCACCTAGCAGTGCTGCCTATCAGTGTAACCTACCAGTGCCCATTATTGCCACCCATCAGTCCCATCACTGCCACCCATCAGTGCCACCTATCAGTGCCACCTATTAGTGCCACCTATCAATGCCCTTCAGTGCCACCCATAAGTGCCACCTCTCAGTGCACACCAGTGCCACCTATCAGTGCCCACCAGTGCCGCCTTATCAGTGCCCATCAATGCAACCCATCGGTGCCCAGCAATGAAGCCCATCGGGGCCCATCAGTGCAGCCTATCGGTGCCCATCAGTGCAGCCTCATGAGCATACATCAATGAAGGAGAAAAATTACCTGTTTGCAAAATTTTATAACAAAATATAAAAAAATATTATTATTATTATTTTTTTTATTTATTTGGTCTTCAAAGGAAAGCTCTATTTGTGGGAAAAAAATGATACAAATTTCATTTGGGTACAGTGTTGTATGACTGCGCAATTGTCTTTCAAAGTGCATCAGCGCTGAAAGCTGAAAATTGGTCTGGACAGGAGGGGGGTTTAGGTGTCCAGTAAACAAGTGGTTAAGTGTATTTTTTCATATTATAAATATCTGGGTTGGCTTTACTTGGCTGGTGCCATGTTTTTTGACCTGAGTTGTCACAAGGCAGGGCAGCTCCTGTCACTAACATGATGGAAGCCTCCCATGACACTTGTATTTTAGCGCAACACTACACCCCTTGACTGTCCTATTAGAGACAGATGCCTGGACACATAAAAATATCATATGATGTTTTATAAATGTGCTAGAGTCTGCACCAATGGGATGTTCTTGGGATATTCTTGCCAGTGCAACAGATTCATGGCCATTTCACACATATGAACTGTTGCTCCACTCTTTCTTAAGCAAGGAGTGGCAATTCATACATGATACAACAGATGACAACCTATTAGCTACCTACAAGCACTGGTGGTCTAGGTGCATCTAGAAGAATGTTGTTTGGACAGGTTAGAAAACCTGGTCCGATTGTTCTTGCTTTCCCCCTGATACGCCAGCAACAGAGATGTCTGCAGTGCACCTTCCCTCCAAGCTTAAACTTAAATAGATATGACTATTCAGTCTAAAGCCCCATACACACGGTCGAAAAATCCGACCACCAAATCCATCGGATTTTGTCCGACAGATTTAGTCCGACACTGGTGTTGCATACACACTGTCGGACAAAGTTGTCGGAAAACCCAATCATTCTGAACGTGGTGACGTTTGTTGCGTACGACGGGACTACGTAGAGGCTAGTAGCCAATAGCTTTGGTCTTGTAATGTGATCTGAGCATGCGTAGCACTTTGTCCGCCGGAATTCGATACACACGATCGGATTTGGTGTGATCGGACTTTGTTGTCGAAAAATCTATCCAGCAGGAGATAGGACTTTGTCCGTCGGACAATCCGATGGAAACTGTCCGATGGTGCCTACACACGGTCGGAATTTACGACAACATTGTCCGATAGGACAGAATCCATCGGAAAATCCGACCGTGTGTATGGGGCTTTAGGGCTGGGCTAGCCTGTAGCGTTTACATCAGGAAAATGCATATTGTTTGTGCCAGTGCAGAAAAGAATAGGGAGAACTCCCTATAGGCAGAACTCCCTATTGTGGAATAGAGAGAGATGTCTGCAGTGCACCTTCCCTCCAAGCTTAAACTTGAATAGATGTGACTATTCAGTCTTAGGGCTGGACTAGCCCATAGCGTTTACATCAGGAAAATGCATATTGTTTGTGCCAGTGCAGAAAAGAATAGGGAGGGTAGGGCTACCAGCTGGAAAAAAATCATGTTAGGACCTCTACACAAGCAAACTTGACCAGATAACATTAGTGAAGGTTTACAGAGTTATGATGCTTCCCAATCTCATCGAAAAACAGGTGGACAAGTTGAGCATTCTGTTATGTTTGTAGGTATCTTAAACCTTGCTCCTGATAGTTACATAGTTGGTAAGGTTGAATACAGATACAGACACCAGTCTATCCAGTTCAACTTTATGGGTGCGTGTGTTCATGTCAAAAATCATATCCCATATCCCTGTATATTGTGCTTGCTATGATACCCATCTAAGCGTACTTTTAAACTATCAATACTTCCCTCTGACACCACTGATTGTGGAAATGAGTTCCACATCCTCACTGCTCTGACAGTGAAAAAACCCCTACGCTGTTTATTGTTGAACAGCTTCTCCTCCAATTTCATTGAGTGGCCCTGTGTCCTCTTATACTCCCTGAGACTGAATAGTTTATTACCTATGCTAGAATCATCATTGAGGTATTTGTATATCTCTATCATATCTCCTCCTAAGTGTCTCTTCTCCAGGGAGAATAAGTAAGTCATTCCTCGTAACTGAGGTCCTTCAGTCCCCTTATTAACTTTTGTTGCCCTTCTCTGGACTCTCTCCAGTTCCAGCACATCCTTTCTGAGGATTGGTGACCAGATCTGGCTGGCATACTCTAGATGTGGACGAAGTAGAGTTTTATACAGTGGCAGGATTATAGTTTTATCTCTTGAGTACATCCCATTTTTTATGCATGCTAATATTCTGCTAGCTTTTCTTGCTGCAGCTTGTTATTGCATGCCATTGCTGAGTCTGTCATCTACTAGGACCCCAAAATCTTTTTCCATTCTGGATTCCCCCAGAGGTTCTCCCCCTAATGAGTAACTTGGGTTCATATTCGTAGCCCCCAAGTGCATTACTTTACATTTTTCAACATTAAACATCAATTGCCATGTAATTGCCCACCCTTTTACTTTATTGAGATCTTTTTGTAAAGTTTCTATATCCTGCTGGGAAGTTATTGCCCTGCTTAGCTTTGTGTCATGAGCAAACACTGAGATTGAGCTATTTACCCTATCCTCTATATCATTTCTTAATAAATTAAACAGAATCGGTTCCAGGACAGAGCCCTGGGGTACTCCACTTACCACCCCAAACCATTTTGAGTACATGTCATTTATCACCACTCTTTGGACGTGCTCCTGTAACCAATTTTCTACCAATGTACAAACCCTATGGTCTATGCCTACAGACCTCAGTTTGTAAATTAAGCATTTGTGGGGGACTGTATTGAATGAGTTTGCAAAATCCAGATACACCACATTTACAGACCTTCCCTTATCTACAGTGCCTTGAAAAAGTATTCATACCCCTTGAAATGTTTCACATTTTGTCATGTTACAACCAAAAACTTAAATGTATTTTATTGTGATTTTATGTGATAGACCAACACGAAGTGGCACATAATTATGAAGTGGAAGGAAAATGATAAATGGTTTTACATTTTTTTTACAAATAAATATGTGAAAAGTGTGGCGTGCATTTGTATTCAGCCACCCTGAGTCAATACTTTGTAGAACCACCTTTGGCTGCAATTACAGCTGCAAGTCTTTTTGGGGAAGTCTCTACCAGCTTTGCACATCTAGAGAGAGAGATTTTTGCCCATTCTTCTTTGCAAAATAGCTCAGGCTCTGTCAGATTGGATGGAGAGCGTCTGTGAACAGCAATTTTCAAGTCTTACCACAGATTCTCAATTGGATTTAAGTCTGGACTTTGACTGGGCCATTCTAACACATGAATATGCTTTGATCTAAACCATTTCATGGTAGGTCTGGCTGTATGTTTAGGGTCGTTGTCCAGCTGGAAGGTGAACCTCCACCCCGGTCTCAAGTCTTTTGCAGACTCTAACAGGTTTTCTTCTAAGATTGCCCTGTATTTGGCTTCATCCATCTTCACATCAAATCTGACCAGCTTCCTTGTCCCTGCTGAAGAAAAGCATCCCCACATCATGATGCTGTCAACACCATGTTTCACGGTGGGGATGGTGTGTTCAGGGTGATGTGCAGTGTTAGTTTTCCGCCACACATAGCATTTTGCTTTTAGGTTATCTGACCAGAGCACCTTCTTCCACATGGCTTCTTGCAAACTGCAAATGGGACTTCTTATGGCTTTCTTTTAACAATGGTTTAATCATTGCCACTCTTCCATAAAGGCCAGATTTGTGGATTGCACGACTAACAGTTGTCCTGTGGACAGATTCCCCCATCTGAGCTGTGGATCTCTGCAGCTCCTCCAGAGTTACCATGGGCCTCTTGGCTGCTTCTCGATAGGAGGGAGGGGCCAGGAGCAACAAAGAAGGACCCGGAAAGGAGGAGGATCTGGGCTGCTCTGTGCAAAACCAACTGCACAGAGGAGGTAAGTATAACATGTTTGTTATTTTAAAAAAAAATAGACTTTACAATCACTTTAACCCATATCTAAATACCTTCTCTACCATCTTAACAATTAAGGGTTAGGTGCAGAAAAGTGGCTGAAAGTTTTAGGAATGAGAGGTAATAGGGTGGGCATGTTAGCTACAAGGGGAGATATTAGGATGTCTTGTACTGGGATCTAGATGCAGGGCCGTCTTTAATATTCATTGGACTCTGGGCAAAACTTTTCTTGGGGCCCCCCCATGCAGTTTTGCTCTCCACCTGCTCTGAGACTTTCAGTTTACTGAATCAGATCAGGCAGCTATTGCGATTGGTTGCCAGATGTTACAGTGTATCATTACCTCTTACTGACTGGTTGCTAGAGGTTACAGCACACATTACGGCTCACTGATTAGTTACTAGAGGTTACAGCACATGATTTCTGCTTGCTGATTGGTTGTTAGTGATTGCTGTAGATATGACCTCAAGGGGGCATGATATACATATCAATGCCGCCGGCCTCCGCTATTTACAGATGAATGCTGCCGCTATTTACAGATGAATGCCGTTAATTTATATGTAAACACAGGGTCTGCAGGTAAGTCATCTGTACACAACAATAGGGCAGAGCTCGGCAGCATTTGTAGCAGCACTTCACACTGAGATATTGGGACATAGCACATGACTAAAACCTCAAGGGACAAGGGAATTTAAACCAGGATAGTTGGCAAGTATGAGGCAGCTGATTTGGGCCCCACAAGAATGACAGGGCCCAGGGAAGCTTCCCCTTTTGCCCTGCCTTAAATAACGGCCCTGTCTAGATGTACCAAGCTATGAGAACACCATCCTGGACGTGGCACAGCTATCTAGACTCCAATAAATTGCGTGATCACATGCTGCAAAATCACAGCCTAATACTGGAAAACACAGAGCCGACCACTGACTGCCAAAGACACAAATGGCTGAATTCTGCTCTGCAGTTCTATGAATAATTATTATTGTTAACCTAAGAGTGATGCTCAATGCTTCCAAGAGTACAGCAAACAAACAGAAAGCCACTTTAAAGAATGCATTGAAAGCCTCCAGTATAATCCCAGTAGACAGACAGGTTTGAGATGCCACAGGATAATTATACAATGTTTTTAATGAAACCAAGAACAGGAGGGAACAGCCTTTTGTTTCAGTTATGTCTATCTCTTTCGTCTATTCAGGTCAACCAGGGACAAGAGTTCAAGGACATCTGGCTTGTACACAAAATACTGAAATCCATTTACAGATATCAGCTTTCATAATAATACAGCAGAATAAATTATGTCCATTTTACAAATAAGGGTATAACTATAAAAAGAATATTCATATCTGTATTTTCGTGCAGACAAACCTCTGACTTCATGGCAATATTGAAAGGAATTCTCCAGTCTGGTTACAAATTGCTAGTAAATTTGAAGAAGAGGACTAATATATACAGTGAAACCTTGGATTACGAGTATAATCCGTTCCAGGAGAATGATTGTAATCCAAAGTACTCGCATATCAAAGTGAGTTTCCCCATAAAATCGATGGAAACGAAGATAATTTGTTCATTGACTACTATTGCATGCAATACCGCATGTGGCCAGAGGTGGGGGGGGGGCCCCAGACTGCCTCGGAAACACTCGGGGACAGCTCGGCTGAACTCGGAAAGACTCGGAAACTGAGTATTTCCGAGTATTTCTGAGTGATTTTGAGCTTTTCCGAGCGGCTCCGAACCATTCCGAGTGTCGCCGTGTCACCGTGTCACCTCTGGCCAAATGTGGTACTGCACACTCCATTAGCTTGAATTCTGCTAGTTTTGTGAGACAACACTCACAAACCGAGTCAGGATTTTTTTTTTAAAGTTGCTCGTCTTTCAAAACGCTCGTTAGCCGCGTTACTCGTTAACCAAGGTTCCCCAGGCTACTGCACAAAAGTTTTAGCCCTGGTTCACACCAGTGCAATTTGTCATGTGATTTAACAGTTTAATAGAAACATTCAAATCATTGTGACTTAAGTTGCAGCAACTTTTTTGCGTTTTTATTGCGACTTGCATAGTCGCAAGCCATTGATGTGACGGTGTGAAAGTGTTTTGCTAACACACAACATTATAACATAGTCCAGATATGTCTCAGCTCAATGAGGAATATTGATGGGCAAAGTGAAATTCATTATCTTAACCACTTGATGACCGCCCACAGTATATCATTGTCATGACTTTGGCGTTAAATACTATTAAGCTAGCTGCTGCCATCACCCCGGTATTTTTTTGTACTGTGGGCGATTCTGCGTCTTATAAAAGTGGTCCTAGTGGCAGATTCGCCATGGGATCACTTTTACGGATGGCAGGAGAGGTGACACCCCCCCCCCCCACGCTGCTTCCCAGTCGTCTCCGGGCTTACTGGACCTGTTGGTTAGCCTGGAGCCGATTCGATCTGTCAGATGCCTGGACAGGAAGCCAAGTGAGGGCAAGATAGCCCCCACTCGGCTCTTTGCCCTTGGAGGACCGGAGCAACATCAATTCTGCCTTTCAGCCTTACAGTGGTTGTTAAGCCACTATATCATACTGTATGTATACCATCCCATCTGTTATATAACACTATGTGTCCCAGTGCCTGTGCTGTATAAAAACTATACCAATTTCTACCTTATCTTAGAGTGTCTCCCAGCGCTCACGTGACACCTCGGCTCTCTCCTCTCCCCGGCTGACAGCTATAGTGGGAGGGGGGAGTACTCCCGCTGACGTCAGCTGGGGAGGAGAGGAGCAGAGAGTCCAGCTGTCACGGTCCCTACCGTGCCTTACAGACGGCCAGGCGTGGTTGCGCCCCAGGCGGCTCTGAGAGGTATTGAACTCATGTCTGTCTGCGCTTGGTCCTGTTTCCTTACCTCTGAGCCACACCTCAGTTCTATTCAGCCAGATTTCCAGCCATGCCTAGTTTAGCATAAAGTACTGTGGGCGATACTGTTTGTACCTGGATCAGCTGAGGCAGGTTACCTAATTAGCTGGGTATAAAACCCTATCTCACTCTGAGGGCTTTGGCAGTTAATTTTGTCATGTGTGCCAAGTGTTCTTGTGCTCCTGTTGCAGAGATCCAGTGTTCCAAGACTGACCCCGGCTTCAGACCCTGGCTTTGTTTATCGTTATCCTGACTTCTGGAATCCCTGACTGCGGCTTTACCTTGGCTATTCCTGTCAAGCCCCTGTGCACAGATTCACAGCCCAGGTAGCTTATCTCTTTGTTACCTTGGACTGTGTTTGTTTGCAAGGGTGAGCGTACATCTCTGCGCCATGGACTCCAACCTAGGTAAGCCCTTACACCAGCATCCACGTGAGCGCCGGGAGTTACTCTGATATAGGTAAAAATAGGCATCATTTTTATACAGCACAGGCACTGGGACACATAGCGTTAAATAACAGATGGGATGGTATAAATAAAATATGGTTTTTATAGCAGCAGGAGCAGAGGGGCGTCACTAACTGACAGGCAGGCAGGGAGGGGGAGGAGGATGACAGGGGAGAGGACAGAGGAGAGCTGCAGGTGACGGAGGCACGTAAACTGACTACGGTGTCAAGGCTCAGCAGCCATGATAAACTGTGGTCAGTTTACAGGGGTGGAGGGCATAACAAAGAAGGATCAGCCAGGTTATACAGGGGGCCAAATTACACAGCACAAGCGCTGTACTGTTATTCATGCTTTCAGGGAACAGGATCTATTTTTTATTTAGTGTAACAAACACTTTAAATGGTTGGGTCCCCCCCCCCCCCTAAAGGCTTCTTCTTTTTTAAGGGTAAATAAGAGTTCTGAAGTCTTTTTGACCCCAGATCTCTCAATAAAGCGGACATGCCATGCTTATGTCTATTACAAGGGATGTTTTATAGCAAAAATACAAATTTAAACTTGTAAACAAAAAGTTCCAGCAAAGTCCGAGCAATAAAAGATAAGGATTGGAAAGCTGGTTGCACTTTGCATATTTCTCTTAGTTCTGTTTTAGTTACAAATGATAACAAAGATACGTTTTTCTGTCAGCGATATCCAGATACAGCTGGCCTCCAACTTGTACAGTACCTGTTCTTTGCAGCCCCCACTATCTTATTACTAGAAATCAAGTTACACATTTGCAACTTGTTACAGTAAAATGCTTTTACTGTGCTGAGCAAAATGAAGCCTTTGTGTCCTTCGATAACACAAAAGAATAAAGGCTCTGTTTCCAACGTCAATGTCATGTTAAACTTAAACTAAACCTAATGCACGCCTTATCAGTTTCACCTTAAGTGTTTGTAAAGCATTTTAAAACAAGGTAATGTTTGGCAGCCTTCTAAGCTGTCACTCCGCACTGGGAGAAGCAAAGTGGCCAGTTAGGCTGATTAAAGGTAAACTCTATCCCCCCATTTTAATCCCATTGTGAACAATAACAATAACAGACAGTAGTGGTATTGGAGCCACAGACATTCAAGACCTTATAAGGCTTCCTGCTCACAGTGTTCATTTTGGCAGCAAATTTCAATTTAGTTTTAGTCTAAAGCCTCGTACACACGATCAGATTTTCCACAGACAAAACCTCAGACTTTTGTCCGAAGGCGTGTGCCTGGATTTTGTCTTGCATACAAACGGCAAGGAATTGTCGACCGACAAACACGAACATAGTGATGCACTATGTGGTTTTTCAGTTCAGTTTAGCGCCACCCTTTGGGCCCCTTCTGCTAATTTCGTGTTAGTAGAAGATTGGTCAGTGTTGATTCACGCTTTTCATTTCGCCCTTTTCATTTAGCGATTTTCAGTTTGCGCTTTTCAGTTCGTACTTTTCTATTAGTTTCTGAACGGCCGTTCATCAACCAGACATGTTGCAGAATTGGTGGAAATAACGTGTTATTTATTATTGGCCTTGGAGTTATTGCTTTGACCCAAGTCCAATCCAGGAACAGGAGGCGGAGGAGTTCTTGGATGAAAAATTGGTTGCTTTATTAATCGTGACCAATTATGTCATATGCCTTTGCTGCGGGAGCTCCAGGAGAATAATCCAGATGATTTTCAGAATTATCTCCGGATGACGGACCCCTGCTTTCACCAACTCTTGGCATTGTTGACCCCCTATATTAAGAAGCAGGACACATGCATCAGGCTTTTATTTTAATATTTGGTTGAATATTAATGATTTGATTTGTTATATTTTCTATAATTTTGGATGCATAGAATGCACTTTTTGGTTAAGTTCTAATGGCTGATAGCATGTCTAATTGTATTTGTTTTCTTTTTCTAACAGACAATAAAAAATGTGGAGAAAAATACTTGGCTATCTGGTTTACTTCAAATGACAGTTTGGGAGTAGGCAGTTACATTTAAAAAAATACAATGTAAAATTGACAAGGGACACCAACATAGTTGTATCTTTGATCTTAAAAACTACGGGATAATGGTGTTGTGGTAACTTGCCCAAAAAAAACAAAACAAACAAAAGCATAATATTATTCTTGATATCACTAGAAAAAAAAAAGCCTTTGAAAATTAGTTTGCAATAACTCCATCAGTATCACCAGCAAAGCAGCTTCATTATTATCCCATTAAAGAAGAGAATTGTGTGCTGCATTTCCAGATTTCAGAATTTGCCACATCACAAATGTTAATTCTCCATTACGAACGCTAGTTTACAAGACTGACCGTTTCTGGCTCGTCCTTGCTTCCGAGCATGCGTGTTTGTACTTTTGACTTTTGTCTGATGGACTTGTGTACACTTGCTTGGAAAATCCGACAACAGACATTTGTCCGCGGAAAATTTTAAAACCTGCCTGCGGAAAATCCGACGAAAATTGTCCGATGGAGCATACACACGGTTGGATTTTCCGCCAACAGCCTGACATCACACATTTCCCGTCAGAAAATCAGATCGTGTGTACGAGGCTTTAGTCTTTTGACTAAAATTGCATTGTAGGTTTAGTCCCTTTCTAGTCTTCTGCAATTTTTTTCTTTTTTTTTTTTTTTTTTATAATCAAATTTTATTGGTTTTTCTTTTACATTTCCATTAAAAGCCGTCTTAAATCATTTATACATATATTTAACATGAAAACATCCTCATCTCCTTCTCCCCCCAAAAAGAAAAAAAGAAATACATATATATATATTATTACAATTTTTTTCGTTTTAGTCGTATTTAGTAGACTAAATTTCCAGTACTTTTTAGTCGACTAAAACTAATTTTAGTCGTCTAAAATCTAATGGATGTAGTTAAATTGTAATGCATTATTTCAGCATTTCTCTACAATTTTCAAACTCATTACATACTGAAGTGAAAAATCGAATATGTTATTACTTATTGTATTAAGGTTTGAACATGCACTACAGACCAGTGTTCATTTTGACGTCAGAAGAAAAAGGTAAAAATACTGCGCCAACCTCAAATGTGAGCAGCCAACACAACAATAAGACTAATTGTGAACAGATGTGTAAGATAAATGTGTAGCGCTAATGATGTATATTAATCGCAAAGGCCTACCAAAAATATTAGTTTGGAGGCTATACGATCTAAAAATACAATGATATGTCTCTCATGAGAAAAAGTGCATATAAAAAATATCTGAAAAAGTGAGTGTATAAATACAAGTAAAGAAACCAGATGCGATTTGGAATCACAAAAAAAATCGCATTGACTAAAATATTGAAAAAAATAATAATTGTGACGTAAATAGTCCAGTGTTAACAGATAATCAATATCAACACAGTGTACAATTAGTATAGTGATTGATAAAACGAACCTCTATAAGACTATATAGGCGTAGTCTAAAATATAAAGTTCATATTAAAGACACAATTATTAGTACAGTTAAGAGTGTACCACTAAGGACGAGAAATCAACAATATATAATACACTACACGTATGTAGCTGAACCAATATGAGTCCATGGGATTATCACCATAACAGACATGCAAAGTGATGTACAGGAGTGATATTTTTAAATTTTGATGTCAAATTTAATTGAATTTTTTTTCATTTTTGGCTACAGCATGTGCTCATGTGGTTCACAGATTAGTGCTGTCAATTTAAGACGGTGCTCCTAACGACAACACATTATGTGTAATAGGCTGGGTTCAAACTAGTGCGAATTGTATCCATTTTTCCCCACATCCAATTCGCATGTCAGGAGACTGTGACCCACTCTCAATGGAGCCAGTTCACATATCTCTAGAGCGGCTGCGGAACGAATTGCACAGAGGTCCTGTTCATCTTTGACTCAGTTTTAGGTCTGAATTCAAGCAAAAATTTGGGCCTGATTCATCTCTGAAACGTAGATCCGGGTCGCACCGGACCCCCAGTCGTCAGCCACATCCGTTTCAAGTGTGAACCCAGCCTGTTCAAGACACCTGTCCACAGAATCTTTCTTCCATTCAAATCTGACCATCATGGGCAAGTTCAAAGAGCTATTGAAGGACGTCAGGGACAAGATTTTAGACCTGCACAGGGCTGGAATGGGCTACAAGACCATCAGCAAGAAGCTTGGTGAGAAGGAGACAACTGTTGGAGCGATTATTCGCAAATGGAAAAAATACAAAATAACCATCAATCGCCCTCGGCCTGGAACTCCATGCATGATTGATCATGAGAAATGTGATGGATCAGCCCAGACATACACGGGAGGAGCTTGTGAATGATCAGTTGGGACCACAGTCAGGGCCGTCTTAATAGCATCATGGGCCCCTGGGCAAAGTAATTCTCTGGGGCCCCTACAATGGAGACAGTGCCGGTAAACAGACATCAAGTAGGTAGGAGGCAGACAAGCGGAGCTTCCCCTTATGGGTGGAACTCCACATTAAATACATGAACAATCATTCTGTATACTGTGACCCCCTCTACATCCCAGATATCCTCCCAGCACTCTGACCTCTCTACATCTCAGATATCCCCCCCCCCCCCACCCTGACCCCTCTCCACCCCAGATATCCCCCCAGCACCACTCTGACCTTTCTACACCCCAGATATCCCCCCAGCACTCTGACTCTCTACACCCCAGATATCCCCCCAGCACTCTGACCTCTCTACATACCAGATATCCCCCAGCACTCTGACCCCTCTACATCCCAGATATCCCCCAGCACTCTGATCCCACTTCACCCCAGATATCCCCCCAGCACTCTGAGATATCCCCCCAGCACTCTGACCCCTCTACATCCCAGATATCCCCCAGCACTCTAACCCCTCTACATCCCAGATATCCCCCCAGCACTCTGACCCCTCTACACCCAGATATCCCATCCCCCTTCACCCCAGCAGCACTATGACCCCTCTACACCCCAGATATCCCCCCAGCACTCTGACCTCTCTACACCCAAGATATCCCCCCCAGATACCCCCCATCCCAGCACTCTGATCCCGCTTCACCCCCAGATATCCCCCCAGCACTCTGACCCTCTACATCCCCCCAGATATCCCCCCAGCACTCTGACCCCTCTACACCCGAGATATCCCCCCCCCCAGCACTATGACCTCTCTACACCCCAGATATCCCCCCAGCACTCTGACCCCTCTACATCCCAGATATCCCCCCAGCACTCTGACCCCTCTACACTCAAGATATCCCCCCAGCACTACCTGACCCCTCTACACCCCAGATATCCCCCCAGCACTCTGACCCCCCTCTACATCCCAGATATCCCCCCAGCACTCTGACCCCTCTACATCCCAGATATCCCCCCAGCACTCTGACCCCTCTACACCCAGATATCCCCCCAGCACTCTGACCCCTCTACACCTCAGATAGGGCCAATGGATAGGGCCATGTATTGTAAAATCTTGGATGAGAACCTTCTTACCTCAGCAAGGACACTCAAGATAACACGTGGATGGGTCTTTCAGCATGACAATGACCTAAAACATCAAGGAAACAAAAGAGTGGCTCAAGAAGTAGCACATTAAGGTCATGGAGTAGCCTAGCCAGTCTCCAGACCTTAATCCTATAGAAAATGTATGGAGGGAGCTGAAACTTCAAGTTGCCAAGCGACAGCCAAGAAACCTTTAGGATTTAGAGAAGATCTATACAGTAAAGAGTAGACCAAAATCCCTCCTGAGATGTGTGCAAACCTGGTATCCAACTACAAGAAACGTCTTACCTCTGTGCTTGCCAACAAGGGTTTCTCCATTAAGTACTAAGTCATGTTTTGCTTGGAGATCAAATACTTATTTTACTCACTTAACTGCAACCCAATTTATAACATTTGTATCATGTTTTTTTCTGGATTTTTAGTTGATATTCTGTCTCTATCATTTAAAATACACCTATGATAAAAATTATAGACCGTTCATTTCTATGTAAGTAACCTACAAAATCTGCAGGGGATCAAATAATTATTTTCCCCACTATATATATTTTAAGAATTTAGGGAATACAGCTCTTTCTATACATCTATGGCAGCATAGTGACCAAGTGGTTAGCACTTCTGCCTAGTAGCACTAGGTTCGTTGGTTTGAATACCAACCACAGTAATACCTACCTGGAGTTTGCATGTTCTCCCTGTGCCTGTGTAGGTTTCCTCTGGGTACTCCGGTTTCCTCCCACACTCCAAAGACATGCTGGTAGGTTAATTGGCTCCTGTTGTATGATTGCGAGTTTGAGTTAGGGACCTTAGATTGTAAGCGGGGCGGGGACTGATAGGAATGTACAATATAGATGTGAAGTGCAACATAGATACCGATAATAATACTCTATGTAGTAGGGATTGATTTTGGCCATGACTCTACACTTGAGCAGATGTAGTGACATTTTTACTTTTGTGGAAGAACATTGGTGCTGGTAGTATTTCAGCACTCCTTCACATTGACCCTTCCTGTAATCACAATAATAACCCTTCTGTAGCCCTAACAATACGTTCACATTTTCCCTATAAATCCAAACTGAACAGTAACCCCAATAACACTCACCCTCATTGTCACTCGGACCTTAAAGCCTAGTACACACTACTGTATTTGTTTTCTTTTTGCTCAGAACTCAGGAGGAGCCGCTGTACTAATTATGCAATGTTAGTACAGTAATCTCCCCCTGCTGAGCAATTGTGTTCTGACAGGGGGACTGAAACCAGGCCCCCCACCAGAACACAGAACAAGTTGGATGTCGAATTGCAGACCTTTTTCGATCATGCCCTTTCGACAGAAGCCAGACATTTGTCCGGCTTCTGTCGGACCGGCTGCCGAATGTCAGCCAGCTATTAAACTGGCTGATGCCGCCCGATATTGGGCCTGTGTGTACGGCCCTTTAGGCTAGCCATATTTCAGCCAAGCTAACAGACTGGCTCCAAACCGCACTGCCCACTGTTAACTCTTTTCTGGGATGAGAGGTTAACGGAAGCAGCACTGAGAAAGCAGGAACTAGCAGCACTGAAAGCTGTAAGCCTCAATAACTCTGATAAGAATTTAAGCAAAGTGTTTGTAGGGATGTAGGGAATGTTTATTTTATTATGCTCAATATGTTAAGCTAAAAAACTCTGGGGGTTTAACACTGCTTTATCTTTCCTGTAACCCTAAATGAACCCACCTCGTTACCCTAAAACTTACCTACCTTGTAACTCTAATGCCGCGTACACACGATCGGACATTCCGACAACAAAATCCTGGATTTTTTTCCGACGGATGTTGGCTCAAACTTGTCTTGCATACACACAGTCGCACAAATGTTGTCGGAAATTCCGAACATCGAGAACGCTGTGACGTACAACACGTACGACGAGCCGAGAAAAATTAAGTTCAATAGCCAGTGCTGCTCTTCTGCTTGATTCCGAGCATGCGTGGAATTTTGTGCGTCGGAATGGTCTACACACGCTCAGAAGTTATGACAGTGGATTTTGTTGACGGAAAATTTGAGATCCAGATCTCAAATTTTTGTTGTCGGAGTTTCCGACAGCAAATGTCGGATGGAGCCTACACACGGTCGGAATTTCCGACAACAAGCTTACATCGAACATTTGTTGTCGGAAATTCCGACCGTGTGTACGCGGCATTACACTTACAATCATACAACCCTAACACTATCCCTCTCTGCAACCCTAGAGGTGGCCATACACATAGTGATTTGTGATCAATATGGTTGCGAGCGATTGCAAACAAGCAATCTATCAGTGATCAAAATATCAAACAATGCAACACGCATGGTATTGTACCATGTTTTGTGATCGACTAAAAATATTGACAGAAAATATGACCTATCAGTTTATAAATGTAAATAATCCATCAAAACCTGATTATTTAAACAATTTGAATTACAATTGGTTCTCTTACACATACGCGGATCTGAAGCAATCAATACGATTCTGACATTGGCTAATGACTTGGCAGAGTCTAAATCAATAAAGAACTTACTAAAGCAATCAAATGGAGGACTTACAACCTTTATTTAACACGATCAGTTTAGTCGCGTTGAATGATCAACTGAATGATTACTATGATTTGTGCAGCACAGAGATGTGCTTTAGGCTATGTGACGGACCTCGTAACCAAGATGTCCGCCGTATATGCTTCCTCTGTCCGGTACCACACAATCCAAGACCCCTTAGCTCACCCAGTCACCAGACAACACCAGTGTAGGGTACATCAGGAATTAATCTTTATTTGACATGTCACACATATATACAGCCAGATGACTCACACCTAACCTAATTAGCATGAGCCAATTATCTTAATCAACACTGGACTCCTTCATTCAATTGCAGGGTTAATTAGCACATACAACAATAGGTGAAACACTCCTACAAGCCAGACTATATTAATTTACACAACAAACAGGCTGACTGGAGTTAATGACATTTGCATCTCTTGCTAATATGCCAAATACACATACAGAGTCTGTGTCCTGGGGGCCAGCATGGACCCGAATCCAAGTAACACCAGCTCTGGGGTCCCCAGGCATGCAGCCCAAAGAGCACCGTTCCCCCAAATGCCAGGGCCCATAATCACAAGGCAATAGGCTCGCATTCAGTCCCCTCCAACAGCCCCTGTCCCAGCCAGGTCTGTCACAGGCTAGATTTAGACATATGAGCAGGGTGCAGTGTGGTGTGGTGGACAGAAAAAACACACAGAGTCCATGTTGGGTAATAAAGGTATATTGTAGAAACCTTCAACACAACTTATTCAGGCCCGGAGGTAGTGGCAGCCTGTCCATTAGGAGAGCGCAGGGGCACCCCCTTAATAAATGGATATCAATGTTTTTTTTTTTTTTTAAAGTACATGATTAGAGCCTGAGGATCTAATTGGCTTCAAAAAAGGCGGGCTTGGGGCTCAGAGCACTGTGCCTTGAGCCCACCCAGTTGTGTGACATTAGCAAATTAATATTCGTTAATGTCTTCCTGCTTCTCCTCCCGGCCAATCAGGAAGCGGGTCCTGAGATCCGATTGGCCGGGGAGTCTTAGCAACGGCCCGGCTCTTCCCTCGGCAAGCTGGAGCGAGGAGCAACATCGGCCTCCTAAGGTAAGGCCACTGATCGCTGCCGTCTTTCTCCCGTGTGGGGCAATGATGGCCGCCATCCATCGCCCGCGCATGGGGGTGGCACTGATCACCGCCATCTATCTCCTGAATGGGGGGGCAGGTTTGTTTGCCGCCCCCCCCCAAAATATTAAGCAGCAGCCGCCACTGCTTGGTAGGCACACCCATTTGGAGCCACTTACGAACAGTGTCTACAGCAGAATGCAGCCTGGCCAGTCGACAGGCAAAGGGAAGGCTTCCTGAAGAAAGGTAGATGTAGGCCCCACACTGTCCCTACTCCTCTAGAACCTTTCCCTGCCACTGCCAGACGGGGATCCCAAACCTGGGAGCAGGAGTCTTAAATAGACCCTGCCTGACCCAAGATGGGTCACATGGAGTCACATGGAGCACCAGCATCCAATTGGACAGTGGTCATAGAGGAACCAACAACTTCCTTCCCCTTCTGCATTGCAGCTTCATTCGAGCGCCATCTGCAGAGGGGTGTACAGACTGCATCTGCTTACAGACATGCTGCTCCTTTGAAGAGCAATCTGCATTTAGATCACTTTTCGCTAACACACCCCCACCCACAATCACGTGCCCACCAATCGTGTCATGTTTGGTAGTTTTTTGCCATCGGCGTAAAGTTATATAAACAATACTATCCGCTGCAGCTTAAGGGGGGAGTGGTGATGGGGGGATGTGCTAAAAATGTGTCTTAACTGCATATTTGTACTGCCCCCCAATGGTAGGTGTAAACTTACCCTTATGTGCTCTGCGTTCCACCAGCTTTAACAGAAAGCAATGGAACTGAATGACAGTTCTGTAAACCAAAGAAAAAAGCCTGGTAAGATGACCGGTCAAAGTCACATGACCTGCTCTCCCTAAATCACTGAGCTCTCTATGCTCTTCAGGGGTTTGCCCTCTATACACCGCAGATAGCAATATCCACTCTCTGTTATTAATGATCCCCTAGCTCCCCCTGTAACCTTCCTAATGCAAACTAAGCCCCCTTGCACCGGGGTACCATTGCATTGAAGACCTACCTTCCTGCACGGACCTACCTGCTAAAATTCCAGTACCAGAACCTATTGCTTTACAGTTATAAACAATCATGGACTGCTGAAGTCTTAAATTTATATGTACTATTAATAATAACATTTTATGCACTTATTATTGGACTAATCCAGATATACTTTGAATGTCCTCTTCAACAACAACGAAGCACCCTTTTACAAGCATTCACATGGCTGTAGAAGGGTATATACAGGTCCTGTTTGTTTGCCTTTGCTCTCTCCCCAGACATATTTTACTTTCCATAAATATTTGAAGGTCGGCTCAGACGGGATTTACAGCACAATAGTGTTGGGAATGCCTCTAGAACAACTTTCATGGGGTCTCGAAGTTTGCCAGCAGGGGAATAAAGGGGGTAGTGGCTGCTTATTGGACGTTCTTGTTGCTGGCGCAGCCAGTAATGATGAGTAGATACAAGAATATGCTGCAGACCATTTTAATAGAGAAATTGTTTCGACTACTCTGTGTTTAATAGAGACGCTATCTAAACCTTGACAGACAAAGGAGGAACAAAGCCAAAACCTGATGTGGAAGAGGAGTGAGAGCTGCGAGTAACCTCTCTGTGACCTCTGCGTTTCGACTGACAGGGTTAATGCAGTATTTTGGCACAGGGGAATATTTTTCCAGCATGTTTATAGAAACAAAAGAGAACCCTACCCCACCCTTGCAGGGCAAGCTGTTTCCTGTAGTAACTTCACTCACCAAGTTGTGGCCTCGCTGCTTGCAGTCTAATCAGAGGCACGTACTGTACACCGTACTGTTCCACCACTGTTTTTCCCATTAGAAGTGTCAAATTTTAAAGGGGATTTCTAGTTTGGATTTATCCAATTCCTTCTCTAGTCTCCTGCTGATTAAAAGACAAAAGAGACATATGATGCCAGCTAAAACTTTTCATTAACTGTAGTTGAGCGTCCTGCAGTATTGACATTTGTACTGTGTATAGGCAGACAGGCAGCGTAATTCTCTCCTACCCATCCTCAGTGTTCCTTTAGATAGGGCTTTACATTCAGGGGGTGGGACAGACTTCCTGATCACGTGACCACTGTGATTGGCTGTTACAGTGGTCACATGATTGAGAGCCCAGTCACTGTGCTAGGAGTGTACAATTAGCGGGCTCTCTGCGCAGAAACCTTGGCCATCCATGTACACATATGTGCAGTGTGTGGGCACTAAAGCCCAACTTCCTTGTATACATTTACATATGCATAACATGGGCGTCAGGAGGTTAATGTAGAATTATAGACTAAACTTTTTTCCCCATCGTACAACTTGCCCGTGAAAATGTGAAGCAAGTTAACAGACTTACAATTCAACACTGCCACAAATTTGGAGTAAGTTACCCTTGCTATTGGGTATAGAGTAAGAAAGGGATAAAACACCTGTCAGTTATTGTTTTTCCCATCTGTGTCCTATTGGGGATGTTGGGGATGTCCCATAGCCAAAACTGGAAGTGAGAGGAAATGGCTACAAATTAAGGGAATCTCTTGGGGTCCCCCAGGTTACAAGAACTAGTGTCCCAATTGGACGATGCCCCCCCATTACTTTTCTGGGGACAGCCCAAAATATGGGAGTTTCTTTTACTTTCATTTTCAATTATAATGGTAAACATGATAAAAAGTCAGTTAAAAGCACTCGCGGCTATAATGAATTGTCGGCTCCCCATAATACAGAGAACAGTCATTGAAAGTCATTGATAAAAAAAAAATGCGTGGGGGTCCCCCCAAATTCAATTACCAGGCCCTTCAGGTCTGGTATGGATATTAAGGGGAACCTCACGTCAAATTTGAAAAAGAAAATGCGTGGGGGTACCCCCAAATTCAATTACCAGGCCCTTCAGGTCTGGTATGGATTTTAAGGGGAACTCCACGCCAAATTAAAAAAAAATGGCGTGGAGTTCCCCCCAAAAATATTGACCAGACCCTTTATCCGAGCACGCAACCTGGCAGGCCGCAGGAAAAGAGGGGGGACGAGAGAGCGCCCCCCTCTCCTGAACCGTACCAGGCCACATGCCCTCAACATTGGGAGGATGCTTTGGGGGTCTGTGACCCCTCAAAGCACCATGTCCCCATGTTGATGGGGATAAGGGCCTCATCCCCACAACCCTTGCCCGGTGGTTGTGGGGGTCTGCGGGCAGGGGGCTTATCGGAATCTGGAAGCCCTCTTTTACAAGGGGACCCCCAGATCTGTTTGAAATGGTAACAGGTAAATTGTAACCCTATCATTTCACAAAGAAAGTGTAAAAAATTGTTAAAAAAACACACTGAATTTGGGGGGATCCCCACGCATTTTTTTTTTTTTTTTTATCAATGACCTTCAATGACTGTCCTCTGTATTACGGGGAGCCGGCAATTCATTATAGTCGCTTATTAGGTGCTTTTAAATGACTTTTTCTCCTGCAGAAATTACCGTTCTAAGCACAGGAAACATGCGCCCCTTTACAGGCATACTATACATTTCGAACTTTCTTAGTCCCATAGACTTTAATGGGGTTCTAAAGTTCGCGCAAATTTTTGGTCTGTTCGCAGGTTCTGGTGCGAACCGAACCGGGGGGTGTTCGGCTCATACCTAATAAGGAGATAGAGAGAATGAATATCCTGAACGGGGACACAGACAGCCCTAAAAATCTAATAGGTATTCTAATTGCCCCCTACTCTGTCCAAAACTAAAAAAAGTTTTGCCTTTAGTTTTATTTAAATTCTGTGCAAAATCTGTTTTTTTTTTTCACCAAACCTCCCTCCCAATCACCCACCTGTAACCCAATTTGTTACCCCTTGTTCCTTCTTACCTTGTAAAGCCAGATAGTCTAACCTAAGTTCCCCATCCAGGTCCCACACAGCTGATATTTCTGGGTGGGGGGATCATTGAGTCAGCACTGCGAGGCCCCCCTGAGATCCCCGGTCCCCTCCACTTCCCTCTGCTGACATCCACCTTTTCTTTAATTCTGAGAGAACCCTGCTGCAGCCCATCCAATAGCAAGTGTCCACTTGAGGCAGGCATAAATGTGGACACCCAAACCAGGAAGTAAACAGAATAGAAGAAGACTTGGGCTTTTAGATTGTAGCAGGGTTGTTTTTTATTATTGCGAGGGGAGTGGATGGAAGGAGTTGGAAGGGTGAAGATTTTATCCTGGAGTGGGGCTTTATAAAGAGAAGTGTTTCTTATGTCGCCAGACTTTACCAGCATAAAACCTTTTTTGCACGGAGTCCGCCTCTGTCCGCCGGCTCAGCGGGAGATCTCTCCGTTGATCTCCGCTGAGCCGGCGGATGACAAGTCCCTCTCTGCTCACTGAGCGGGGAGCAGCTTGTCGAGCGCCTCTGGTCTCTATGGAGGGATCGGATGAAAACGGACAGCGTGCCTGTTTTCATCAGATCTCACCCGATCCAAACCGCCAGCAACGGATCCGGACGTAGGGCCATCCGTCTGCTCTTGGCGGATCGGACCGGGTCGGATGTCAGCGGACATGTCTCCGCTGACATCCGCCGCTCCATAGACTAGCATGGAGTGCCCGTTCAGGTCCGCCATCAAAACTGACAGGCGGACCTGAACGGTCCGTCAGTGTGAAAGGGGCCTTACTGGTCATTATCTCATATTTAAACAATTATTATTATTATACAGAATTTATATAGCACCAACAATTTGGGCAGTGCTTTCCATAATACAGGGAGACAGCACAGTTACAATACAATTCAAAACAAGAGTGTTAGGGGGACCCTGCTCGTGGAAGCTTACAATCTAAGCGATTATTGATTGTTTGTGTGAACATTTTATAGCATACGAAAAGTTGAATCCAAGAGACTCAATGGGCAGATCCAATGCTGGTGGAGAGATTTGGTTTAAATGGGTGGGGTTCTACAAGAAGCATATTAATATGTAACTACACTGAAAAATCATTTGGCATAAAATACTTAGAAAACTAAATTTGATTCTGACCTTTCTTTCTCTATTTTGACACCTGTTGTGGTTGCCAATGGGTTGATGGTTTTTGTAGGTTAAAAAAAAGAAATTGGACTCACCCAGCTTAATATAATGTACATTATAGCATATATCAGGCAGGGGTCAGGAGTATAATGTACAAGATAACATAACAACCATTGGCTCCCGTTGCTGTCAATTAAATCCTATGACAGGGGGGTGGGGCCAAGCCCCACTGTCTGTGTCTAGACTTTGGAGGAAGCCCATAAAAGCATATTTCTATGGTGGGCACTTGCCGAACAAGAGGAGACCGGAGCGCCGGCAGTGGACCCCAGAAAAAGAGGATCAGGGCTTCTCTGTGCAAAACCATTGCACAGAGCAGGTAAATATAAAATATTTATTATTTTAATTTTAAAAAAATTAAGCTTTACATTCACTTTAGGCTGCAATATATTACATTTCTGTTTTTGGTTTATTACCGCTTTAAAGGCAGTCGCCTCCTCCGATGGCCCCTTCCTGGCTCTGGAGGAATCAGAACACATTTGCAGGCTTCCATTTCACATCTTTGAACAGCTTTTATTAGCAGATGTAAAGTGTGCAGCAGAAACAAAGGCCAGCGTCCATTAATTATCCATGGTAAGGTTTTGTCATATCTTCATACACAGTGCCAGGAAAAGGAGATCTGGCCCTGCGATAAAGCTTGTTATCTTATTTCACCACTGGCTCAAGCCCTTTATTGAATATACAATATTTATATTTTCTAAGCTTACCTAAGTGGGTGTGTGAGGTGAACAGCGGGGCCTCCACCGCTCATGTTACAACCTGAAACGTATTTTCTCTTTTCATGGAACAATTATCCTTTGTACTCTGGCCAAGGGAAAATGTTATGTAGTAGCTGTTATTAATTAAAAAACGAGGAGCGTAGAGAGAGCGTTAGAAGAGTCGTTATAGAGTGGGAATACAGGTAACCTCACATAGCTTACAACAATAACACCATCTCTTTATCGCTTTATTCCCATGTTAGGTTGCAGTATATAAAAGTAAAAGGTTAATTTCTCTGTAATATTCCAACACCAGAGCTGGAACATGAGAATCACATCCACATTACTATTGGGACCATTTTCCAGTAGAGTTCTATATACATAGGCAGAAAATGAAATAGGACTTCCTTCCAATATAATTCTATACACCATCAAAATGCATCTGTTTATGAAACACTGGTGAAGATTTTTTTAATTGACAGCAATTAAAGTGGTAAAAATTATTAATTGTGTCAATTTACATCAAGTATATCAGAGTCAAGCTAGTGGGCTGAACTAGCTGAAATGTATCACTCTGGGCTCAGTCTTCCGCCCCCTCCTTAAAGCGGAGATCCACCCAAAAGGGGAAGCTCCACTTATCTGCCCCCCTCTCTCTGCTGCCACATTTGGCACCTTTCAGGGGGAGGAGGGAGTGGGTAGAAAAAATGATCCACACTCCGGTTGTTGCTCTTAAAATGTCTTCATTTTATTGAATAGCCACAGTGAACAAACAAAGATTAAGTCAGTTGACGTGTTTCAGCCTATAAGGCCTTAGTCATAACCCTTATAGGCTGAAACGCGTCAACTGACTTAATCTGTGTTTGTGATCTGGAGCTCTCTGCATCAATACACATTGGGTGGACACATGATGCTTAAGTTGAGTTCCCACTCTTCCCAGCTGAGTGACATTGACCCAGAACACTGGGGACATTCCGTGGCAAGGAAGATGCACTGCAGGAGACAGCTCAGAAAGTAAGTATTGCAGTCTGGGTTGTCTTTTCTTTGAGAACTTAATGGGGCTTTATTTTTCTTTTTTAAATTAAGCTCCTCTGACAGCCCCTTCCATGGCTACCTACATGTCAGGACCTGGACTTGAATCTGTGACCTCAGCTACGTTTGGCAATTAATCTTCTCACTGAGCTATCAGAGATACTGGACAGTGCCTTGTCAGATCGTTTGGACAAACCTGCCTTGTGCCTTGATTTCTCCTGAACCTTGAACTCTTTGCTCTTCCCACAAACTTCCTGATATAAGCCATATCTCTGCACTTCCTCCTTGCTAGAATATTGTGCTATCTCCAGCCTGTATCTTGCTCCTACAAAACAGATTACAGTGCACACGAATGACACGAATTACATTTATCCTGCAAGGCTAGTTAAAAACACCTGAACATATACAAAAAAATTTGGGAGTTTGGTCACACTATATGCTCATATAGTGCTAAGCCCACTTACTGCGTCAAAGTACCCCGATTAGTGGGTCCTACCCTATTAATATAATGAAAGATCCTGCGTCTCAACCATGGGAGCCAAACTCCTCTATGTGGGAGAACTGAAGGGATTCCTTCTATGCACTGGTGGCCACTAATGAGAAGGGGGAGGGGTGCTTCAGCCCAAACCTGTTCAGGGTCTACTACAATATACAAAAACATATTTGGAGGCACACCCTAAAATGCGTTTAAATTCAAGATGGTGCTGCTATAAGACCAACAAACAGTACAAAACAGATTACAGCGCACACATTCAAGAATTACATTTATCTTGCTCCTGTCTTCCCTGCTGCTTCCCCATATTTGCTACTGCTCGTTATTGACCCTTGGCTTGTTCCTCAACTACGCTTCTGCCCGATCCCAACCAGCAACTACTTGTTACCCACCCTTTGGTTTGTTTACTGACCACGCTTCTGTTTGATCCTTACCTGTGTATCACTGACCCCCGAAAGAGCTGCTGGTTTGAACTGGACCTGCACTCTACGAGAAACCCCACTAACTTGACTCAATCCCCTTGACACAGCTGTGGTGCAATGTAATACAGTACAATATGAGACAATGCAAAGTACCTGTATTATACCCTCAGGATTCACTGGCTCCACCCGGTGGGGAAAAACAGTACGCCACACAATTGGATACTTAACCAGAGATATTTTTACTGCAGAATATTCAATAAAAGGTGGTTACAAAAATTGTGTTGTCATCCCAACATAGGACGACAGCACAATATATTTTAATATAAAACAATATAAAATGTATATTTATATATTTAAACCTAGGAGCTCCCCCTACTTTAAGGGCTATGCGTGAGATCTCACTTAAAGTACTTTATCCGGGATCTTCTTTCTTCGCTAGCTAAAGTAACTCCTTTTGAAATTTGTAATCCAAAGTATATGGGAGGTTTAGTTAAGGTGCTCCTGGTGTAACTCCAATATTTTATTTACAACGCTTGGGGCGCCAGAGTAAATAGGTCTCAAGCCTGCACAGTTGCTCTGTTACTCCTCCGTGGAACTACAGATTCCAGTGAGACCTGTATTTGAGTCTAACTGCGTGTAACAAGTTAACAAACGGTGGGCAGTAACCCGCTCACCAACTGGATCGGAGCTCCGCGTGATAACCTTGTTCCGATGACTGCAGCTAGCTTCTGTGTAAGCTGGGCCAGACGCTCTGTACCGCTCCCCTGGATGGATCCGGTCCTCTGATGCTCCGATGAGTGTCTCTGGGCCTTGTCAATCTGGTCACTGTCTCTCAGGCTCTGTCAGGTCACTTCACAAACAAGCAGGTTTGCGCTCCGTAGTTGCTGTCTGCCGCTGTCTCCGGGAAGCCTCCTCACAGATCCGCACAGGCAGGCAACTTGATCCCAAGGGACCCAAAATGGCCGCTCGGGTACCTTTTATTCCCTACCCAGCAAGCACTGCGTAAAAGAGTGTTCATGGGTAGGTCATACAGACTCCCCGGCAACAATGTCAACCTTCTGAATCAAAACAACAGTCACTTCCTATATAAGTCTTTTGGGTTGTTCAGAGATAAATATATAGTGCATTACCCGTATTTGGTCACTAGATGGCTCTAGATACGGTACCATAGCAATGTCCATTAACCTTACATTAAATAATGCATAACCACATCAATAGACAAGAATGTCAGCGCTACACCTGCTTATCCACTACTGGACCCCAGCTTGCTCACCTTCTGGTGGGGTGATCCTGAGGACTTCGACCTGGTACTAACACGCAGCTAAATCCATCTCCACCATCAGGAGCTCTGGTCAACACCGGTTAGTACTCAGTAGGGATGAGCCGAACACCCCCGGGTTCGGTTCGAACCAGAACCTTCGAACGGACCGAAAGTTCGCGCGAATTTTCGAACCCTATACGTTATAATGGACGCGAACGTTCGAAATCAAAAGTGCTAATTACAACGGCCAATATGCATGTTAATGTCATAAAACAGGTTTGGGGACCCGGGTCCTGCCCCAGGGGACATATATCAATGCAAAAAGAACTTTTAAAAACTAACATTTTTTCGGGAGCAGTCATTTTAATGATGCATAAAGTGAAAAAAAAAAAGTGAAATTTTCCTTTAAATATGGTACCTGGGGGGTGTCTAAAGTATGCCTGTGAAGTGGCATGTGTTTCCCGTGTTTAGAACTGTCCTTGCACAAAATGACATTTGTAAAGGAAAAAAAGAAGCCATTTAAAACCACTTGCGGCTTTAGGTTTGTTCTTAAGTAGAATCTGAACAGGTACATTATGAAGTGTAGCTCCATCCCAAAAAAATCTATTTTTAAGCTTTTTGGAGAACATAGGGAGGGGTTACCACCCCTGTAACATTTGCTGTCTTTGCACATCTGTTCAGAACATGTCACCTCACTTTCCGTCCCAATGACAAATGTTTTTGGAAAAGTGGGGTTTTAATTGAAACAAGGATTGGTGATAAAGTATCAGTAGAGAGGAGATACCTTTTTCCCAAATTAAATCTAACAGGATAGAATTTCCCTTCCTAGGGGTAGATTTCCTCTCACTTCCTGTTTTCTCTTTCCATTTGCAAGTAGGAGTCGTTTGTAAGTTGGATGTTTGAAAGTAGGGGCCTGGCGTATATACTCTGCAGAAATTTGCCCTATTAGATGTTGGTGTAGCCACAAGACTGGTGGGCACAGGAATGGGCCCTGCTATGAGTTAATAGATCAAGATTTGTAATTGCATGCACCTGTTGAACAGGGCAGAAAAATTGGGGGTGGTGGTGGTGGTGGACGGTGTTGCCACAAGACTGTAAGCTCTCACAGTTACTCTTGGTGGGCGCAGGAATGGGCCCTGCTGTGAGTTATTAGATCAAGATTTGTAATTGCAAGCACCTGATGAACAGGGCAGAAAAATTGGGCCTTTGGCGGTGGTGGTGGACGGTGTTGCCACAAGACTGTAGGCCCTCATAGTTACTCTTGGTGGGCGCAGGAATGGGCCCTGCTGTGAGTTATTAGATCAAGATTTGTAATTGCAAGCACCTGATGAACAGGGCAGAAAAATTGGGCATTTGGCGGTGGTGGTGGACGGTGTTGCCACAAGACTGTAGGCCCTCACAGTTACTCTTGGTGGGCGCAGGAATGGGCCCTGTTGTGAGTTATTAGATCAAGATTTGTAATTGCAAGCACCTGATGAACAGGGCAGAAAAATTGGGCCTTTGGCGGTGGTGGTGGACGGTGTTGCCACAAGACTGCAGGCCCTCATAGTTACTCTTGGTGGGCGCAGGAATGGGCCCTGCTGTGAACTATTAGATCAAGATTTGTAATTACCCGCCCCTGTTAAACAGGGGCTGAAAAATTGTGCCTTAGGCACTGGTGCTGGTGCCACAACACTGCAACCCCTCACAGAGACTGTACTTGGAGCACAGCAGTCACACGTGTTGCGAAGCATTTTTTTAAAAAAATGGAAGTACACGCCCCTGTTAAACAGGGGCTGAAAAATTGTGCCTTAGGCACTGGTGCTGGTGCCACAACACTGCAACCCGGCCCTCACAGATACTGTACTTGGAGCACAGCAGTCACACGTTTAGCGAAGCATTTTTTTTTAAAAATTGTAAGTACCCGCCCCTGTTAAGAAGGGGCTGAAAAATTGTGCCTTAGGCACTGGTGCTGGTGCCACAACACTGCAACCCGGCCCTCACAGATACTGTACTTGGAGCACAGCAGTCACACGTGTTGCGAAGCATTTTTTTTAAAAATTGTAAGTACCCGCCCCTGTTAAACAGGGGCTGAAAAATTGTGCCTTAGGCACTGGTGCTGGTGCCACAACACTGCAACCCGGCCCTCACAGATACTGTACTTGGAGCACAGCAGTCACACGTGTTGCGAAGCATTTTTTTAAAAAATTGTAAGTACCCGCCCCCCTGTTAAACAGGGGCTGAAAAATTGTGCCTTAGGCACTGGTGCTGGTGCCACAACACTGCAACCCGGCCCTCACAGATACTGTACTTGGAGCACAGCAGTCACACGTGTTGCGAAGCATTTTTTTAAAAAATTGTAAGTACCCGCCCCTGTTAAACAGGGGCTGAAAAATTGTGCCTTAGGCACTGGTGCTGGTGCCACAACACTGCAACCCGGCCCTCACAGATACTGTACTTGGAGCACAGCAGTCACACGTGTTGCGAAGCATTTTTTTAAAAAATTGTAAGTACCCGCCCCTGTTAAACAGGGGCTGAAAAATTGTGCCTTAGGTACTGGTGCTGGTGCCACAACACTGCAACCCCTCACAGAGACTGTACTTGGAGCACATCAGTCACACGTGTTGCGAAGCATTTTTTAAAAAAATTGGAAGTACACGCCCCTGTTAAACAGGGGCTGAAAAATTGTGCCTTAGGCACTGGTGTGGTGGCATGGATCATTGAGGAGGAGGAAGAGGATAGTCAGTGAACATAAGAGGACAGTCACTCAGCATCAGCATAGGCAGTCTTGAAGGGATGTGACATTAAAAATTATTCGGTTATATCCGCCTCAGGTGCCTGGTAGCTGGTGGTGATCCAAGACTGATTCATTTTGATGAATGTCAGTCGATCAACCGAGGCGGTGGACAGGCGCACCCTATGATCAGTCACAAATCCTCCAGCAGCACTGAATGTGCGTTCGGAAAGAACGCTGGAGGCAGGACAGGCCAGTAGCTCAATTGCATACTGTGCAAGCTCTGGCCAGTGATCCATCCTCAGGACCCAGTAAGCCAGAGGATTTTCGGTGGGAAAGGTGTCCAAGTCTGACCTTGCCCCAAGGTATTCCTGCACCATGTATATCAGACGCTGGCGATGGTTGCTGGAACCGATCATACCTTGGGGCTGCGGACTAAAAAATTGTCTGAACGCATCGGTCAGACGTCCACCTTCCCCACCGCTCCTTCTGCCACTGACCGAAGCCTCAGCAACTCGTCGCCCAGGACCAGGAGTTTGTAGCCTCCCAGTTTCTGGGAACGCGTTGCACAGACCTTTCTGCAAGGCCTCCCTGAGATGTCTCATCCTCTGCTCCCTCTGCGACGGCAAGATAAGGTCCGCAACCTTACCCTTGTACCGCGGATCAAGGAGAGTGGCCAGCCAGTAATGGTCCCTCTCCTTGATCCGAAGAACACGAGGATCCTTCCGCAGGCTTTGCAGGATCAGGGAGGCCATGCAGCGTAGGTTAGCTGAGGCATTCGGTCCGGAGTCTTCTGGGTCACTGAGGATGACATGATCGCCAGCCACCTCCTCCCAGCCACGTACAAGTCCACTGGTTTGTTGGGACTGTACATCATCCCTAAAAGACTGCTGCTGCTGATGCTGAGTGCCAGGCTCCACCTCCATGCTCACACAATCCTCCTCCTCCTCCTCCTCCTCCTCCTCATCCTCTTCCTGTGTGATGGGTGGGACAGAAGGAACACTGTCCGGATAAAGGGGGCCTTGAGAGGCAAGGAAGTCCTCCTCTTCCTGCCTCTGTTCTGCCTCAAGTGCCCTGTCCATTATCCCACGCAGCGTATGCTCCAACAGGTGGACAAGAGGGACAGTGTCACTGATGCATGCACTGTCACTGCTCACCATCCTCGTGGCCTCCTCAAATGGTGAGAGGACAGTGCATGCATCCCTGATCATGCTCCACTGACGTGGGGAAAAAAAACCAAGCTCCCCTGACCCTGTCCTGGTGCCGTAGTCGCAAAGGTACTCATTGATGGCCCTCTGCTGCGTGTGCAGTCGCTGCAGCATGGCCAACGTTGAGTTCCACCTGGTGGGCATGTCACATATTAGGCGGTTCTTGGGCAGGTTCAGCTCCTTTTGCAGCTCAGTCAGCCGAGCACTGGCATTATAAGATCGGCGGAAATGCACACAGACTTTCCTGGCCTGCCTCAGGACATCCTGTAAGCCTGGGAACCTGCCCAAGAACCGCTGCACCACCAGGTTGAGGACGTGAGCCATGCAGGGCACATGGGTGAGCTGCCCCTGTCGCAGGGCGGAGAGGAGGTTGGTGCCATTGTCAGAAACGACCATTCCTGGCTTAAGCTGACGTGGCGTCAACCACCTCTCGGCCTGCCCCTGCAGAGCTGCCAGAACCTCTGGCCCAGTGTGGCTCCTGTCCCCCAAACACACCAGCGCAAGCACGGCATGGCATCTTTTTGCCTGCGTACTTGCGTAGCCCCTTGTACGCCTACGGAGCACCGCTGGTTCCAAGGACAGAGCACTGGAGGAAGAAGAAGAGGAGGGGGTGGAGGAGAGAGGTGTGTCACAACCAGTAGCAGTAGTCGCGTTTTGGAGGCGTGGTGGCGGAACAACCTCCAACACTACTGCACCTTGTCCTGCATCCCTCCCAGCTGCCAATAGAGTGACCCAATGGGCCGTGAAAGAAAGGTACCGTCCCTGTCCATGCCTGCTGGACCATGAGTCAGCGGTAATATGCACCTTACCGCTGACCGCCCTGTCCAGCGAGGCATGGACATTGCCCTCCACATGCCGGTAGAGAGACGGAATCGCCTTCCGCGAGAAAAAGTGGCGTTTGGGAACCTGCCACTGAGGAACCGCACATTGAACAAACTCACGGAAGGGGGCCGAGTCTACCAACTGAAAAGGCAGCAGTTGAAGTGCTAGCAATTTAGCAAGGCTAGCATTCAACCGCTGGGCATGTGGATGGCTGGGAGTGTACTTCTTTCTACGGTCCAGCAGCTGGGGCAGGGAAATTTGCCTGCTGCAATCGGACGTCGGTGTACTGCAAGTACTTGGTTGTGACACACCTAATTCTACACCTTCAGTCCTCTCAGAGCAGCTTTCAGAGAGGACTGAAGGTGTAGTGGGGATGGAGATCCCAGCTGAGGAGGAGCAAGGAGAGGTCCGCTTAGTTCTTTGGTGTGGGTCTTTTATGTGTGCCTGCCAACGAGCTGCATGGCAGGTCGCCATATGTCTGGTCATGCTTGTCGTGCCCAAGCGGCTGATGTTTTGGCCACGCGAGATACGCTTGAGACAAATATTGCAAATAGCAGTGGTGCGATCTGCTGCACTCGTCTCAAAAAAGGCCCACACCAAAGAACTTTTCTGATAACGTGCAGAGGCAGCGCCCTGCACAGGCGGAGCTCTGCGGTGTTGTACAGTTGCTGTGCTGGCCTCTACCTGGCCTCCAGGGGGCATCCTGCCTCGTTGGACATGTGACGCCGCATCCTCCTCCTCCTCGTCCTCCTCCTCATCCTCTCTCCCTTGAGGCACCCACGTGGAGTCAGTGACCTCATCATCCCCTCCCTCTTTACCACTAGAGCAAACCTGGCAGTAAGCTGCAGCTGGTGGAACAGTACTGCCAGATTCCTCAAGCTGGGTATCGTCATCCGAGCCTTCGAATCGTTGGGCATCCTCCTGGAGCATGTACCCAACACTGTGCTCAAAGAGTTCGGGGGACTCCTCAGGAGGACATGGTGGGTCTAGGGAAGGGGTGGCTGATGATGCTCTGTCAGTACCCTGAGCCTGGGTGAGAGAGGATGAGGAGGATGAGGAGGGCTTGGTCATCCATTCTACCAAGCCTTCAGCATGATGCGGCTCCACATGTCCAGCTGCCGAAAACAAAGACGCGCGTGTCCCATGGCCACGTGCTGATGACGATGCACGACCACGTCCACGTCCACGGCCACGTCCACTAGAAACAGAGCCTGCCTGCCCTGTGTTCTTGGCTCTGCACGCTCTGCCTCCCCTTGGCGGTCTTCCAGCCATTGTAGTCGGTAGTCCTGTGGGTGCTGCTGAGAAGAATATATAGGAGCTCTGTGTGATGCCACTAACACACTAGAAGTCCTATGGGTGCTTCTGCAAAGAAAATAGAGGAGCTCTGTGTGATGCACTAACACACTAGAAGTCCTGTGGGTGCTGCTGAGAAGAATATATAGGAGCTCTGTGTGATGCCACTAACACACTAGAAGTCCTATGGGTGCTTCTGCAAAGAAAATAGAGGAGCTCTGTGTGATGCCACTAACACACTAGAAGTCCTGTGGGTGCTTATGCAAAGAAAATAGAGGAGCTCTGTGTGATGCCACTAACACACTAGAAGTCCTGTGGGTGCTTCTGCAAAGAAAATAGAGGAGCTCTGTGTGATGCCACTAACACACTAGAAGTCCTGTGAGTGCTTCTGCAAAGAAAATAGAGGAGCTCTGTGTGATGCCACTAACACACTAGAAGTCCTGTGGGTGCTGCTGAGAAGAATATATAGGAGCTCTGTGTGATGCCACTAACACACTAGAAGTCCTATGGGTGCTTCTGCAAAGAAAATAGAGGAGCTCTGTGTGATGCCACTAACACACTAGAAGTCCTGTGGGTGCTTATGCAAAGAAAATAGAGGAGCTCTGTGTGATGCCACTAACACACTAGAAGTCCTGTGGGTGCTTCTGCAAAGAAAATAGAGGAGCTCTGTGTGATGCCACTAACACACTAGAAGTCCTATGGGTGCTTCTGCTAAGAAAATAGAGGAGCTCTGTGTGATGCCACTAACACACTAGAAGTCCTGTGGGTGCTTCTGCAAAGAAAATAGAGGAGCTCTGTGTGATGCCACTAACACACTAGAAGTCCTGTGGGTGCTTCTGCAAAGAAAATAGAGGAGCTCTGTGTGATGCCACTAACACACTAGAAGTCCTATGGGTGCTTCTGCTAAGAAAATAGAGGAGCTCTGTGTGATGCCACTAACACACTAGAAGTCCTGTGGGTGCTTCTGCAAAGAAAATAGAGGAGCTCTGTGTGATGCCACTAACACACTAGAAGTCCTGTGGATGCTGCTGAGAAGAATATATAGGAGCTCTGTGTGATGCCACTAACACACTAGAAGTCCTATGGGTGCTTCTGCAAAGAAAATAGAGGAGCTCTGTGTGATGCCACTAACACACTAGAAGTCCTGTGGGTGCTTATGCAAAGAAAATAGAGGAGCTCTGTGTGATGCCACTAACACACTAGAAGTCCTGTGGGTGCTGCTGAGAAGAATATATAGGAGCTCTGTGTGATGCCACTAACACACTAGAAGTCCTGTGGGTGCTTATGCAAAGAAAATAGAGGAGCTCTGTGTGATGCCACTAACACACTAGAAGTCCTGTGGGTGCTTATGCAAAGAAAATAGAGGAGCTCTGTGTGATGCCACTAACACACTAGAAGTCCTGTGGGTGCTGCTGAGAAGAATATATAGGAGCTCTGTGTGATGCCACTAACACACTAGAAGTCCTATGGGTGCTTCTGCAAAGAAAATAGAGGAGCTCTGTGTGATGCCACTAACACACTAGAAGTCCTGTGGGTGCTGCTGAGAAGAATATATAGGAGCTCTGTGTGATGCCACTAACACACTAGAAGTCCTATGGGTGCTTCTGCAAAGAAAATAGAGGAGCTCTGTGTGATGCCACTAACACACTAGAAGTCCTGTGGGTGCTTATGCAAAGAAAATAGAGGAGCTCTGTGTGATGCCACTAACACACTAGAAGTCCTGTGGGTGCTGCTGAGAAGAATATATAGGAGCTCTGTGTGATGCCACTAACACACTCGAAGTCCTGTGGGTGCTTATGCAAAGAAAATAGAGGAGCTCTGTGTGATGCCACTAACACACTAGAAGTCCTGTGGGTGCTTATGCAAAGAAAATAGAGGAGCTCTGTGTGATGCCACTAACACACTAGAAGTCCTGTGGGTGCTGCTGAGAAGAATATATAGGAGCTCTGTGTGATGCCACTAACACACTAGAAGTCCTATGGGTGCTTCTGCAAAGAAAATAGAGGAGCTCTGTGTGATGCCACTAACACACTAGAAGTCCTGTGGGTGCTTCTGCAAAGAAAATAGAGGAGCTCTGTGTGATGCCACTAACACACTAGAAGTCCTGTGGGTGCTGCTGAGAAGAATATATAGGAGCTCTGTGTGATGCCACTAACACACTAGAAGTCCTATGGGTGCTTCTGCAAAGAAAATAGAGGAGCTCTGTGTGATGGGACTAACACACTTCAAGTCCTATAGGTGCTTCTGGAAGAAAATAAAGGTCTGTGTGATGGGACTAACACACTTCAAGTCCTATAGTTGCTTCTGGGAACAAAATATAGGATCTCTGTGTGATGGGACTAACACACTTCAAGTCCTATAGGTGCTTCTGGGAACAAAATATAGCTCTGTGTGTGTGATGGGACTAACACACTTCAAGTCCTATAGGTGCTTCTGGGAACAAAATATAGCTCTGTGTGTGTGATGGGACTAACACACTTCAAGTCCTATAGGTGCTTCTGGGAACGAAATATAGCTCTGTGTGTGTGATGGGACTAACACACTTCAAGTCCTATAGGTGCTTCTGGGAACAAAATATAGCTCTGTGTGTGTGATGGGACTAACACACTTCAAGTCCTATAGGTGCTTCTGGGAACAAAATATAGCTCTGTGTGTGTGATGGGACTAACACACTTCAAGTCCTATAGGTGCTTCTGGGAACAAAATATAGCTCTGTGTGTGTGATGGGACTAACACACTTCAAGTCCTATAGGTGCTTCTGGGAAGAAAATATAGCTCTGTGTGTGTGATGGGACTAACACACTTCAAGTCCTATAGGTGCCTCTGGGAACAAAATATAGCTCTGTGTGTGTGATGGGACTAACACACTTCAAGTCCTATAGGTGCTTCTGGGAACAAAATATAGCTCTGTGTGTGTGATGGGACTAACACACTTCAAGTCCTATAGGTGCTTCTGGGAACAAAATATAGCTCTGTGTGTGTGATGGGACTAACACACTTCAAGTCCTATAGGTTCTTCTGGGAACAAAATATAGCTCTGTGTGTGTGATGGGACTAACACACTTCAAGTCCTATAGGTGCTTCTGGGAACAAAATATAGCTCTGTGTGTGTGATGGGACTAACACACTTCAAGTCCTATAGGTGCTTCTGGGAACAAAATATAGCTCTGTGTGTGTGATGGGACTAACACACTTCAAGTCCTATAGGTGCTTCTGGGAAGAAAATATAGCTCTGTGTGTGTAATGGGACTAACACACTTCAAGTCCTATAGGTGCCTCTGGGAACAAAATATAGCTCTGTGTGTGTGATGGGACTAACACACTTCAAGTCCTATAGGTGCTTCTGGGAAGAAAATATAGCTCTGTGTGTGTGATGGGACTAACACACTTCAAGTCCTATAGGTGCTTCTGGGAAGGAAATAAAGGTCTGTGTGATGGGACTAACACACTTCAAGTCCTATAGGTGCTTCTGGGAACAAAATATAGCTCTGTGTGTGTGATGGGACTAACACACTTCAAGTCCTATAGGTGCTTCTGGAACAAAATATAGCTCTGTGTGTGTGATGGGACTAACACACTTCAAGTCCTATAGGTGCTTCTGGGAAGGAAATAAAGGTCTGTGTGATGGGACTAACACACTTCAAGTCCTATAGGTGCTTCTGGGAACAAAATATAGCTCTGTGTGTGTGATGGGACTAACACACTTCAAGTCCTATAGGTGCGTCTGGGAACAAAATATAGCTCTGTGTGTGTGATGGGACTAACACACTTCAAGTCCTATAGGTGCTTCTGGGAACAAAATATAGCTCTGTGTGTGTGATGGGACTAACACACACTTCAAGTCCTATAGGTGCTTCTGGGAAGGAAATAAAGGTCTGTGTGATGGGACTAACACACTTCAAGTCCTATAGGTGCTTCTGGGAACAAAATATAGCTCTGTGTGTGTGATGGGACTAACACACTTCAAGTCCTATAGGTGCCTCTGGGAACAAAATATAGCTCTGTGTGTGTGATGGGACTAACACACTTCAAGTCCTATAGGTGCCTCTGGGAAGAAAATATAGCTCTGTGTGTGTGATGGGACTAACACACTTCAAGTCCTATAGGTGCTTCTGGAACAAAATATAGCTCTGTGTGTGTGATGGGACTAACACACTTCAAGTCCTATAGGTGCTTCTGGGAACAAAATATAGCTCTGTGTGTGTGATGGGACTAACACACTACAAGTCCTATAGGTGCTTCTGGGAACAAAATATAGGAGCTCTGCCTGCCTGCCACGAACACACTACAAGTCCTATAGGTGCTTCTGGTAACAAAATATAGGAGCTCTGCCTGCCTGCCACGAACACACTACAAGTCCTATAGGTGCTTCTGGTAACAAAATATAGGAGCTCTGCCTGCCTGCCACGAACACACTACAAGTCCTATAGGTGCTTCTGGTAACAAAATATAGGAGCTCTGCCTGCCTGCCACGAACACACTACAAGCCCCTCTTTCTCAATCAATCTTTGTAACTGAATCTATCTAACTCAATCTCTGTAAGTGAATCTCTCTACCTAACTAAATCCAGCAGAGTGTCACAGAATCAGCCTGCTCAATCTGCGCCGGAACAGCATGTGACCGGCGCAGACGGCGTGGCGGCCTTTTATAGGGGGGGGCGTGTACTACAGCCCCTGAGCTGTAATTGGCTACAGGCGTCCTGCCTGTAGCCAATTATGGCTCTTCGAGTTTCCGGGGCTGTGATTGGCCAAGCATGCGGGGTCACAGTGCATGCTTGGCCAATCATCAGCCAGCAATGCACTGCGCCGGCCGCGCCGGCCGCAATGCATTGCGGGGCCGCTCGCATCACACGAACGTGATGCGAGCGGCCAAAATAGTTCTGGGCTCGCCGAGCGAGCGAACGCCCGGTGCTCGATGCGAACGTGGGTTCGCATCGAGCACCGGGCCCATCCCTAGTACTCAGACTCCGCACCTCAGGTGAGCCTGCATCATCTGCCAGGGTGACTGCCTGTGTACCTATCCTGCTGGTCAGTGGTAGTCCTGCAACTGTTATAGCAATTGGTCTTCAAGCCTGACCCCTGATCGTGGCTTTCCCCTTCCCTTCATTTTTCATTCCCTACTCCCCTTTTAAAAGTGGGTTGTACTGGCTCTAGATTTTCTTTCAGCTCAAGCTTAGTGGGGTTAATTTACTAAAGGCAAATGGACTGTTCACTTTGCAAGTGCATTTGCACTCATTTTCCCCATAGCTTATTGCATGTGGTAAAGCTCTGCTGGTTTCCATCATCCAATCATGTGCAAGTAAAAATGCTATTTTTGTCTTGTTTTTCTTTTATTTTTCTTTCACCTGGTTGGGTATTCTTAATGAAGTTAAGCTTCATCACATTCACTAAGCTCTGAGGAAAAATAGTGCAACTACACTTGTAAAGAGCACAATCAATTTGTCTTTTTCTTTTTGCCTTTTTTGTAACTGAGGAACTGTTGTCCATACCTTTCACTAAGGCTGGCCATACATCAGTCAATTTTTTTAATTCACGGTGAATGTCTATGTGGGGGGGCGAACAGGCTGAAATCCCAGCATAGCTTCAAAATAGACCACACTGTGTTCTTCTGCTTAGTGTGGTCAGTTTTTAACAGGGAAGCAAGGGGACTGGCAGAAATACCAGGTATTTCACACAAAGGAAGCATTACAAAGAGAACAGGATACTTTTTCATAGAAGTGTATGGTACAGCAGGCACATAACACGAATATTAAATGTTTTACACATGGTTACATAGTTGGCGAGGTTGAAAAAAGACACAAGTCCGTCGAGTCCAACCTATGTGTGTGATTTTTTTGTCAGTATTACATTATATATCCCTGTATGTTGTGGTCGCTCAGGTGCCTATCTAATAGTTTTTTGAAATTATTTATGCTCCCTGTTGAAACCAATGCCTGTGGAAGAGAATTCCACATCCTTACCGCTCTTACAGTAAAGAACCCTCTACACAGTTTAAGGTTAAACCGCTTCTCTTCTAATATTAGTGAATGCCCCGATGTCTTTTTATATTCCCTTTCACAGAAGAGATTTATCCCTATTGTGGGGTCACCAGTATGGTATTTGTACATTGAAATCATATCCCTTCTCAAGCGTCTCATCTCCAGAGAAAATAAGTTCAGTGCTTGCAGTCTTTCCCTGTAGATGAGATCCTCCAGTCCCTTAATTAGCTTTGTTGTCCTTCTCTGGACTTTCTCCAGTTCCAGTACATCCTTCCTGAGGAATGGTGCCCAGAACTGGACAGCATACTCCAGGTGCGGCTGGACCAGAGTTTTGTAGAGTGGGAGAATTATTGTTTTATCTCTGGAGTTAATCCCCTTTTTAATGCATGCTAAAATTCTGTTGGCTTTGCCTGAGATTCACCACCCCTACCCCCCCCCCCCCCCAGTGAGTAGATTGCATTCATGTTTTTGCTACCCATATGCATTATTTTACATTTTTCTACATTGAACCTCATTTGCTATGTAGTTGCCCACCCCATTAATTTGTTTAGATCTTCTTGCAAGGTTTCCATATCCTGCGGAGAAATTATTGCTCTGCTTAGCTTAGTATCATCTGCAAATATTGAAATTGAGCTGCTTATCCCATCCTCCAGGTCGTTTAAGAATAAATTAAATAGGATTGGTCCCAGGACAGAACCCTGGGGGACCCCACTTTCAACACTGGCCCAATCCGAGAAACTCCCCATTTTATCACTACCCTCTGAACTTACGCCTGTAGCCAGTTTTCAATCCATATACTCACCCTTTGGTCCATGCTGACAGACCTTATTTTGTACAGTGAAAAACAAGAGAAATTGGGATATAATAGTGTTTTATGCTGCCAACATTCTAAATATATATGAATATAGAAGCATGAGGTGCAAGAAAATAGTATAAAGCACACAATACATACATACATACATAAGAAAAAATATTGTGTCAAACATTAGATCAAATCCAACAGAAAGCAAGTATGCTCTGAGCTGCCAGAGATGATCTGTGGTCAGTCAATAGGGGGTTTCTTGCACATAGCCCAACATGTTTCGGAATAAAACAATGTGTATTCCTTCATCAGGGAAGGTCTATTTGGGTGACTTGAATTTTTTTTTCTTTCTAGAATATAAACATGATCACATAGTAATCGCATTATAATGCACAATGCAAATAATATAGATAACACTGAGGTATATAATTGTGGTATATTCATGGCCACTTGGATACTCCCTTATGTGAGCGAAATTCACCTGAGACCACACTCTGGATCAAGTTAGGACGTTTTCTTTATTTGACTCGTACAAGGAGACAAGTTACAACAAAAGGACAGATATTTGCCTATTGGTTCGGACTGCCTGTCACCCGTGCAATAGGGCTGCATAGACAAACAGTCAGCCTGATAGACGCCTATCTGAACAGATAATTGCCCACTGGTTCTGACTTCTATGACCCGTGCAATAGGGCAGCATACATAGAGTTCAGCCTTATGAGCTCCTATCTGACTTGTCTAACAATTGTAGAACTTGCATTTATATACCCTTTTACAAGCCTTATCTTAGCCATCTCTCCTAGATATGATTGGTTGCTAAGATCTACATCAATGTAACTAACCATAAATCTGGCACCTGTTCTACAACCAGACAAACTTATTGATTCCCAGAATTCCTATATGTTCATTAAAATTATTTATAACTGGTTTTGTCCAATGAAAAACACATTTGTAGAGACAGTATGGCACCCAGCTGTGTTAAAACAACCCTCCTTGTCCTGATAAGACTTTATTTTATTTATGCACAAGAAACCCCTATTGGCTGACCACATATCATTTCTAGCAGCTCAGGGCATACTTGCTTTTTGTTGGGTTTGATCTAATGTTGCGGTTTCCAAAGCAAGCAAAGTCCTTTCTTGTATTAAGAGAGGTATGGACTCCAGAGAGAGAGATATCATTTTGCCCCTGTTCAAATCATTAGTAAGACCTCATCTGGAATATGCAGTTCAGTTTTGGGCACCAGTTCTCAAAAAGGATATCGGGGAACTGGAGAAAGTGCAGAGAAGGGCAACCAAACTGATAAGAGGCATGGAGGAGCTCAGCTATGAGGAAAGATTAGAAGAACTGAATTTATTCACCCTTGAGAAGAGGAGAATAAGGGGGATATGATCAACATGTACAAATATATAAGGGGTCCATATAGTGAACTTGGTGTTGAGTTATTCACTTTACGGTCAACACAGAGGACAAGGGGGCACTCTTTACGTCAAGAGGAAAAGAGATTTCATCTCCAAATATGGAAAGGTTTCTTCACAGTAAGAGCTGTGAAAATATGGAATAGACTCCCTCCAGAGGTGGTTCTGGCTAACTCAGTAGATTGCTTTAATGCCCCATACACACGCTCGGATTATCCGAGGACCAGGTCCATCGGATCATGTCCGTCGTACTTTGTCCGATGTTGGTTTTGCGTACACACGGTCGGACAAAGTTGTCGGAAAATCCGATCATTCTGAACGTGGTGACGTTTGTTGCCTACGACGGGACTACGTAGAGGCTAGTAGCCAATAGCTTTGGTCTTGTAATGTGATCTGAGCATGCGTAGCACTTTGTCCGTCGGAATTCGCTACACACGATCGGATTTGGTGTGATCGGACTTTGTTGTCAAAAAATCTATCCAGCAGGAGATAGGACTTTGTCCGTCGGACAATCCGATGGAAACTGTCCGATGGTGCCTACACACGGTCGGAATTTCCGACAACATTGTCTGATAGGACAGAATCCATCGGAAAATCCGACCGTGTGTATGGGGCTTAAGAAAGGTCTGGATACTTTCCTTAATGTACATAATATAACTGGGTACTGACATTTATAGGTAAAGTTGATCCAGGGAAAATCCGATTGCCTCTAGGGGGATCAGGAAGGGATTTTTTTGCCCCTGCTGTAGCAGATTGGAGCATGCTCTTTTGGGGGGGGGGGGGGTTGCCTTCCTCTGGATCAACTGTGGGTATAATATGGGGTTTATTGGATTGTACGATATATTTTATTTTTATTTATTATTTCTTTTTTTTTTATGGTTGAACTGGATGGACTTGTGTCTTTTTTCGGCCTAGCTAACTATGTTTGACGCAATATTTTTTTATTATGTATGTATTGTGTGCTTTATAATACTTTGCCCAACAGGCTATGTTTACACTTTTTATGTCTCGTATAAATAAAGTGGCATATATTGGCATGGCACTTGCTATAACTAATAATCTTATATTTATTCCTGCCTAGAAAGTCCAAGGAGGCTGCCCCTATCTTGCACCTTGGTGCATACGTTCATATTAGTTTGTACAGTAAAGGTTTATGTGGAACCCTATCTTTGCAAAATCCAGATACACCACGACTACGGGCCTTCCTTTATCTAGATGGCAACTTACCTCCTCATAGAAGGTTAATAGCTTGGTCTGGCAAGAACGACGATTCTTCATGAATCCATGCTGATTACTGCTAAAGATACCATTTTTAATTATTAAAATCTTGTATATAGTCCCTTATCCCCTCCAAGAGCTTGTATACTATTGATGTTAGGCTAACTGGTCTGTAATTCCTAGGGATGTATCTTGGTCCTTTTTTAAATATTGGTGCTACATTTGCTTTTCTCCAAACTTCTGGTATCATACCAGTCAGTAGACTGTTCTTAAAAATAAGGAACAATGGTCTGGCAATTACTTGACTGAGTTCCTTAAGGACCCTTGGGTGCAAGCCATCTGGTCCCGGTGACTTATTAATGTTACGTTTTTCAAGTCTATTCCTAAATCTATTCTCTGTTAGCCATGAGGGTGCTTCCTGTGATGTGTCATGAGGATAAACATTGCTGTCTTGGTTACTGAACCCCCCCCCCCCCCGTTTTCCCTCGTGAAGACTGAGGAGAAGAATAAATTCAATACCTTCGCCATCTATTCGTCTTTTGTTACCAGATTCCCTTCATCATTCTTTATGGGGCCAATATGATCTGACCTCCCTCTTTTACTATTTATATACTTAAAGAATTTCTTGGGATTTTTTTTACTCTCCTCCGCTATGTGCCTTTCCTGTTCTATCTTAGCCGCCCTGATTTCATCCTTGCATTTCTTGTTGCATTCTTTGTAAAGTTGGAATGCTGCCGATGATCCCTCAGCCTTGTATTTTTTGAAGGCCTTCTACTTTACTTTTATATGCATTTTTACAATGGAGTTAAGCCACCCAGGACTTTTATTAGCTCTTTTAAATTTATTTCCCATTGGGATGCACTGGCTAATACCATTATTTAATATGCTCTTAAAGCACATCAAGTTTCCCTCCATGTTCTTAGTTCCTTGTTCCTAGGATTTTATCCCATTCAATATCTTCTAGCAAGGAGTGTAGTTTATGAAAGTTGGCTCTTTTGAAATTCAGTGACTTTGTATTCCCCTTATGTTACATATTCTTTAAGCATCTGCTTCTTAAGTCATAATCACATATAAAGTTGATCAATGTGATAGCCTTGGACGCTTTGTTGGAAGCATGATGCATGTTAAAGTAAAAGGTCAGAATACTTTTACTGAATGCTTTTTGCAGAATACTAACTTGTTATATTCTGACTACATATATACACATGGACCTCAGCCGGGAATTTGCAGCATTCAACGCCACTGCTTTTAGTAGTTAAGCTACTGTGGCCAGCTTCATGCAAAGGTCAAAGTCTAAAGTGATGACCTGCAACATGGATTGACAAGCAGATATGGCTAAGTGTTAATTGTTTAATGACTGACTACAGCATATTTTTGGAATAACAAAGACATATTTGCTGACTGATTAGCATCCTTAGTAGCAACAGGGCCAGACGCTCTACGTGACTTATTTGTGGAAGGACTCTGCAACAGTTTAAAGACCTCAGAGGGAGGTCACATATTTAGGCACAATACAACCGCCATCACCAAAGTACACTACAGAGCACAACAGGTAGAGTGAGGAACAGAGTATGGCACCTGCTGATCAGAACAATAGCAATTCAGACAGGTTTCCTAACCTAGTTAGTCATGTTTTCCTCAATATCAGCTAGATAGCACAAATATTATTTAATGTCTACAGGTAGCCTAAGTCTAGGACTTAGAAGGAGGAGACTGGTTGTTGCAAACCCTACCAAAATGCATGAAAACATGCCAAAAATGAATGTACATTTGTTTTTCATGTGTTCCCATTGAAGTCTACAGAGCACCAAAATAAATACCTGCACCTTTTCAAATTATACTACATACACAGTATAGATATAAATATATATATATATATATATATATATATACACACCACTGGCACACCCACAAAGAAATATCTTTTAGGGTACTGCTTGGGCACAACTAATATTTCTAAATGTATCCTAGAACACTTTTTAAAGAGGACCATCACTCAGAATTATAATATACCATCATCCTAACCCTCGCCACTCCATATCACACATCTGACATTTTTTGGGTGAGGATGATAATCCACCCCATAAACCCCCTTCCTGCCTCCTGGGATACATATCACATATATCAGGACAGTTTCTTCCAGATTATGGCTCTCACACAAGAAATAAACAGCTGGCCCCATGAATCCAATATGGTGGCACATTAAAAAAAAGATCTTTAAAGACTTTGGGTGCTCGGATGACAGAGATTGACTTCATGGGCTTTTAAATTTGTACTTTTGTTTTTTGAAAACATAGGTGAAGAGCGATGGTAGAGGGAAAGAGGCAGAGGGGATTTTTTGCCTTCCTCTTAATAAACTGTGGGTATATGAGTCTATATATGGAGGGTTTTTATGTATTCTTTCACAATATTTTTACTGAATAAAGCCAAACTCACAAAACGGTGAACAGACGCCAAGGTCAGTGGCGGAAAGTGAATTGAGAATGATAACATATATATACCACAGATAAGTAGGCCTTTTATTTGGTATGGTAAAAAACAAGTTAATACTGCGCTAAAGTGAGAAATAAATATTAGCTGCAACAAAAACCATCAAATATCTCTATGGTGCAAATAAAATAATAAAGAATAAGTTGCGCTAGAAATGAAAAAATCCCAAATCAATTGACATATGGTGCAAATAAATAAATAAACAGTGAACATTCAAAAAATTCATAAACACAGAATACACATGTACATATAAAAACGTAATAGTGAATAATGAGAATCCAAGTTAGTGAATATATAAAAACTAAACAAAAAAGTAATAAATGAATCAAAAATAAAAAAAAACAGGAATAGATGGAGATCCTTCCTCACCATTTCCATCCTTACACTTAGGGGGGGGGTTCCCTCCCCCTGGCTCCCCTGTCCACTATGATCAGATGGTGCTACAAACACCCCCCCTCCCTCCTCCCTTCTCCCTCCCCCCTCCCTTCTCCCTCCCCTATAACCTTTTCCCCCACCAACTATATAATTCGTTCTTGTGACATGGGATACTTAGCTTTGACAGGTATATAATGTCTAATATCTACCTATCAATGAGAGCAGGTTTCCGAGAGCTAGATTTTGGAAACTTAACTTAATTTCGGACCATTCTGAGAAATAACCCTAAGGTAATATATAGGGATGAGCCGAACACCCCCCCGTTCGGCTCGCACCAGAACCCGCGAACGGACCTAAAGTCCGTGCGAGCTTTAGAACCCTATTAGTTATAATGGATGCGAACGTTCGAAATTAAAAGTGCTCATTTTAAAGGCTAATATGCATGTTAATGTCATAAAAAGTGTTTGGGGACCTGGGTCCTGCCCCAGGGGACATGTATCAATGCAAAAAATTTTTTTAAAAACGGCCGTTTTTTCAGGAGCAGTGATTTTAATAATGCTTAAATTGAAACAATAAAAGTGTAATATTCCTTTAAATTTCGTACCTGGGGGGTGTCTATAGTATGCCTGTAAAGGGGCGCATGTTTCCCGTGTTTAGAACTGTCTCTGCGCAAAGTGTCATTTTTGAAAGTAAAAAAGCTATTTAAAATCACTCGCGGCTAATGTTAATTCACGGCTCCCGTAACACAGAGAACAGTGATTCATTGAAACTCATTCATAAAAAAAAGTCATTGATAAAAAAAAAAAAAATGAAAAAAAAAAAAGCGTAGGGGTCCCCCCAAATTCAATAACCAGGCCCTTCAGGTCTGGGATGGATATTAAGGGGGATCCCAGCCAAAAAAAAAAACAAAAAATGGCGTAGGGTCCCCCTCAAAATCCATACCAGACCCTTGAGGTCTGGTATGGATTTTAAGGGGAACCCTAGCCAAAAAAAATGGCGTGGGGTCCCCCTCAAAATCCATACCAGACCCTTATCCGAGCACGCAACCTGGCAGGCCGCAGGAAAAGAGGGGGGGACGAGAGCGGCCCCCCCTCTCGCCTGAACCGTACCAGGCCACATGCCCTCAACATTGGGAGGATGCTTTGGGGGTCTAAGACCCCAAAAGCACCTTGTCCCCATGTTGATTAGGACAAGGGCCTCTTCCCCACAACCCTGGCCGGTGGTTGTGGGGGTCTGCGGGCGGGGGCTTATCGGAATCTGGAAGCCCCCTTTAACAAGGGGACCCCCCAGATCCCGGCCCCCCCCCTGTGTGAAATGGTAAGGGGGTACAAAAGTACCCCTACCATTTCACCAAAAAAGTGGCAAAAATGGTAAAAAGGACAGGAGACAGTCTTTGACAATTCCTTTATTAAAATCTTCTTTCTTCTTTCTTCATCCTTCGGATTCTTCATCTTCTCCTTCCTTCATCTTCTTCCATCTTCTTCTTCCATTTTCTTCTTCCTCCGATCCGCTTCTTCTTGCGCTGGTCTTCTCGTCCTTCTCGTCCGGCATCTTCTTCCGTCGGCGTCGGCGTCGGTGTCGGTGTCTTCTTGGGCCGCTCCGCGCAATGGGAGGCTCCCGCTGTGTGAGGCTCCGCTCCATCTGACAGGTCTTTTAAAAAACGGAGGGCACCTGGTGACCCCGCCCCCCTCTGACATCATGGGGAAAGCCATCATGGAATTCCCCATGACGTCCCTGTGCGTCAGAGGGGGCGGGGTCACCAGGTGCCCTCCATTATAAAAGACCTGTCAGACGGAGCGGAGCCTCACACAGCGGGAGCCTCCCATTGCGCGGAGCGGCCCAAGAAGAGACAGAGACACCGACGCCGACGCCGACGGAAGAAGATGCCGGACGAGAAGGACGAGAAGACCAGCGCAAGAAGAAGCGGATCGGAGGAAGAAGAAAATGGAAGAAGATGGAAGAAGATGAAGGAAGGAGAAGATGAAGAAACCGAAGGATGAAGAAAGAAGAAAGAAGATTTTAATAAAGGAATTGTCAAAGACTGTCTCCTGTCCTTTTTACCATTTTTGCCACTTTTTTGGTGAAATGGTAGGGGTACTTTTGTACCCCCTTACCATTTCACACAGGGGGGGGGGCCGGGATCTGGGGGTCCCCTTGTTAAAGGGGGCTTCCAGATTCCGATAAGCCCCCCGCCCGCAGACCCCCACAACCACCGGCCAGGGTTGTGGGGAAGAGGCCCTTGTCCTAATCAACATGGGGACAAGGTGCTTTTGGGGTCTTAGACCCCCAAAGCATCCTCCCAATGTTGAGGGCATGTGGCCTGGTACGGTTCAGGCGAGAGGGGGGGCCGCTCTCGTCCCCCCCTCTTTTCCTGCGGCCTGCCAGGTTGCGTGCTCGGATAAGGGTCTGGTATGGATTTTGAGGGGGACCCCACGCCATTTTTTTTGGCTAGGGTTCCCCTTAAAATCCATACCAGACCTCAAGGGTCTGGTATGGATTTTGAGGGGGACCCTACGCCATTTTTTTTTTTTTTTTTGGCTGGGATCCCCCTTAATATCCATCCCAGACCTGAAGGGCCTGGTTATTGAATTTGGGGGGACCCCTACGCTTTTTTTTTGTTTTTTATTAATGAATGACAGCTCTCTGTGTTACAGGAGCCATCAATTCATTAGCCGCGAGTGATTTAAATAGCTTTCTTCCTGCAAAAATGACACTTTTTTGCAGGGAAAGTTCTAAGCACAGGAAACCTGCCCTCCTTCACAGGCTACCTATAGACACCCCCCAGATGTGATACTGCAATGCTGTTCTAACAGCATGCACACACATATCCCCAGAAATAAAGAACATATTGTTGTCAGCAGTCAGCAGCACACTGACACGCTGACACTGTGAGTGAAACATAATATGCGAGGCCGCCGCCGCGGCGGCCTCTTATACCGTGGGGCGTGTATTAAAGCCCCTGAGCTATAATTGGCTACAGGCATCCTGCCTGTAGCCAATTATGGCTCTCCTCGCTGCCGGCGCTGTGATTGGCCAAGCATGCGGGGTCACAGTGCATGCTTGGCCAATCATCAGCCAGCATTGCACTGCGCGGGCCGCAATGCATTGCGGGGCCGCTCGCATCACACGAATTTGATGCGAGCGGTCCCAATAGTTCTGGGCTCGCCGAGCGAGCGAACACCCGGTGCTCGATTCGAACATGGGTTCGAATCGAACACCGGGCTCATCCTTAGTAATATACTCTATGGAAAAAGTTTGTTCTCTCTCGGTAATCTCATTGCATGACTCTCTTGAGCAGTTATACTGTCTAATGTTCATCACTGTACCCTGTAACACTTGATATGCATAACATGTAACTGGTTGAATATTTCAATAAAAATTCCTTCTGTTAAAAAACAAAAAATAAATAAAAATAGTGAAAGTCCATTAAGATGAAAAATTGGGTAAAAAGGGAGCAATCCGTTGAAATACAAAGTTCCACAGGAGAAGAGAGGGGAAGAGAAAGCATCGATGCCATACATTACTGATCTGAATCTAACCAGACTTCGGGTCGGAGTGTACCCCCCCCCCCTCCAGATTGAAGTGCCTGTTGGTCTGTTCCTGCTATACCCTGTTGAGCGGCTCCCGTCCATACTTTGAGGATCCCGGAGGTATCGGATACTAACCAGTACATTTTTTCATCTTAATGGACTTTCACTATTTTTATTTTCATTTTTATTTTTGGTTCATTTATTACTTTTTTGATTATTTTTTATATATTCACTAACTTGGATTCTCATTATTCACTATTACGTTTTTATATGTACACATGTATTCTGTGTTTATGAATTTTTTGAACGTTCACTGTTTATTTATTTATTTATTTGCACCATATGTCACTTGATTTATGATATTTTCATTTCTAGCGCAACTTATTTTTTTTTCTTTTATATGGTATAGCTAAAAACTACAAACAAGTACAAAAGCTAACCAGGTGAAATGCCCCGTTTCCGTAATGGTCTGTAGGAAAATAAAGAACAAAATAACTGTCAAAGCCTAGAAAGTATGCTGAGCAAGCAGTATTTCAAGAATCATCATATTACACATACCATGCAATACCTGAGAATGTTCGTATATAAAAGTCCGAACCTAAAAAAAAAAAAAATAAAAATAATATATATATATATAATATACTGTGTGTGACAGCATTTCTCTGTTGAAGCCGACAGTTGTCAAAGAAACAAGCCAAGCCAAGTTTATCACAACATCGATCAGATAAAGAGAAACATTGTAACATTTCAATCTGTTAGATCAAAGGAATGAACTTCTGTTTGTAGATGAGGGCAGTTTAATCACTTAAAGATCAACCTTTTTCTGACACTTGTTGCTTACGGTACAAGTTAAAATCTGTATTTTTTGCTAGAAAATTACTTTGAACCCCCAAACATTATATATATATATATTTATTTTTTTTTTTAGCAGAGACCCTAGAGAATAAAATGGCAGTTGTTGCAATATTTTGCGTCACACTGTATTTGCGCAGCAGTCTTTCAAAACACAATATTTTTGGAAAAAATACACTTGAATGAATTTTAAAAAAGCAAAGCTAGCCCAATTTTTTTTGTATAATGTGAAAGATGATGTTACGCCACGAGAATTGTGATCTTTATTCTATGCAAATAAAATCATGATTCTCATTTTAGCCAGAATTGTGCAGCTCTAATAACAAATATATATATATATAAAAAAAGAAGACAAATGTACCCCATAAATATGACCAGAGAGCGATTGACAGACTCTGCACACTGGCATCCTGTGGAAAATTAGCAAAAATAAGAAATAAAGAAGAAAGACGAAAGACGGAAGAAAGAAAGAGAACAAGAGGGAGAGTAAGAGTAAGAAAACAAGGAAAAAGGAATCACAAAGAAAAAAGTAAGCCCCACCCCTGGGAATCCAAGGCCATCGGGGGGCTCGTCAGAATTTCCTGTAGGTGCAAAAAATGGGAAGCCGGGCTCGTCGCTGGGAACTGGTCCAACCAGGGTTGCCAAGTCTTACAAAGTTTGTCCCCAGCGTCTGGGAACATTACTATAAGCTCCTCGTTTGTCAGCTTACCATGCGCCCGTCACTTCACCTCCAAAAGACAGGAGAGGTGTTTTCCACCCGGTTTGTATGTATTCTATTTATTCACTTTTTTCTATTGGTTGAACTGGATATTTTTTCAGCCAAACTATGCAACTATGATTTGGTTCCAAAAGTGAAAGGGTTGGAAGCAAATGTAATCTAAGTGGTTGGAGACAGACTAATCATTTCTTTATGCCCCTGCTGTGACCAAATATGCATCAAGTAACATTTTGAGTATCACAGATATATTTAAAATAGAACAATTTTGCATGGCAACTTGTGTGAAGCTGCTCCTATCTTGTTAGCTCTTGACATTACATGTCCAATTAGTGGATCCTTATGTCTGTGTGTGATGAGATAGCTAGAGGGTTTCTGTGGATCTCAAGATACACTGATGTCAGCCAAGAGAAGACATGTCCAAACCTTGACTTCTACTATTCATTTAATCCTACAATAAAGAGGTTAATGACTTTTCCTACTACCGTAGTTCTTAATCTTTTTCAAAATCAGAGCCAAATGGGTAACTTGTAGGAAAGATTTGGTCATCAATCCAGGTGTTTCATCATTAAAAAAAAAAAAAAAAAACCCTCATCCTTATACCAGAAATCACAGCTTACAGAGAAGGCTGTGGTTGGTTGCAGCACTCAATGGACCCTGCTGAATCAAGGGGTAATGTAAGTATTTACTCAATTTCTGTGCACCCCAAGACAAGCAATTTTAATACCTGCAGTTGAACTGTAAGGCTAGGTCCACACCTCTGCATCTGCATTTTCATGCATGTTTTTTTTTTTTGCGTTTTTGAGGCATTTTTCATGTGTTTTTCATGCAATGCCATTACAGGCATTGAGGGCTATGAATGCTTGTTGATGTACCAAAAAAAGACCTGTAGTATTTTTCCCAATGCATGGCATGGCAGCACAGCATAGCAAATGGACCCCATAGCAAACCACAGCAATCCTCTTGTAAAAGATTAATGCACGTTGGGCAACGCGCATTAAATCACAAAGGTGTGTGAACAAGACCTAAGGATTGTAAGCATTCATGATGCAGCTTATGTGATAATAAAGTTTGATCAAATTATTCATACTTGTGATAATTCTATATATAAAAATGTGTCCAAAATCTTTTAAAATACTCTTTTAAAATACCAGGGGTGCCTTGGCAAAATGCCTAAAAATTGCCCAAAAATTGGGTGGATCGAGTCTGCCTTTTAGTTACAGAAAGCCACAGGTTTTCATTGTGCAAAATACAACCTTCTAGCCACTGGTGTCCTAACAACCAATGACATCATCGGTTGGAAAGGAGGTCATCAGGGGCCTGCACAGCTTCCTAGTTAGCCCCTCCCCTGCCCCTATCCATCAGCACTGGGATCACATTAGCTGAGTGGGGGGTAGAAACTGAGCAGGAGGAGACATGCTGGAATAGTCAGTACCAGTGTACAAAGGTGTATTTGTTTTGGAAGAATAAATCCTCTCCAATGTTGGGTGTCCTACATGTGTTTTGATTGTTGCTGCATTGCTGCATTGTGTAAAACTATTAGTTTAGTTTTCACATTTTAGTGGGGTGCCTCGAGATTGTGTATAATTTTAAAGGGTGTCTTGCCTGAAAAAAGGTTGGGAAACACTGTTTTAGTTTATGTCAGTTTGCTCCAATTTCAGAGCTTATAAACCAAAGATCCAGATGACTAGGATGTGTGTAAGGGGGCTTGTGATTGGTCGACAGGTGGTGCCAAAGCACACAAACTTCCATCCCCCTTCTTCTTGGATAGGGCAGGGACCCACTGCTGGTCATTGCCAGCCTTTGCCATATTGTACCCAACTCCTTGCCGGAGGCCTTCCTACAACATCCCCAGCCATTAGACTTTATATTCAGAAGAAAGGAATGTCCACACAAATATTATAGTTTCTGTACTTTACTGATATCCTTTAAAGATGGCAATGACTGATCATATTACATCACATCAAACAGACATACTATCAGGGGCTGCTTAGCATTCTTTGCCAATCACATATGGTGGATGTACTGAAGTATTCATCATGTGAAAGCAGCATATTGCGCATCACTGTTAGCCCATCTTCCCTTTGTAACTGTCACTTTCATTCCCAGGGTCATTAGTGCTCACTCAGAGGGCTTTGACTTGCCATGAGGCCAGTGGCGTACCTAGGGTATGGCAGCCATGGCAAGTGCCATGGGCGCTATTGGGGGGGGGGGCGACAAAAAAGCCGGCTCGCACAAAAAATAATCTGACTCCAACCCTTCCTATTGCGGCCGCCTCCCACACTAATCTAGTCCCCGGCGCCACGACTGGCCTGCTGGAGCGCGGCGCCGGCACATTAGGGAGTGAGGAGGCAAGCAAAAGGTGCCCGGGCGCTCCCCATGACGGCCGATGAGTTGGTTCTGGCCAGAGTGAGCGCCCGGGTCATCTACGTAGCCATAGAGCAGGGGTGCCCAACCCGTGGCCCGCGGGCCACTTGTGGCCCGCGGCGCCATCCGAGGTGGCCCGCCACGTCTTGCTCTGAGATGGCGGGTCGGGAAGCCCTGATCGCGGGTTCCCGACCCGCCATCTCCGAGCATCAGCGCGAACAACGGAGCCGCCGCTAAAGGAAGCAGAGCCGATGCTTCCTGTATAGCGCCGGCTCCTTCACAGGCGGAGTGATATCAAATGTACTCCGCCTGTGACAGGAATGTGTACTGCAGCTGCTGAGATCTCACAGCAGCCAGCAGTGCCAGTACCAGTACCCATCAGCAGTACCAGACTGAAGTACCAGTACCAGCCAGAAGTACCAGTACCCACCAGTACCAGCCAGAAGTACCAGTACCCACCAGCAGTACCCGCCAGCAGTACCAGTACCCGCCAGCAGTATCAGTACCCACCAGCAGTACCAGCCAGCAGTACCAGTACTAGCCACCAGTACCCGCCAGCAGTACCAGTACCTGCCAGGAGTATCAGTACCCACCAGCAGTACCAGCCAGCAGTACCAGTGCCCACCACCAGTACTAGCCACCAGTACCCGCCAGCAGTACCAGTACCCGCCAGCAGTACCGGTACCCACCAGCAGTACTAGCCACCAGTACCCGCCAGCAGTACCAGTACCTGCCAGCAGTACCAGTGCCCACCACCAGTACCCGCCAGCAGTATCAGTACCCGCCAGCAGTACCAGCCAGCAGTACCGGTACCCACCAGCAGTACTAGCCACCAGTACCAGTCACCAGTACCCGCCAGCAGTACCAGTACCCACCAGCAGTACCAGTACCCACCAGCAGTACCAGTACCTGCCAGCAGTATCAGTACCCACCAGCAGTACCCACCACCAGTACCCGCCAGCAGTACCAGTGCCCACCACCAGTACCTGCCAGCAGTACCAGCCAGCAGTACCAGTACCCACCAGCAGTACCAGTCACCAGTAACCGCCAGCAGTATCAGTACCCGCCACCAGTACCAGCCAGCAGTACCAGTACCCATCAGCAGTACTAGCCACCAGTACCAGTCACCAGTATCAGTACCCACCAGCAGTATCAGTACCCACCACCAGTACCAGCCAGCAGTACCCACCAGCAGTACCAGCCAGCAGTACCAGTACCCACCAGCAGTACCAGCCACAGTACCCGCCAGCAGTACCAGTACCCACCAGCAGTACCAGTACCCACCAGCAGTACCCACCAGCAATACCAGTACCAGCCAGCAGTATCAGTACCCACCAACAGTACAAGTACCAGCCAGCAGTACCAGTACCCACCAGCAGTACTAGCCACCAGTACCCGCCAGCAGTACCAGTACCTGCCAGAAGTAGCAGTACCCACCAGCAGTACCCACCACCAGTACCAGTGCCCACCACCAGTACTAGCCACCAGTACCCGCCAGCAGTACCAGTACCTGCCAGCAGTATCAGTACCCACCAGCAGTACCCGCCAGCAGTACCAGTGCCCACCACCAGTACTAGCCACCAGTACCCGCCAGCAGTATCAGTACCCACCAGCAGTACCAGTACCCGCCAGCAGTACCAGCCAGCAGTACCAGTACCCACCAGCAGTACCAGTCACCAGTAACCGCCAGCAGTATCAGTACCCGCCACCAGTACCAGCCAGCAGTACCAGTACCCATCAGCAGTACTAGCCACCAGTACCAGTCACCAGTATCAGTACCCACCAGCAGTACCAGTACCAGCCAGCAGTACCCACCACCAGTACCAGCCAGCAGTACCAGTACCCACCAGCAGTACCAGCCACCAGTCACCAGTACCCGCCAGCAGTACCAGTACCCACCAGCAATACCAGTACCAGCCAGCAGTATCAGTACAAGTACCAGCCAGCAGTACCAGTACCCACCAACAGTACCAACCACCAGTACTAGCCACCAGTTCCAGTCACCAGTACCAGCACCAGCCACAAGTGCCAGTACCAGCCAGCAGTACCAGTACCAGCCAGCAGTACCAACTACCAGTACTAGCCACCAATTCCAGTCACCAGTACCAGCACCAGCCAGCAGTACCAGTACCAGCCACCAGTACCAGCCAGCAGTACCAGTACCAGCCAGCAGTACCAGTACCCACCAGCACCCGCCAGCAGTACCAGTAGCTGCAAGCAGTTTCAGCCAGCAGTACCAGTACCCGCCAGCAGTACCAGTACCCGCCAGCAGTACCAGTACCAGCCAGCAGTACCAGTACCAGCCAGCAGTACCAGCCAGCAGTACCCAACAGCAGTACCAGCCAACAGTACCAGCCCTGGAGGACCGCCAGCAGCAGCCACCAGTTATAACCACCTGGGGGACAGCAGCAACCAGCTGCAGGAATCCTGAGGAAGAAGTGATGATCAAGGTCAGTTGAGGAGCAGGTAAACCGCTGTGCATCAGTGTGAAAGCAGCCTTAGTCCCCTTTCACACGATCGGTCCGATCGGTTCTGCCTGTCTGTTTTTCAGGCGGACCCAATCAGACCCTCCATTCACCTCTATAGAGCGGCAGATGTATACAGACTCATGTCTGCTTACACCCGCCTATCTGCAATCCGATCTGCTTAAAAAACAGAAGGGGATCTGTCCCCTTCTGTCTGAGCAGATCGGAGGGCCCTTAGGGTAGAGCGGGCTGCATCTGTGTCTGCTCTACAAATGCAGAGTGGACACAGACCTGCCATCCGCCCGCTACGCTCATTGTGGCCCGCGACCGGTTACCAAGTCGCTAAAGTGGCCCTCGCTCCTCAAAAGGTTGGGCACCCCTGCCATAGAGTAACTAGGGGAGGCGGAGCCTTAGGCTCCGCCTACCCTCCTCTGCGCAGCGGCTTCCGTTCCTCTTCCCGGGGGGTCTCCCGGGTCTGTGTGACGTGCTAACGGTGCTGTGACCTGGTCGGTGAGGACTCTGAAGAACATGGAGGCTGGAGACCAGGAGAACAGCGAGACACCAGAGGGAAGAAAAACAATTGGACCCGCCCCCCCCCCCCCCAAGCAGCAGCAGCAGCAGCAGGTACTAGTAGAGCAGCACAGTCTTAATCATCATCATGTGCACATCATGTGTACACTGTACCAGTAACCAGCGCCAACTGCAAAGCAAGTAATCAAATACATGCTCAATTTGTATTAAATAAATATGTTTAGCTATAGATATCATAAAGTGTAATAAAGTGATTTGTGCAAGTAGTACCTGCTGTTGCACAAATCACTTTTATTACACTTTATTTATAATATCTATTGCTATGCATATTTAATCCATATTGAGCACTATCTTTGATTGGCTACTTGCTTCTGCTTGGGCCTGACACACACACACAATCGCACATGATGATGACTTAGACCTCTTTAACACTGAGCCGCATCAGCGGTAAAGCGGCGCTATTTTTAGCGCCGCTTTACCCTTATTTTATCAACGCTATTCGCCAAAAAGGGGTTAAATCCACCCACAAAATGCCGCTGCAGCAGCGCTTTGCCGGTGGTATGGCAGTGCTGCCCCATTGTTTTTAATGGGCAGGAGCGGTGGAGGAGCGGTGTATTCACGGCTCCTCCACCGACGCAAAGTAGCTGCTGGCAGGACTTTTTGTGACGCCCTGCCAGCACAGCGCCCCAGTGTGAAAGCACTTGGGCTTTCTCACTGGGTTTGCAGCTGAGGCTTTTTTCAGGCGCTATTTTTAGCGCTGTAGCGCCTGAAAAACGCCTCCAGTGTGAAAGGGGTCTTAAAGTCATCATGTGCAATTCTGCGTGTGTGCCAAGCAGATAGGGCCGACGCTACCACTAGGCAACCTAGGGAACCCAGCTGTACAGTGTCCGAGACGCTGGCGCAGCATTTATGGGTGCTGATGTTACCGTATTTATGGGGGCTGATGTTACCGCATTTATGGGGGCTGATGTTACCGTATTTATGGGGGCTGATGTTACCGTATTTATGGGGGCTGATGTTACCGCATTTATGGGGCTGATGTTACCGCATTTATGGGTGCTGATGTTACCGCATTTATGGGGGCTGATGTTACCGCATTTATGGGGGCTGATGTTACCGTATTTATGGGGGCTGATGTTACCGTATTTATGGGGGCTGATGTTACCGTATTTATGGGGGCTGATGTTACCGTATTTATGGGGGCTGATGTTACCGTATTTATGGGTGCTGATGTTACCGTATTTATGGGTGCTGATGTTACCGTATTTATGGGTGCTGATGTTACTGTATTTTTGGGTGCTGGTGAGGCCGCATTTATGGGTGCTGGTGAGGCTGCATTTATGGGTGGAGTCGGGTGGAGTCGGGTGGAGCCAGGGGGGGTGAGACAAAATAAAGTTTCGCCTAGGGTGTCAAAAATCCTCTGTCCTCGTCGCACTGCGTCCCTCTGTCCTCATCACACTGCGTCCCTCTCTGTCTGTCCCCAGTGTCCTCTCTGTCTGTTTTTTTTTTGTTAAGGTTATCTGAAAGATGGGTTTCAAATGTTTTGACAGGGGCGCAGTTTCAGTTCTTGCCATAGGCGCCATTTTCACTAGATACGCCTCTGCATGAGGCTCCATGCATCCAGCTTGTGAATTCCTGTATGTCGTTCCAGAGACAGGACTGCTGAAGCTGCCCCTCTATTCTCTGTAGACTTCTCCCAGGACCTCCATAAAATGGCGCTCACCACAGAGAACACTTGGCCTGGCCTAATAGGCCTTTTACATCTCGCTCTTAGCCTCCACCAACCATAAAGTGTCAGGATAACTACAGCCAACTCCTCTGGGTGTAGAATTACCTCACCCTGTCCTTCTGCCCTGTCTAGAGACTCTGCGTTAGCTCTCCCCATCTGCATGCTAGTGGGGTGTTTAGCTCCCATGCTCTTATTGCCTTTAATGCTGCATACACACAATCGGAATTTCGGCCAGCAAAAGACTGATGAGAGCTTTTTGTCAGAAAATGTGACCATGTGTATGCTTCATCTGACTTTTGCTGGCCGAATTTCCGCCAGAAAAAGTTTGAGAGCATGTTCTAAATTTTTGCGGTTGGAAAAAGTTCTGATCGGAAATTCCGATCGTCTGTAGCAATTCCGACGTGCAAAATTCCTATGCATACAATTTGACGCATGCTCGGAAGCTTTGAACTTCATTTTCTCGGCTCGTCGTAGTGTTGTACGTCACCGCAATCTTGACGGTCGAAAGTTCAGCATACTTTTTGTGACTGTGTGTATGCAAGCCTAGGTTGAGCGGAAAAAAAAATCCGCTCGTGTGTACGCTTTAGGCTCCACCCATCCTAGCTTGAAAAGTTGGGCACTGATTAGACCCATGAAAAGAAGGCTTTGTCTAAAAGGGGACCTAACACCTTATTGCGTAATTCCTTATTAACACACTATTTTGGGACAGAGCCAACTAGTGGTAAACTAGCTAACTGTACCTGCTTACATGTGTGTTTCCCTCATTAGGGTTTCCAGCATTGGCAGGGGGTAGATATGTCTACTTGAATTTTTGGAGTTTCTAGCCTAGCTACAATACATTTTTTCTGGGTACATGTACACCCCAACAGGATGAAATTTAGTTTGCATTGTGTATCAAATACAATTGCCATGTAAAATAAAATTCCCATTTTCAAATTTTTGTATCCTTTTTGTGCAATTTTCAGGTTCTGCAGTTGACAACAGTGGACCGTGAGTGGTTATTGTGGGTCAGTAGAATTGCTTGTGGCCTCTATGGGAAGCTTACAGGGTGGTATCATGACAACATAGAAGAACTGGGAGACAAGAACAGATTGTTGTCACCCTATACGAAGTTCCTGCACAATGACCTTTATGGCAGGACCACCACTTGTTAATAAAAGCTGCAGATTTAAAAATGTTAAAATAGATTTTTTTATGTATATTTTTATATACAAGTTTAACCGATTGCCGACCACCTCACGCAGATATACTGTGGCAGAATGGCACTGCTGCGCAAAACCCCGTACGGGTACGTCATCCCCTTTAAGAGCCGCCAGAGGGCGCGCACGCACCCTCCTGCATGGTGGGGGAACTGTTCTGTCAGGGGAGAGGAGACTTATCATTTGTTCTTACTAAGTAGGAAAAACGATAGGTCTCCTCCTCCTGTCAGTCCTATCCCCATACAGTTAGAACACACTGAGGGAACACACATTTAACCCCTTGATCACCTCCTAGTGTTAACCCCTTCCCTACCAGTGACATTTACACAGTAATCGGTGCATTTTTATAGCACTGAACGCTGTATAAATGTCAACGGTCCCAAAAATGTGTCAAAAGTGTCCGATCTGTCCGCTGCAATGTCGCAGTACTGCAAAAAATGGCAGATCACCACCATTACTAGTAAAAAAAAATTAATAATAAAAATGCCATAAATCTTTCCCATAGTTTGCAGATGCTATAACTTTTGCGCAATCCAATCAATATACGCTTATTGCGATTATATATATATATATATATATATATATATATATATATATTATTATTATTCCAAAAATATGAAAATATGTAGAAGAAATTTGTTTTTTTAAAAACATTTTTGGGGATATTTATTATGGCAAAAAATATAGTTATTTTTTTCAAAATTGTCGCTCTTTTTTTGTTTATAGTGCAAAAAATAAAAACCGCAGAGGTGATCAAATATCACCAAAAGAAAGCTCTATTTGTGGGAAAAAAAAGAACACAAATTTTGTTTGGGTACATCATTGCATGACCGCGTAATTGTCAGTTAAAGCAACGCAGTGCCAAATTTTTAAAAGTGCTCTGGTCAGGAAGGGGTAAAATCTTCCGGGGCTGGAGTGGTTAATGCAGTATTTTTTGCTAGAAAATTACTTATAACCCCCAAAGATTATACTTTTTTTTAGCAGAGACCCTAGGGAATAAAATGGTGATTGTTACAATTTTTTTTGTCAAACGTTATTTGCGCAGTGGTTTTGCAAACACAATTATTTTGGAAAAAAAAAATTTGAATGAATTAAAAACACAATATTTACCCCAATGTTTTTTATAATGTTAAATATGATGTTGCGCCAAGTAAATAGATGCCTAACAGGCCATGCTTTAAAATTGCACACACTAGTGGAATGGTGACAAACTACAATACAGTAAAGTACAGTAAATTTCCATAGGCGACACTTTAAACGCCTTTACAGGTTACCTGTTTAGAGTTAGAGGAGGTCTAGCGCTAGAATTATTGTTTTCACTCTAAGGTTTGCGGCGATACTTTGTGTGGTGCGAATGCGTTTACATATGTGTGCACGACTTACGTATGCGTTGGGGGCATGTCCCCTCATGCTGCTTCGGAAACCATTCCAGCCGCTCATGAGCCATTCCAAATGGTTTCATGAGAAAAGCGCCCGCTGGCTGCAAAAAACAATACCGGGGTTATGGCTGACATCTTCCGCCATGATCCCGGTAAACCACTTGCAAACTGCGACGTGTGTATGTATGCGTGTGTGTGTGTGTATATTATATATATATTATATATATATATATATATATATATATACGTATTGTCGTCAGCACTTGTTTATTCAGCCCTGAGATTTACACAGCACTGACAGACAGTACAGACAGGTTGGTGAGCTGAGTTTTCTCTGATGCATCTATGCAATAAAATTAGATCACCCCCCTCATCGCTTATCATTCCCTGCCTGTGATTTGACAGGGAAGGAGCAGCAGGCATTCACCCTTCTTCTCTCTGCTCCTGTCATGTTCCTTGTCAGTACATGTATAAGCAGCATTCCTGATTGGCTGCCAGTTCTGTCCCTCCCTCTCCCAGTCTGAGTGCTGCTGTCAGAAACTTACAAGAGGTCTATACCAAGTTAAATTGATAAACTTGCTGCATTTAAAAATATCTCATTATTTTAATGAATACATTACTACATTCAGTGTTTAATGGTATATCTATTTGGCATTCATCATTAAAGAGGAAGTAAACCCTGATGGGTTTTACTACCTCTTTTGCTTCCTGTATAGCCTGCAAATTAAAAGCATAATGGGCTAGTATGCATCGCATACTAGCCCATTATGTGACACTTACCTGCAAAATAATCCAGCTATGTCCCCTGTGTAGGCAGTGTCCATCTTCAAGCCCCTCTTCCTTCCGGGCCTCGGACCCCAGCTCTGTGATTCGCCAGAGCTGCTTGATGTCACTCCCGCGCATGAACATAGTAACGGCACACACTAGGGAAGAAACGGCACAGAGTTTTGTTTCTTCCCCGTGCATTTGTGCCGTTCACTTTATCGGCGGACTACAAGTGAAATATCTCTTAAACGGCGCACGTTTAGGAGAATTTTCCACTACTTATAGGTAAGCCTTATTCTAGGCTTACCTATAGGTGAAAGTCCCAAAAAAGGGTTTACAACCACTTTAACCGCTTCAGCACCAGGCCATTTTACCCCCTTCCTTACCAGAGCACTTTTTGCGATTCGGCACTGCGTCGCTTTAACTAACAATTGCGCGGTCGTGCGACGTTGCACCCAAACAAAATTGACGTCCTTTTTTTCCCACAAATAGAGCTTTCTTTTGGTGGTATTTGATCACCTCTGCGGTTTTTTTATTTTTTGCCCTATAAACAAAAGAAGAGCGACAATTTTGAAAAAAAAACAAAATATTTTTTACTTTTTGCTATAATAAATATTTTTAAAAAAAAAAAAATATTTTTTTTTACATAACTATAAAAAATATTTTTTTTTTGCGAGTAATGGCGGCAATCTGGGATTTTATTTTTTTTTTTTTTACGAGTAATGGCGGCAATCTGATTTTTTTTTTTTCATGACTGCGACATTGCGGCGGACACTTCGGACATTTTGACACATTTTTGGGACTATTCACATTTACACAGCGATCGTTGCTATAAAATTGCAGTGATTACTGTGTAAATGTGACTGGCAGAGAAGGGGTTAACACTAGGGGGCGCTGCAGGGGTTAATGTGTTCCCTAAGGTAGTGATTCTAACTGTGGGGGGAGGGGACTCACAACGGCGTTCCTCCGTACTGGGAACACATGATCGGTCTCCTCTCCACTGACAGGACGTGGAGCTGTGTGTTTACACACACAGCTCCACGGTCCCGCACGGTCCCGTTGTTTTCACGGGCAATCGCGGGTGCCGGGCGGACATCGCGGCCGCGGGCACTCGCACCGGGTCCCCTAGGCGGCCGGGAATGGGAGGACGTCATATGACGCCCACCTAGGATGGGAGGTCCACCTTGTGGGCGCCATATGACTATGGGCGGGATGTGAAGTGGTTAATGTACTGTCGGTAAAATGTGGACAGAATCACTTGACTTTAACACTAAAAAAATGTGTTTTGTTATAAGCCATATGGTTTTCAGTTGAGTATTGCAACCCCAATAGTTTTTCTTCTTTTGTATTACTAAGGCCAGACATCTATCCCCATCTTGTCCGCACTGAGGGCTCTTCTATTTCAATTAAGCATTGAACTAAAGTTTTGTGATGTGACGAGTTATTTAAGCAGATTAATTAAATGGTACAAAAAGCATGTTGTCGTAAATACTCTTGCAAATGCACCGAGTTCCCAGTCAATTACAAAAGGAGATTTTATTAAAGAAAAGTAAGACTGGCTTGAACAAAAGGTTAAAAGGACAGTTTACATATGGAAGGCTTTGCTTTTCTATAGAGAGCGAGGCTGAAGTGTATGCAGGGCTCCGCTCTCCGGTTGGCTTATACAAGCTGATTGTGCATGTCAAGCGAAGGCTCTCTATTTCCTGTTCATCTGTCTTTCCACATTAATTAGAAAGAGTAACTTAAACTCTGAACACCAGAAAGGCCGGTGACAGAAATCACTTCTATGGCTCAGGCAATGACAGCTGGTTATATTCAATATTTTCATTTCAGTTAACAAAAGGAAAATACATGCACATTTTTATTATTATACATTTTTATATAGCGCCAATAGTTTTCACAACACTTTACAATATAAGGGGAGACAATACTGCAACAACACAATTCAATACACAGTTACCTTTATTTGATAGAAAAAAAATATGATTTATTTAACCACATGCCTACTGGGCACTTTCACCTTCATCCTGCCCAGGCCAATTTTCAGCTTTCAGCACTGGCACAATTTGAATGACAATTGCACGGTCATGGAACACTATACCTATATGGAATTTTTATTATTTTTTTCCCCATACAAATAGAGCTTTCTTTTAATGGTATTTAATCACTGCTGGGTTTTCTATTTTTTGCTAAACAAACAAAAAAAAGACGTGTGTTGAAAGAAAAACAAGACTTTTTTATAGCTTGTTATAAAAAATTTCAAGCAGGTAATTTTTCTTCTTCACTGATGAAGCACAGTGATGGGCACTGATAGGTAGGACTGATGGGCACCGATAGGTGGCACTGGTGAGGCAGAACTGGTGGGCACTGAGAGGTGGCACTGATGAGCACTGGTAGGCGGCACCAATAGCACTGATAAGTGATACTGAAGATGAGCCACTGATTGGCAGCACTGACAGGTGGCACTGGTAGGCACTGATTAGCAGTACTGATGGGCACCGATTAGCGGCACTGGTGGGCACTGAGGGGACCGATGTCCCTGTAACAGAAGCCGGTTAACAGCTTTCTTTTTTTTCCCTCACGCTGTAAGCTTCTGTTTACTTCTGTAATCAGCTGTCCATGGCTGACAGCTGATCATGTGGTAAAGGGCCGCTGTGATTGATCCTTTACCCTGATCTGTGATGAGTTCCAAGGACTCACCAAGTCGTTAGACCTGAATTCTAAGCAAATGGCTAAATACACAGATAAAATACATGTATGGAAGCTGTTTTGCTAAAAGATTTGTATTTCTGTCCATCCAGTTATGAGATTAACATAGCTTTTGTCACAAACCAACCCTGTCTGGCAGGGAAGAAGACCTGATGGTTCTCTGCTGTAGTTAAGTGACACTTAAGCCCCATACACACGCGCGGATTATCCGAGGACCAGGTCCGTCGGATCATGTCCGTCGTACTTTGTCCGATGTTGGTGTTGCGTACACACGGTCGGACAAAGTTGTCGGAAAATCCGATCATTCTGAACGTGGTGACGTTTGTTGCCTACGACGGGACTACGTAGAGTCTAGTAGCCAATAGCTTTGGTCTTGTAATGTGATCTGAGCATGCGTAGCACTTTGTCCGTCGGAATTCGATACACACGATCGGATTTGGTGTGATCGGACTTTGTTGTCTAAAAATCTATCCAGCAGGAGATAGGACTTTGTCCGTCGGACAATCCGACGTACACTGTCCGATGGTGCCTACACACGGTCGGATTTTACGACAACATTGTGCGATAGGACAGAATCCATGGGAAAATCCGACCGTGTGTATGGGGCTTAAGAAGTCTGGTTCCTCCCCCAGACTGTGTATAGTGAAAGGAGAAGTAGCAAGCTGTGATAAGCGCTTTCTGGTACAATAATTTTTATTAAAGAGTTATCAATAGCAATACAACTGGTCACCCACGTGGGAGATCATAGTAAGGAAGTGTAAAATAGTAACATAAATAGAATCACATACAGTATAAAAGTTTCGTAGGGTAGATGTCTATAGTTAGTACACACATCTTAACCACAAAGGTGGGGGTTTTAAGGCAACCATACAACTACTCATGAATTAAAATTATAAAAAAAATGTATCAATCTGTCATATACAAATTATAAAAACAATGTATATGGATAAGTTTCCATGGTTACATACTGTATATATCAATACTCATTTGCTCATAGTGGTATTCCCATTCACTGGTTTCCAAACTACACAATCATTTGACTCTGACTGTAAGGTTTGTTCAGCCACAGGATATCCAATGCGTTTCAAGCTTAATCAAAATAATCTCTTCTTCAGTAATATTTTACCACTCTGTCAAATACAAATGAAGATTTACAATCAAGTCCATAGTGCATAGTTAATATTATTAAGAACAATAGCAAAATGGCAACAAAATATTGTCAAATTCATCATTCCACTTACATATCATATAATATGACTTTATGATAGACGTCAACCAAACTTCTCACCTGATGAGCTGTTCCCATAGTTGGAAGGTCACAGAGATAACAATACTAGGAATATTACTATAAAAAATAATAACAGACATTTGTATATTCAGGAAAAGCTAGGAAGACCTGGTGTATTCAAGCAACCAAAGTTCCTCAAGATACCGTGTAATGTTCATATGTCCTAAAACAAGTGAATTGGAATACCACTATGTGCAAATGAGTATTGATAAATATGTAACCATAGAAACTCACCCATATACATTGTTTTTATGATTTGCATATGAAAGATTGATACATTTTATGGAAAGATATTTCCTAATTTTAAATATTAGAAAATAAAAATGGTTTAATTTTAATTCTTGATTAGTTGTATGGTTGCCTTAAAAATCCCACCTTTGAGGTTAAGATTTGAGTACTATGTAGAGTTGAGGGATTATAGCAATTATGCCTTTAGTCACAAAGGCATGCTTATCTAGATGTCTATAGTTTGACCTTGCGGCACAGGTATGGTTAATACAAGAAATGTCCACTCTCCCTTTTGAATTTTTACAAGGTTTGATTTTATTTTGATATACATTTCACTTCAGTTTAGATTATCAAGAATTACAGTGCCTTGAAAAAGTATTCACACCCCTTGAAATTTTGTCATGTTACAACCAAAAACGTAACTGTATTTTATTGGGATTTTATGTGATAGACCAACACAAAGTGGCACATAATTCAGAAGTGGAAGGAAAATAATAAATAGTTTTAAATTTTTTTTGCAAATAAATATGTGAAAAGTGTGGCGTGCATTTGTATTCAGCCCCCCTGAGTGTCAATACTTTGTAGAACCACCTGCAATTACAGCTGCAATTACAGCTGCAAGTCTTTTTTTGGTATATGATATATCTCTACCAGCTTTGCACAGCTAGAGAGTGACATTTTTGCCCATTCTACTTTGCAAAATAGCTCAAGAAAAATTCAGTTTACGAATTTCAGCTCCAAATTAGTCAAATCAAACTACCAATATCGAATTTCAACTAATTCGAAAGAAATTATTATAGAGGATATAACGAATGATTCAAATGAATTCGAATGATTCGACTGAATTCGAATGATTCGAATGACAAAGTGTCATTTTTGCAGGAAAAAAAGCTATTTAAAATCACTTGCGGCTATTGCCGGCTAATGAATTGTCGGCTCCGTAACACAGAGAACAGTCATTCATTGATAAAAAAAAAAAAGCATGGGGGTCCCCCCAAATTCAATAACCAGGCCCTCCAGGTCTGCTATGGATATTAAGGGGAACCCCAGCCAAAAAATAAATAAAAAATGGCGCGGGGTCCCCCTAAATATCCATACCAGACCCTTCAGGTCTGGGATGGATTTTAAGGGGAACCCCGGCCAAAAAAAAATGGCGTGGGGTCCCCCTCAAAATCCATACCAGACCCTTTATCCGAGCACGCAACCTGAGCGGCAGCAGGAAAAGAGGGGGGCTGAGAGCGCCCCCCCCTCCTGAACCGTACCAGGCCACATGCCCTCAACATTGGGAGGGTGCTTTGGGGGTCTGAGACCCCCCAAAGCACCTTGTCCCCATGTTGATGAGGACAAGGGCCTCTTCCCCACAACCCTGGCCATTGGTTGTGGGGGTCTGCGGGCGGGGGGCTTATCGGAATCTGGAAGCCCCCTTTAACAAGGGGACCCCCAGATACCACCCCCCTGTGTGAAATGGTAAGGGAGTACAAAAGTACCCCTACCATTTCACACAAAAAGTGTCAAAAATTTTAAAAATGACAGGAGACAGTCTTTGACAATTCCTTTATTAAAATCTTCTTTCTTCTGGTCTTACTTTCTTCATCCTTCGGTTTCTTCATCTTCTCCTTCCGGCATCTTCTTCTTCCATCTTCTTCTTCCTCCGATCCGCTTCTTCTTGCTCCAGTCTTCTCGTCCTTCTCGTCCGGCATCTTCTTCCATGGCGTCGGCGTCTCTTCTCGGGCCGCTCCGCACAATGGGAGGCTCCCGCTGTGTGAGGCTTCGTTGCGTCTGACAGGACTTTTATAACGGAGGGCACCTGGTGACCCCGCCCCCTCTGACGCACGGGGACGTCATGGGGACTTCCCTATGGTTTTCCCCATGACGTCAGAGGGGGGCGGGGTCACCAGGTGCCCTCCATTATAAAAGACCTGTCAGACGGTGCGAAGCCTCACACAGCGGGAGCCTCCCATTGCGAGGAGCGGCCCGACAGAAGAACAGACGCCGACGCCATGGAAGAAGATGCCGGACGAGAAGGACAAGAAGACCGGAGGAAGAAGAAGCGGATCGGAGGAAGAAGAAGATGGAAGAAGATGGAAGAAAATGCCGGAAGGAGAAGATGAATAAACTGAAGGATGAAGAAAGGAAGACCAGAAGAAAGAAGAAAGAAGATTTTAATAAAGGAATTGTCAAAGACCGTCTTCTGTAATTTTTACCATTTTTGTCACTTTTTTGGTGAAATGGTAGGGGTATACCCCCTTACCATTTCACACAGGGGGGGCGGGATCTGGGGGTCCCCTTGTTAAAGGTGGCTTCCAGATTCCGATAAGCCCCCCGCCCGCAGACCCCCACAACCAATGGCCAGGGTTGTGGGGATGAGGCCCTTGTCCTCATCAACATGGGGACAAGGTGCTTTGGGGGGGACCCCAAAGCACCCTCCCAATGTTGAGGGCATGTGGCCTGGTACGGTTCAGGAGGGCGGGGGGCTGCTCTTTTCCCCCACTCTTTTCCTGTGGCCTGCCAGGTTGCGTGCTCGGATAAAGGGTCTGGTACGGATTTTGAGGGGGACCCCACGCCATTTTTTTTTTTGGCTGGGGTTCCCCTTAATATCCATACCAGACCTGAAGGGCCTGGTTATTGAATTTGGGGGGACCCCCACGCTTTTTTTTTATCAATGAATGACTGTTCTCTGTGTTACAGAGCCGACAATTCATTAGCCGCGAGTGATTTTAAATAGCTTTTTTTCCTGCAAAAATGACACTTTGTGCAGGAACAGTTCTCGATATTACATATACTGAATCTCAAATTAATTCGAATCATTCAAAGCATTCGTTATATCCGCTATAATAATTTCTTTCGTATTAGTTGAAATTCGATATTTGTAGTTGGATTCGAATTGTTCTCTGTGTTACGGGAACCGACAATTCATTAGCCACGTTAACGATTCGTAACGATTCGTAACTTTACTAACGATTCGTAACGATTCAAAAAAAAATTTTACGATTCGTATGAAATTCGTATTTCATACGAATTCGAACGGAATTTCGTACACGAATTACGAATTTTTTTATATACGAAAAGGAACGAAACAAAACAAATTTTTTGACAGTTCCCATGTCTACTGTCAGATTGGATGGAGAGCGTCTGTGAACAGCAATTTTTAAGTCTTGTCACAGATTCTCAATTGGATTTAGGTCTGGACTTTGACTGGGCCATTCTAACACATGAATATGCTTTGATCTAAACCATTCCATTGTAGCTCTGGCTGTATGTTTAAGGTCGTTGTCCTGCTGGAAGGTGAACCTCCGCCCCAGTCTCAAATCTTTTGCAGACTCTAACAGGTTTTTCATGCGAAGATTGCCCTGCATTTGGCTACATCCATCCTTCCATCAACTCTGACCAGCTTTCCTGTCTCTGCTGAAGAAAAGAATCCCCACAACATGATGTTGCCACCACCATGTTTCACTGTGGGTGTGGTGTGTTCAGGGTTAGTTTTCCACCACACATAGTGTTTTTCTTTTAGGCCAAAAGGTTCAACCTTCTTCCCCATATTTGCTGTGTCCCCCACATTGCTTCTCGCAAATTGCAAACTGGACTTTTTATGGCTTTCTTTCAACATTGGCTTTCTTCTTGCCACTCTTCCATAAAGGTCAGATTTGTGGAGTGCACAACTAATAGTTGTCCTGTGGACAGATTCTCCCACCTGAGCTATAGATCTCTGTAGCTCCTCCAGAGTTACCATGGACCTCTTGGCTGCTTCTCTGATTAATTTCTCTCCTTGTCCGGCCTGTCAGTTTAGGTGGACAGCCATGTCTTGGTAGGTTTGCAGTTGTGCCATACTCTTTCCATTATCGGATGATGGATTGAACATGGATCCATGAGATGTTCAAAGCTTGGGATACTTTTCTATAACCTAACCCTGCTTTAAACTTCTCCACAACTTTATCCCTGACCTGTCTGGTGTGTTCCTTGGCCCTCATAATGCTTTTTGTTCACTAAGGCCCCTTTCACACTGAAGCGCTTTGCAGGCGCTAAAGTGCTAAAAATAGCGCCTTCAAAGCGCCCTAAAAGAGCCGCTCAGTAGACTCCAATGTGAAAGCCCTGATGGCTTTCACACTGGAGCGATGCGCTAGCAGGACACTAAAAAAGGTCCTGCATCTTTGGAGCGATGTAGGAGCGGTGTATTTACCGCTCCTAAAGTGACCCTTCCCATTGAAAACAATGGGGCAGCACCCCAAACCCGCCTGCGGGCGGTTTTAACCCCTTTTAGGCCGCTAGCGGGGGTTAAAACTCCCCCGCTAGCAGCCGAAAAGCGCTGCTAAAACGACAATAAAGCGCCACTAAATATAGCGCCGCTTTACCGCCAGCGCGCCCAGCGCCTCAGTGTGAAAGTAGCCTAAGGTTCTCTAACAAACCTCTAAGGGCTTCACAGAACAGCTGTATTTATACTGAGTATAAATTACACACAGGTGGACTCCATTTGCTAATTAGGTGACTTTTGAAGGCAATTGGTTCCACTAGATTTTAGTTAGGGGTATTAGAGTAAAGGGGGCTGTACAAATGCACGTCACACTTTCAGATATTTATTTGTAATACATTTTGAAAATTATTTATAATTTTCCTTCTACTTCACAATTATGTGCACTTTGTGTTGGTCTATCACATAAAATCCCAATAAAATACATTTACGTTTTTGGTTGTAACATGACAAAATGTGGAATACTTTTTCAAGGCACTGTAAGTAAGGCTTGAAATTACTTCTCTTATATGCTTATTACATTATTACTTTGCAGGTTGAGATTTATAAATAGTCTGCATACATCTGTACCTAGTAGACTAGGATTAATATGGGGGGACAACAGATCCTGTTTAGCAGACAAGTATGGTGAGTCCAGTGTGTTACTAAGTCTATGCAACATAAGGCCTATTGCCGTGTTGGTCTCTATAGGCTTAAATCCCCTATATAAACACTTTAGGAGAGAACTTGTTGATGCACAATGAGGATTTATTCCAATTCTGTGATAGGCACCAATTGCTTCAGATGTGTAATAGGCGAGACCCTGTGGAAGATTAGGTGCCAACTGTGGGATGAAGATAGGACAGTGGGAAATTATTTGACCTGATCTTTACAGGGACAGATATGGGTAATTTGGTTGTGCAATCATGTGTGAGAAAGCAAGATCAAGTGACAGCTGTCACTTCAATCTTTTATAGGAACTTCTACTAATCTGTTATTGTAAGAAGATTTTCTTAAGTGGCTTGTAGCTGTTACAACATTTAGTCAACATTGCAAGATAATAACATATGTTGCTATTCCATAAATTGTGCCTTCTTATTTATGGCATGTAGTAAAATACTCACTATACTCTTCCCCTCTCTACCTTATTATCACAGATGAAGTATCAATAGAAGACCTTGTAACATAGAGGCTTTGGATGCCAAAGGCCCCATTAATCCCTTCCTTGCTTTGAATGGATTTGTGTGGTTGTTGGGTTTGCCGTTTGAATTTGTGTATTCAGGTCTTGGGCAGATTTCAGCAAGTTCAAAAATATAAGTAAATGATTTCTGTGCATATATATGATTTATATTGCACCCTTGGCTGAACCTGGTGTTCTCCTTTAAAGAATGTATGCTGACAATTGAGATAAGTGATGTGAAGCCATATGTGGTATATATGGATTATAGTACCTTTTCTCTTTAACTTGTTTATAAATTACATCTATAAATACCATAGATTATGCATTTTAAATTGTTTTGCATGACTTCCATAAAGAACAAACATATCAGGATATAGTCACATTAATAAAAAATAAACAAGTACATAGAATATTGATACAGGCATTTATCATATTTGCATTGGAGTCAAGAAGGATTTTTTTCCCCATATACTGTATGCTAGTTGGACCATACATTATGATGTTGTTTTCTTTCCTCTTGACCATGTTGTTTTTTTTATTTTAACTAACCTATGAAAAAAAGATCTATGGGAGCCGCCATAGCTAGCTTGTTTGGGCTGTTATCATGATCGTGGCTTCACTACCTAGCGGATCACTGAGATACTGGAAAAAGATTGAGGCCAGCAAAATACCATGTAGCCAATCCTGAACTACATACATGTAGACAGGAAGTGGCTGCAACGGGACTGCTGGAAGTCAGCAGCATTTTGATGCAACAAAGTATGAAAACAATTTTCTGTATGATATGCAGGACCAAATATAATTTGGTTTGGATTTTTCATCTTGTTTTGTTTCAAATGTTGCTTTATGCATTGATATACCTTTCTAGACCCGGTCTCCTCAGACAGTATGGTCACCTGCTGATTTGGGTCTATCAACAGGCAGCTTAAGTCAGAAGCTGAATCCAACAGAATTTTACTTCAGATAGTTGCAGTACATAGAATGGTTTTCCAGTCCTTTGCAGTATAAGAAGACAATGACTTTCCCAAGCCTTGTCTTTGCAAAGAACTAACACTAGCTAAGACTGAACTAACTAACACTAAACAAGAGGGGAGGACAGAGGGAGATACCAAAAGTAAAGAAGTTGTAGTGGCCCTAAACCACCACTAGATAGCAGCATACAAAAGTAACTAAGACTTCAATACAACAACAGAAATATATATATAGGTGGGATAGAGCATGGATACTTTAACCTTTTTCTGACACCTTTTGTTTACAAGTAAAAATCTGTATTTTTTTGCTAGAAAATTACTTATAACCTCCAAATATTATATAAAATATTATAAAATATTATATAATTATATATACAAAATATATATATATATATATATATATATATATATATATATATATATATATATATAATAAATATTTATAATATATAAAATATTTGGAGGTTATAAGTAATTTTCTAGCAAAAAAATACAGATTACAGATTATGTCGCCATAGGTGACGCTTTAGAAGCCTTTACAGGTTATCAGTTTAGAATTGCAGAGGAGGTCTGATGAATTATTATGAATTATTGCTCTTGCTCTGGAGTTCGCAGCAATACCTTACATGTGTGGTGTGATCGTCGTTTACATATGAGTGCAGTGTGGGACCAACTTGTACATTCACCTTGTGAGCAAACACAGTGGCAAATGACACTTTAAAAAAATGTTTTTTTTTATTTATTTAGATTTTTATTTATGTCTCATCTGCCCTTCACAAGCATCTGATCACACCAAAATCCATGTGAGAGATCTGGGGTCTATTAGATGTCTCATCTGAAACCAGAAGTGACAAAATACTCATCGTTTCTGGTTTCCTCTACCATAGAGCCTTCTGGCCCTTGGAAAGCTCTGTGGTAAGCCGCAGGCTTTCATTCCAGCCTGCCGGTGGGACTGAAGAGCCCGGAAAGGCACCGGTGAGCGGCAGAATGGGGGGGACTCCTTTCGCCTCCTTCAAAACCCATCCAGAGGTTAATTAGCGGCTTTTACATATATGCCAGCCGCCGGATTAAAAAAGAAAGCTGGAATGCCAGGATGACCTCTGTAGTAAAATGACCTATTAAATACCCAAGGTCTATGGGTGGAGAGGGTTTTGGTGCAAAGAGGTTTTTCTGTCCTCAATCGGAAAGTGCCACCTGAGCACTATTATGGTGCCATCTAAAGAATGTTAGTTGTCTTCAGGATTACAGGCTTCCCAAAGTATTTTGTGCCTGCAGATATATATCCCCATATTTTCTTGGTTCCAGTCACAATCCCATTCATTGCCATTGCACCAACATCGTTGCCATTACATCCTGTGACTTTTAGACATGTGCACAATAGAAAAATTTGTTTAGTTTAGTTTTGTTTCTGTTAGTTTCCGTTGATTCGTAACGATTCGTAATTTCGTAAGTCGTCGGTGTTCGTATTCGGACTCGTTCGTATTTTCGTAAGTCGTCGGTTTTCGTATTCGGACTCGTTCGTATTTTCGTAAGAGTTATTTTTTCGTTGATTAGTTTTTCCATTAGTCTAATTTTCGTTTATTCGAAATTCGTATTTTCGTTATATTTTGTATTCGGACGCATTCGTATTTTCGTAGATTTAGTTACAGTCGTACTTTCGTAAGATTGATTTATTCGTACTTTCGTAACATTGTTTTCATAGATTCGTAATCGGAGCATAATTCATAATTTTATGTAATGTGTATGCTATTACATGTTTAAGAAACAAAGAATTTCTCTCTCACAAGTCAGAACTTAACTCAAAAATCCACCAAAACAGTGCCTCCGACCCAACCACGATCAACTAACAAAAAAAAGTAACGAATTTACGAATCCATTCGAAGCACGTTAAGCAGCGCCATTGTAAGAGACACGGAAAATTACGAATCAACAAACAAAAAAAAAACAAGTTACGAATGTACGAATTTTTTTGTTCATTTTGATTTTCGTTATTTTTGAATCTTTGTTCGGTATTTTCGTTGTTTCTGTTTTCGTTTTTGGATTTTCATTCATTCGTAGTTTTGTTTTTTCTCATTTAATTATTTCGTATTTTCGTTGTTTTTCATATTCGTTCGTTTCGATAATTCGTTATTCGTTAAAATTTTTACTAAACATTCGTTCATTCGTACGATACGAATGAACGAATATAACGAATTTGAACGGAAAACGAATTCGTAACTAAACGAATTGCACATGTCTAGTGACTTTAGCAGCATTAGTGGATCTGATCCCATGCCTCGGCCCTTCAGAATCCTCACCGGGTCTTTTGCAGAGAAGTGAAAATAAACACAAGCGCCAAACTCCATCCTCTCCACCATGTGGCTCTCTTGAGCCTGATAGATTTTGCAGTTAATCCTTCCTTTAATAACCTCCATTTTTATTGCACAGCATAATTCTTTGTGTAGAACTTGGAAAACATTCAGCCTCCATGACTTGTGCATGTTGCAATCAAATAAAACATTTAATCAAATTAAAACTGATGAAAGTATTTGGAAATCCAAGGAACTCAGGGCATGGCAACAGGCTGGCATGACCTCTTCAGAAATATTGTTTATTCCATGAAGAACTTCATCATAGATCATAGAGTATCCTAGAGCAGCATGGTGTCTTACAAAAGATCAGCACAATGGTTTTGCTTTACTTGGGTTCTGCATGGAGTTTGTACATTCTCCTGTGTTAACTACAGGTGCCCTGCTGTCTTCCCACACTCTGACACCATATTGGTAGGATGGGCTTTAATTTAACACCTTAAACATGGAGGAAAAAAAATCAAACCTATTTTTACACATTGGAGTCTGTCATCACATGACCCCCCGTCCCATCCCCTCTTCCAAGAGTGCAAGGAGTGCAGACTTGTGATCCACCACTGCAGTCCAGTTTGGCCACTGATCAGCCATGTTACTGCAGTGCAACCCCCTCCCCCATTTAGATGTCGTCATGTGGTTGGATTCTTGTGTAGTTTAAATTTAAGTATCTTTACTATGAAACATCTATATTGAGAGGTGGATGTTTGGAGAACCTCTTTATGTTTAAGTTTCAGGTAACTAGGCAAAATACTCTCAAGCATCTATAATTCTTTGCCTTTGCAAAGCACTGGTTCACCCTCATCAATATGCATTTGAGTATTGGTCACCAATCCTCAGGAAAGACATTGTTGAATTAGAAAGAGTTCAGCGAAGGGCAACAAAATTAATAAGGGGGCTATGAGGGTTGATTACGTAGTTTAAAGTTATTGGCTCTAGGGAAGGGGTCCTTAAAAGGGGATACAATTACGATGTGTGAGAGACATGAGAGACACTCTCAGCTCAGAGCCGTGCAACTAGCAACCCCGCTGGGGCCCCCCCGACAGTGGCAGTATGCCAGGACTCAGTCGCAAGTGCGACTGTTGCAACCCTGGTAGTTCCGCCACTGATTTGCATGACTCAGCCCACCTACCTATAAGCAGAGACTAAGCTCCTTGAGTTTTATTCTAGAAGTTAGGATGTAGAAATACCTTCTGTTTTAAGAAGGCAATGCTGTACCTCACAATACTTTAGAGGTGGGCTTTTTGATTCTTGATAGGCAGCACTGATGGGTACTGATAGGTGGGTATGATGAGCGCTGGTGGGCACTAAAAGGTGAGATTGATGGGCACTGATAGGCAGCACTGATAGGTAGCAGTGATGCACTGATGGACATTGAGCACTGAATGGCATTGATGGCCACTGATAGAATGCACTGATAGGCACTGATAGGCAGTACTGATAGACAGCACTGATAAGCTGCACTGGTAGGTGGCAATGATAGGTGACACTAATGGTTGATGAGCACTGATAGGCAGCACTGATAGACTGCACTGATAAGCTGCAATGATAGGCGGCATTGATTAGCACTGATTGGCAGCACTCATAGGCTGTACTGATGGGCACTGATAGGTGTCATTGATAAGCACTGATATGTGACACTGATGGGCAGCATTGATGAGCACTGAAAAGAGGTACTGATAGGCAGCATTGATGAACACAGATAGGTGGCATTGAGCACTGATAGGCAGCCCCGATAGGTGACACTGATAGACACCATTGAGGTGGCACCGATGGGCACTGATAGGCGGCATTGATGAGCACTGATAGTCAGCATTGATGAGCGATGATAGGTGGCACTGATAGACAGAATTGATGGGCACTGATGGGTGGCATTGATGAGCACTGATAGGCAGCATTGATGGGCACTAATAGGTGGCATTGATGAGCACTGATAGGTGGCACTGATGATCAGGGCACTAATTATCAGTGTAAGAAATTTTATGACATTGTTGCCTCTCCTTTACTCACACAGACACAGCATGGGAGGAAAGGACTGCTGATCACATGGTAAAGAGCCGCTGTGATTGGGCTGGATGCATGTCCCAGGGGACATGTGGGAGGCAGGGTTCTGGGAGGATGTCCATGGATGCCCTCCCAAAATTGGAAGCCCAGGGCTCGGATGGAAGGCGGGGGTCAGGGGGGCCCATCGTGGTTTCTTGCACCGGGCCCTGATGGTTCTAGTTATGCCTTTGATGCAAATCATTCCTTTTTGCCCCTTTTAGACATCCATGCATCCAGAACGGTTTGTGTATAGCAGATATAGTAATAATTTTACAGTATTACCAACTTTCTGACAACCTTTTTGGGACTTTTAGCCCTCATCAGTACTAGACATGGATTTTCTGGCTCTGTGCTGTATCTCACATAATACAGGGCCAGCCAATAATTGTTTGTAAAAGCTGGCTGCAGTTCACATCAACACCCCTTGCCCCACTTCTCTATACACCAGTAATAATCATGAAATTAAATGAATGCCAATAACAGTTACAAAAGTGATGGAGACAGTAAAGATTTCCTTGATCTGAATATTGTTTATATAATTATGCCAGTAACAAAGAAAACTGAAAAATAAAACTCAAAAACACTTAGAAAATTTGGGAATAATACAAGGATGCTTTAAGAGTGACTGTCTGTCAGGGAATAAAGTTATAATGAAACAATCCTCTAAAGTCTAAACAGTGGTGACTTGACAATACATAGGCAAAAAAATGGCGGCCCGATAGTGGAACGCCTCTGGTGTAAAATCTGGTTCCTGCTCAGTAGTGACTGTGCTTTGCTGTTTTACTCTCTGCCTCTTGTCTAACTTACAATTACGCTTTCTGTGGATATTAGTATTTATTTACTGCAATATTAAATATCAGAGAGTAGAAAACGGAATATGAAATACATGCACGAAAATATCAGCCAGTGTGGAAATACAACATAAAAATCGATTTTCAAGTAAATGTTACAATATTGTTAATTTATTTTTCTCCTTATTCAACATGTGCTATTGTTTCCCTTTAAACATGTTCTTAAAAAGTACAGATGTCTTCCTTGGCTGAACTAGTTTTTAGTCCCAGGGAGTTCCACCACCTGCTTATATATTATTAATGAGTAATGTCCTGATAAAAAGTCATCTTAGTACTAGTTGCCTTAAAAAAAAAAGCATGTGTTATAACCTATGATATCATACTGTGCCCCCCCCCCCCCTCATTATACAGTAATAACACTGCCAGCTTCCTCCAGGGTTCTCACTTTGGAATCAAGTACATCATTATTTTCAATCACAAACATGTTTCTATTTTATCACAGTTTTCCTTCTGAAAGCGTCCATCTGCTCTTACTGGAACTAAGATTGTACTCCCACAATCTGCTCTAATCTGCGTACCGTGAGACTCGATTTTATGTTATTTTTTCCTTTAGATCTTAAAATGCAGATGTGAACCTGTGTTTATTGCTCGTAGGGCTTACAGACAATGCTAATGCACCTGCTCAATGTAGCACAGAAGAAGTGGTGGTCCTAGAAAGCTAATTTATTGCATTTTTCTGCAAGATTAGATATTTTAATTCAGAGTAATGAAATAGCACATGAAAATATTTATTTTATATAAATCCAACACATTCCAGGACATATCATGCGTTCCTGCCTCCGAAAGATATTAAGTCCCCATAAATGTTTTCTAGTCACCCCAGGGCCAGTTTTAGATACTTATTTCCTCTTCGAGGAGGACCGATAGAAAACCCTGACAACACAAGGAGAAAAAAAAAGTCCATGCAGCTTGCACACAGGTGGGGACGAAACCCAGTGCATTAATGCTGCAAAGTACCCCTGTTAACCATTGTATTCGTAATTTGAATTCGTAACCAGTCTTGGTCTGTAAAGCACATACAGGCTTTCATGATGTATACATTGGGCCCTAGGCTGTTCTTAGTACAAGCATGATAGAAGGATAATTTATTTCCTGAACAACTACAGTGCTGACATACACTATATTGTCAAAAGTATTAGGACGCCTGCCTTTACACGCATATGAAATTTAATGGCATCCCAGTCTTAGTCCGTAGGGTTCAATATTGCGTTGGCCCACCCTTTGTACCTATAACAGCTTCAAGTCTTTTGGGAAGGCTGTCCACAAGGTTTAGGAGTGTGTCTATGGGAAGGTTTGACCATTCTTCCAGAAGCGCATTAGTGAGGTCAGGCACTGATGTTGAACTAGAAGGCCTGGCTTGCAGTCTCTGCTCTATTTCACCCCAATGGTGTTTTATCGGGTTGAGGTGCAGATCAGTCAAGTTCCTCCACCCCAAACTTTCTCATCCATGTCTTTATGGACCTTGCTTTGTGCACTGGTGCGAAGTCATGTTGGAACAGGAAGGGGCTGTCACGGATCCTATCCCACACTCTGCTGAGTGCTTCCGTCAGTAATACTGCTTCCTCCAATCTGACCATCAGAGAGATATATTATTATAGCTGCATTGAATACAAGTCTAGCCGAAAATAGCTTGTAGAATCTTGAATGCTTTATTGGACAGAATACATCCTTTTTATACACTTTTAACACAAGGGGTTAGATAACAAGGTAGGGCTGGCCCGTGGATACTCCCCCCTCCCCTCTAGCAACAACTTAAAAGACAATTATATAATTAACATGTTAATTAACACAGCACTGAAGGCAGCCTAGGTGACCAGACATTCTGTCTCCGGAGGTCAATGTGATCAGCTCTTTCAATGATCATGTATTGTTCAGATTAAACAACCAAGAATAGTCTTTGGGCAAATCCAAGAAAACCTTCTCACAATAGCAGAGTTAATTAACACAAACAACAATGGGTGAAAGACTTAGAGCCCACAGTAGCCTGATTTACAAATAACACATTATAGCAGACACCAGACAGGTGGCTGGAGTTGATGACATCAGCATCTCCTCACAGTATGTGTCCCAACAGTATGAATCAGTCACTATTTACAATATGGCACATAAAGGGTTCCCAAAGTCTGTGTGTCTTGGGAGGACATGAATCCAAAGTAACACCACCTCAAGGGTCCCAAGGCATACAGCTCGCAAAAGCAAAGTTCCCCCAAATGCCAGGGCCCATGATCGGTAGGCAAGAGGCTAGCATTCAGTCCCCTCCAAAAGCCTCTGTCCTGGCTAGGTCTGTCACAGGGGCCATCCCCAAATTGTTCCCACAAAGTTGGGAACATGTAATTGTCCAAAATGTCTTGGTATGCCGACGCCTTAAGAGTTCCCTTCACTTGAACTAAGGGAGGGGCCAAGCCCAACCCCAGAAAAACAACCCCACACCAAAATTCCCCACCAAATAATTTGGACCAGTGCACTAGGCTAGGTTCATAAAGATATGGATGAGTGAGTTTGGGGTGGAGGAACATGACTGGTCTGCACAGTCTTGACCTCAACCCGATAGAACACTTTTGGGATGAATTAGAGCGGAGACTGCGATCCAGACGTTCTCATCCAACATCAGTGCCTGACCTTACAAATGTGCTTCTGGAAGAATGGTGAAACATTCCCATAGACACACTCCTAAACCTTGTGGAAGCTGTCATAGTAGCAAAGGGTGGGTCAATTCAATATTGAACCCTACAGACTATTGACACTATAATTAAAAAGAACATGTTTACAAAGTACAATCAAATCCTGTGTCAATCAAATCCTGTGAGAAGGGGGTGGAGGTAAGCCACGCTATGTGAGTCAATAGACCAGGGGTCTCCAAACTATGGCCCTTCAGTTGTTCAGGAACTACATTTTCCATCATGCCTAGTCATGTCTGTGAATGTCAGTTTTACAATGCCACATTGGACATGTAGTTGCGCAACAGCTGGAGGACTGTAGTTTGGAGATCCCTGCAATAGACACACACACAGCCCAGCTCGGGTTTGAACCCTTACGTCTGCCTCCATAGTAAACGCTTGCAATGGAGGCAGACGTAGAAGAGGAGAAGCCGAGATTGCCAGTGGGGAGGAGGAGTTTCAGGGCCCATCAGTGCAATAGCATTGCACAGAGCAGATAAGTATGACATGTTTGATATTTAAAAACGAAAATGACTTTACAATCACTTTAAAGTGTAGGGGAACTCAATGTGTATTTTTCAGTATGTTTAGAAAAATGCCTATATACAGTTTTCCTGAGTAATTATTTGTGCATTTAATTGCAAAGTTCTTTACCTGAAGATTCTGCCAGCGACATCAGTTCCTAAAACGCCAGGAAGTGGCTTAACGGAGAAGTCCATTTTAGGCTGGGCTTTTCCTATAGGTCACAGGAGTGCAATTTGTTTGGCACTCCTGTGACCCGTTTTCAGCGGAGATCTGTCTGAAGTCCGCTCTCCACTGACGTCACTGTCATCAGTCGAGGCAGCGTGTCATCCTGACTTCCAAGTCTGGATCCGCCAGCTGCTTTGATTGATGGCAGCCTCTCTCTGCCCCTCCACAGCTCAGCGCTCCAGTGAGAGTGGAGTATCAGAGAGGAGAGACGCTGACTGACAGTCAGCAGCTTTCCTCTCAGGGATCTGTGAGAGCCAAGCCATCGCCATCGGCAGGGAGACAGCTGCAGCATCGGTCTGATGCTCCATCCACCAAGGTAAGTATGAATAAAAAAATAATTCCCAAAGATTTTAGGTTTAAATACATTTAAATTTCCTGGCAGAACTGGGTAATATAATGTTTAGTAGTAACACTCTTGTAAGGTCCCTTTCACATGGGCGGACCGATCTAGATCGCCTGGTGAATGGACCTGATCGGACACTCCATTCACCTTTATGGAATGTGTCTATTGACACCCGCTGACATCCGATCCGATCCTATCAGCTAAAAACAGAGGGATGGGGATCTGTTCCTCATCCGTCTGGCGGATCGGATCAGATAATATAAAATATAGTGCAGCCTTAAAAATGAGGGAGTGAAAAACAAATAATTAATAAAAGAAAACGTATGTCAGTGAAGACAAGTGATAGAATAACCAATATGCCAATAAGTCCACCAAAAAAGTCCAACAGGCATGAATGAAGTGTTGTCCTTAGTAGTCGGTGATGGAAAACGTACAAGTGCAGGAACTGTGATGCTGGACCAAAATCATCAGTTTGGAATAACGTGCTCCCCAAACCAAACGGTGTGTTAAAACTACTTACTAGATGAGATCGACCACTGGATTACAGGTGGTCAAAACACGTATAGGGGATTAAGGTCTCCCTCCAACCGTTCCATGTGATTCCAACAATACTCAAAAGTAAAAAAAAGATAGCGCTCTCATAGTGTAATAAGGTAATAAAAAAGCTTTAATAACAAGGTAAGTATTGCACTCAGAAGATGATGAAGTATAAATGCTCAGTGAACATCCACACAACGCAAATGGTGTTCCTACGGGCTCCATTCCAGGCACAAATCCAAGCAACCAAACCAATCCAAGTAGCATGATGACGTCACAGTTGTAGGTTCGAATCAGATGACAGTCACATGTAAACGGACAGGTGGTCTGTTTCCATCCGACCGCCCATAGAGGAAAGCAGGCTGTGTCCGTGGGTGCTCTGCATAAGTGGAGTGGACACTGACCTGTCATCCGCCTGCTCAGTGGGGATCAGCAGACAGATCACCCCACTGAGCGGGCGGATCCGCTGACAGAGTCCGCTATTGTGAAAGAGCCCTAAAGGTGAAGTGTGTTTTGAGTGTGCTTCATTTTACATGCATATTAAAACAGTAACAAAACCAAAACAAAAAAATGTGATGTAGTTCAGCTTACCAACATTAGATGTGGTGGCTGCATTCCTTTTTCTTTTTTAGGCTTTTTCCCTCTGTTTTCACCTGGTGAAATGGCCAGTAACACACCTCCTGTGTTACAGTGGCTTCACTCTGGATGAAAGACCACAGGGGGAACACCAGACAGAAGCTTTGTTAATCTAGGGGAAGAGAGTGTTTGTGTATCTACATCTGCTAGTCCATAAAAACAATTCTCCCAATCTATGAACCAAAAAATGCCAACGCCTATAGTTTGCAGGCAGTGACTGTCATTTTTGCATCCTTTTCCGCCCAAACCACTTTATGTGCTCGCCTGTTCTGTCTCAGCTTGGAGGGGGGGGGGTTAGGGTTGCCACCTGTCTGGGATTCACCCGGACATTTCGGGGGTTTGGAATCTTGCCTTTAGGTTTCAGACCGCATGAAACCCGGACACATTATGCAGACCAGACTATGGCTTCCCAGCAGGGTTGCTGGCTGCAGTTTTGTAAGCCAAGAGTGTCTGTTACACTCTCTTTCACACTGCCCAAAGCCAGCATCAACAATTACCCCTCCCCCACGCAGACGGGAGAGGAGAAAGGGCTTGATCTGCTCTTCTTCCTCCCACCCCTACAACTCACACTCCAGCAGCCTCAGCTACATCTGGATGAGAGTTGCTGACTGCCAAGGGGTGAGTGAGCTCACCATCCATCCCTGTCTGTGACTGAAGTCTCCCTCCTTCTCTTTCCTGCCTCTGAGTAAGTACACTAAGGTAAATCAGGGTTCTCAGAGCACCCCCTTACATCAGAGTTCCCCTTTACACCAGAGGCCACAGTTTACTCCCTTACATCAGAGTCTTCTCCGTACATCAGAGTTCTCCCCCTTAGATCAGGGTTCCCAGAGCATCCCTTATGTTAAAGTTCCCAGAGTTCTCCCGCACATCAGAGTCTGCAGAGTTCCCCTCCTTACAGTGTAAGGGAACCCTGCAAGTTCAGATGTAAAAGGGGAACTCTGTGGACTCTGATGTTAGGGGGACTCTTGTGATTAACTTTATTTGATTAGAAATGTTATTAAACTGCAAAATATATGTATAGTTCATACTATAACAAAAAATGCTGTGGACTGAGGAAAAAGTGGCAACCCTAGGGGGTTGCAATCTTCACCTTGCGTGGCAGAGGACCTTGTCCCATCACTTCTTCCAGTGTCTTCTTTTGCCTTGATAGAACACTCTAAATACTCTACAAATTATGCAGTAGAGAGTAGAGCTGCACAATTAATCGTTAAAAAATCGTGATCTCGATTCAACCCCCCTGACGATCTCTATTGCAGAGTTTGAGGATTATTTCAACTTATGCGGCGTACACACGAAGGGACAATCCCGCGGGATTATCCGCTGGACTGAAGTCCAGCGGATAATCCCCTCGTGTGTGGGCGCCGGTGGACATTTTGGCGCCAAAGTCCGGCGGACTTTTTGGCGCCAAAGTTTTAAGTTTGGTTTTAAAATTATCCGCTGGACTTGGCAGTCCGGCGGACAATCCCGCCGTTAGTGGGCAAGTCCGCGGGACTTTTGAAATGAACGGACTTGCCGCTCATCGGCAAGTCCGTTCATTTAGCACGTGACTTTAGGTTACATAGCTAGCGTAGGCAGTTACTGCTGCCGCGCTAGCTCCGTGACCTGGCATGGATTTAAAGGGACTCCCCACGCCGAAAAAAACGGCGTGGGGGTTCCCCCCAAATCCATGTCAGACCCTCATCCGAGCACGCAGCCTGGCGGCCAGGAAAGGGGTGGGGACGAACGAGCGCCCCCCCCCCTCCTGAGCCGTACCAGGCCGCGTGCCCTCAACATGGGGGGTGCCCTGGGGAAAGGGGGGCCGTGCGGCCCCCCCACCCCAAAGCACCTTGTCCCCATGTTGATGAGGCCAAGGGCCTCTTCCCGACAACCCTGGCCGTTGGTTGTCGGGGTCTGCGGGCGGGGGCTTATCGGAATCTGGGAGCCCCCTTTAATAAGGGGGCCCCCAGATACCGGCCCCCACCCTATGTGAATGAGTATGGGGTACGATGTACCCCTACCCATTCACCTAAGGTGTAAAATGTAAAGTACAAAAACACACACACTTTTGAAAAAATATTTTATTGCACTGCTCCGGGGGGTCTTCTTCCGTCTTGGGGGTCTTCTCGCCGGACTCCTCCGCTCTGGGCTGGGACTTATATAGGGACATGGGGGACAGGGTCACATGTTCATGTCACATGGTGACCCCGCCCCCTTGTGTTGTCACAGTCCCGGAGGATGCTGGGACTGTGACATCGCAAGGGGGCGGGGTCACCATGTGACATGAGCATGTGACCCTGTCCCCCATGTCCCTATATAAGTCCCAGCGCAGAGAGGCACAGGCATTCCGGGCACAGACAGCGACGGGTCAACATCGGAAGAAGAAGAACAAGAAGGACAAGAAGAAGAAGAAGGCGCCGGCGGCGCGGAAGACGACGACCGCCGCAAGAACAGAAGAGACCCCCGGAAGACCCCCGAAGGCGGATCGAGACCCCCAGACGACGGCGGCGACGACGAAGAAGGTAGCCGGACTCCTCCGTTCGTGAAAGAGCTAGGTAAAAGAGCAGAAGAGAGCGGAGGAGTCCGGCGAGAAGACCCCCAAGACGGAAGAAGACCCCCGGAGCAGTGCAATAAAATATTTTTTCAAAAGTGTGTGTGTTTTTGTACTTTACATTTTACACCTTAGGTGAATGGGTAGGGGTACATCGTACCCCATACTCATTCACATAGGGTGGGGGGCCGGTATCTGGGGGCCCCCTTATTAAAGGGGGCTCCCAGATTCCGATAAGCCCCCGCCCGCAGACCCCGACAACCAACGGCCAGGGTTGTCGGGAAGAGGCCCTTGTCCTCATCAACATGGGGACAAGGTGCTTTGGGGTGGGGGGGCCGCACAGCCCCCCTTTCCCCAGGGCACCCCCCATGTTGAGGGCACGCGGCCTGGTACGGCTCAGGAGGGGGGGGCGCTCGTTCGTCCCCACCCCTTTCCTGGCCTGCCAGGCTGCGTGCTCGGATGAGGGTCTGACATGGATTTGGGGGGAACCCCCACGCCGTTTTTTCGGCGTGGGGATTCCCTTTAAATCCATGCCAGCTTACGGAGCTAGCGCGGCGGCATTTACTGCCTACGCTAGCTACGTAACCTGAAGTTACGTTCGAAATGAACGGACTGCTCCGTGTGTGGGCAAGTCCGTTCATTTTCAAAAGTCCCGCGGACTTTTGGCCGGCGGATTATCCGCTGGAGAAGTCCGTGCGTGTGTGGGCAAGTCCACACGCTCGGAAAGTCCAGCGGACCTAGCTGAAAAGTCCCGCGGGATTGTCCGCTGGACTAAGTCCGCCGGCAAAAGTCCGCACGTGTGTACGCGGCATTAGACTTATCTGCTCTCAAAAGAAAACATCTGGGCAGTCTGCCAAGTTTTTAAAATTAAACATTGTAACTAACTCTTCCTTTTTAGATCAAAGGGATAAACTTCTGTGTAAAGAAAAAATCCAGGCAGTATGCCAAGTTTTTAAACAATGTGTAAATGCAGGAAGTTTAACCACTTAAAGTCTAAATCTTTTTCTGACACTTGTTTCTTAAGTTAAAATCAATATTTTTTGTTAGAAAATTACTTGGAACCCCCAAACCTTATATATATTTTAGCAGAGACCCTAGATAATAAAATGAGCTACTGGCCTTTCCTGCATCCAGCGTGCTTTCTGAACGCACATTCAGTGCTGCTGGAGGGTTTGTAACGGATCAAAGATTGTGTCTGTCCACAGACTCCATTGATAGGCTCACATTCATAAAAGTGAATCAGTCTTGGATCAGCAGCTATCAAGCACCTGATGCTGATGTTACTGATTGAATTTGCTATGGATGTGGGATCCCTTGAAGACTGCCTATGCTGATTATCCTATTCCTCCTCAATCTTGATGATGCTAGCTTCCAACAATATTTTTGGTTTAGGGCACCACCACCACCACCCAAGGAACCAAGTACTGGTAGGCTTGCTTGCCTTAAGGGAAAGGGGGCTTCTATAGGTGAAGCTTACTGTAGCTAGGCATAGTGTCTGACCACCTGCATTGAGGTAGACGTGACATTCGTGACAGTATGTAATGACAAGGGGTGTAGGGTATGCTGGAGGATCTATTGATGCTGGCTGCTGGGGATCTGTTATCACTGGTGGGGATATGTCTTTGTGTAAGGGTCTGTTGTTGCTGGTGGGCATCTATTGTTGATGGGGTCTTATGTTGCTGGTAGGGATCTACTGTTGAGGGAGAGGTCTATTGATACAGACTGCTGGAACATCTGCTTTTGCTGCTGGGGAGGGGTCTCTAATGTTGCTGGGTGGGATCTTTTGTTGCTGGAGTGGTATTTTGTTGTGGGTGGTCCATTGCGGCTGTGTGAGGGGGGTCTATTGTTGTGTGGGGGAACTATTGTTGCTGGGGTGGGGTATGTTGTTGCTGGGGGGAACTATTGATGCTGGGGGAGTCTATTGTTGTGTGGGGAATATATTGTCCTGGGTGGTGGGTAGGGGATGGAACCAAGAGACTGTGCTTAGGGGAGGGTAGGGTGGCGGAGATAAGGGGGGACTCAGAAGGGGGGAGATCCTACACCTATTATCTGGGAAAAAAGACCTGATTTAATATACATTTTTGTTATCCATGCTTATCCATATGCTTCAAAAGCTTTCAAACAACCGTGCCATTTTAAAGCTGAGCCCTAGGCAAACAGCCGAGTATACAGATAAAATATATAGAAGGGAATCATTTTTCTCATGAGATTCCTATTCCTCTCCATCCAGTTTTGAGAGTAACACAGCTCTGCTACACAGCACAGCCCTGTCTGGAAGGCAAAAAAAGTATTATTTTTTTTCTGCTGCAGCTTATTAGTACAGTCTAAGAATATGAAAAAATTTCATTAATTTAGGCAATAACTGGAGTCGAACTGGAGTGCAACTAATAAACAAGAGATTAGCTTGTTAATTGCACAGTGCCTCCAGGTCCTAAGTGCTTACATTGGTAAATCCTTAAGGACAAAAGACCCTCAGTTATTATATAGATGGAAATTGAGAAAAACAAGTTGCCCTTTGTTCAAATACACTGAAGGCCCAGCATGTGACTTAGGACATAAGACCAATATTTGCAGGTCCCAATGACTATTGGACTTTTTTAACCTTTAAAGTTAACCACACACATTGCAATTTATGTGAGCTATAACTGGTATAGGTGGATGTTCAATGTCAGCAGCTTAGCTGTAGGCTCTTCAAGGGTGAAATTTCAAGACACAGGGCTCCGGAAAGAGTCTTTTACACTTTAAACAAACTATTTAAAGTGACAGGTAACCTGGAGATCAAATTCAACCTTATGTGCGATGGAGAATAACAAGTAAAAGGAAGGAGGAGTACCTAGTTCAGGAGAGGAGGTGGTGGGGGCCAGTGACAGGGGTTCTACTCTTCTAGGCGGCAGGGTCCCTATGTTTGGGCCCCCTGTGTAGCAGAACCCTCATAGGGACTGGGCCTGGACCATGGATGTGCAAAGCCTCGCAACGCATACAGCAGCTTCCCTCCTTGCCTTCGGGCCGAAGCAAGTAAAGTGTAATGTGTGTTAAAGAACTGGTGGGGGAAAATAGGTGTTTAATGCTATTTCCCTCAAAATGACCCCAGTTAAATAGTTTGGCCTCCAGCCTAACTTATGCAAGAGAGCAATGCCATCATGCTAACACTTAAAAACATTAACTGACAATATGCGGTTCCCCTGTGCTGCCAGCAAGGGGGCACTCTTTATGTCTGGAGGGAAAGAGATTTACCCTCCCCAAGCAGAAAGACTTCTTCAATGTAAGAGCTGTTAAAATGTGGGATGGACTCTGTAAATATATATTTGTTAAAACTGGATGCTTTCCTAAATGTACAAAATATAATTAGATGTTAACATATATTGGTAATAACACCAGAGATTGTTAATCCAGGGATTACCGTCAAGGGGATCAGGAAGGAATTAATCCCTCTTTCCCCTCCACCCTGGAGAAAATTGAACCATGCTATATTTTTTGCCTTTTTCAAGCTAACTATGTAACTATATAAAATGTTTTGGGGTTTAAAGTGCATTTTCATGTACAAAAGGTGCATACAGTAAAACCTTGGTTGGAGGGAGTTTTGCAAGACAAGCAAACATTTTTAATAAATTTTGACTAGATAAACAAGCGATGTCTTGATATACAAGTAGCGTCATGTCATAATTGAGTATAAAAGAGAAGAGCCTCTAATGCCCCATACACACGATCGGACATTGATCGGACATTCCGACAACAAAATCCATGTATTTTTTCCGACGGATGTTGGCTCAAACTTGTCTTGCATACACACGGTCACACAAAGTTTTAGAAATTTCAAAACGTCAAGAACGCGGTGACGTATGACGAGCCGAGAAAATTGAAGTTCAATAGCCAGTTTGGCTCTTCTGCTTGATTCAGAGCATGCGTGTCACTTTGTGCTTCGGAATTGTGAACACACAATCGGAATTTCCGACAATGGATTTTGTTGTCGGAAAATTTGAGATCCAGATTCTCTAACTTTGCTGTAGCTGCGATCGTCAGCTTTTGTGATGGGAAGAGATTGGGTGCAGTTCTGCAAGGGGGCGGGGGGGGTCCCTGTTTCCAGGAGGAGGAGGACTGTCATTGGCCACTGCTAAAGCCAATAACAGTCCTGCTAGCCCCGTCCACCATCTGGAGGAAGATGACTCGCTTGGTTGCCACTACCAATCTCAGAAAGAAAGGATTTCACTGAGATTGAGAAAACCCCAACCAGGTGACAGTTTGTGGAATTACTGTTGAGCTTCTGGGAACTTTGTTGAAATTATTCCTGAACCTTTGCGTCACTTACTACTGAACCCGGCACTCTGTGACCCTTTAAGCCAGATTCAGTATTCAGTGCAATGAAAATCACACCCAACTTTACCTGTGGAGCAGAGCGACGCACTTTTTCTCAGCTGCAGGGGTCCAACTTATGATCCTGCACACAGGCCCACTGCTTTCAGAAAATGCCCCTGATCTGAGCTCATCATTGCATATTCATTCCAGATACTTGTATGTAACATCACATACATCACATACATCACATACAAGCATGTGGGCTGGATGAAAGAGGTGGATCAGCAGGATGAGTGTGCCAGGACAGGTAGATATGTCTCATCTCTGCTTCCTTTCACCACTCCACCAGTGGGACAGAAAAGCAGGGGGGTAGAGCAGTGGGGCAGATGTGAAAGGAGGTGTATTGGTGGGACAGATGAGCAGGAAGTTACAGTGTTGGGGCAGGAGAGTAGGGGGGTACAGAGGTGAGACAGATGTGCAGGAGATACAATGGTGGGGCAGATGAGAAAGCGGATGGTGGGGCAGATGAACAGATGGGTTCAGTGTTAGGACAAATGAGAAGGTGATTCAGTAGTGAGACAGAAGAGTATGGTGATACTGCAGGGGAGCAGATGTGCAGGGAGGTACAGTGGTGGGACATATTAGAAAAGGGGGTACATTGATGGGGCAGATGAGCTAGGGAGTTACAGTGGTGGGACAGAAGAGCAAGGGGGTACAGTGGTGGGGCAGATGTGCAGGAGGTACAATGGTGGGAGGGATGAGAAGGGGGTTTCAGCAGTGATACAGAAAAGCAGAGGGGTACAGTGATGGGGCAGATGAGCAGGGGGTTACAGTGGTGGGACAGATGAGCAGGGGGGGTTCATTGTTGGGCCAGATGAGAAGGGGGCAGAGAAGAAAGGCAGTACATTGGTGGGACAGATGATCAGGGGGTTACAGCAGTGGGGCAAAGGAGCAGGTGGGTACAGAGGTGGGGCAGATGTGCAGAGGGGTGCAGAGGATAAAGGAGGTACACCGGTGGAAAGCGTGAGCAGGGGGTTACAGTGGTGGGGCAGAAGAGCAGGGGGTATAGTGGTAGGACAGATGTGCAGGAGGTGCAGTGGTGGGGCAGATGAGAAAAGGGGGTTACAGTGGTGGGGCAGATGAGCAGATAAGTTCAGTGTTAGGACAGATGAGAAGATGGCTCAGCAGTAAGACAGAAGAGCATGGTATGGCGGTTCAGCAGATGTACAGGAAGGTACAGTCGTGGGGCAGACGAGAAAGGAGGAACATTGGTGGGGCAGATGAGCAGGGTGGTACAGTGGTGGGACAGAAGAGCAGGGTGGTACAGTGGGGGGACAGAAGAGAAGGGGGTTACAGTGGTGGGGCAGATGAGAAAGGAGGTACATTGATGGGGCAGATGAGCAGGGGGTTACAGTGGTGGGGCAGATGAGCTGGGGGGTTGCAGTGGTGGGGCAGATGAGCAGGGGGTTACAGGGGTGGGGTAGATGTGAGGGTAGTACAGTCGTGGGGCAGATGAGCAGGGGGGTACAGTGGTGAAACATGTTTGCACGGGGGACAGTGATCTGAGGTGTGAAGGTGCATGAATTGGGGCAGCATTTACTTTATAAAAAAATCCTTTTCGTGATTGAGAATGTGAAATTACATTTTTTTTGTTATAAAATCGGCACGCTCATTTTCTTTGAAAAAAAATTTCGGCACACTGTGCTCAAAAGATTGCCTACCCCTGCTGTAGCTCCTGCTGGATTTTGCTTCTAATCCCCTTGTGGAGGCTTCCATTTGTTGATGGACATTTTATGGTTACACAACCTATCACATTGCTGTAATCTTTTTATATGGACTATAAACTGAAGGACCTATGAATAAATGGTTGTGGAACGAATCATTTGAGTTTCCATTATTTCTTATGGGAAATTTGCTTTGATATACAAGTGTTTTGGATTACAAGCATGTTTCTGGAACGAACTATGCTTGCAATCCAGGGTTTTACTGTATTTGTATGTGTGCGCATAATGAAAAAATTGTCTCTAGCAGTGAAAGTGTTAAGCTAGTGTCACCGATAGGTGCAATGTGGGCATGTTCTCTGTTTATTATGTGCGCTACAAAATTTAGTTCCCTGCTGTATCCCAAGTCCTTTTTTATAGGCTTGGTCATGGTCACATTTTTATATTAATATTATTATTCAGGGTTTACAGCGCTTTACAACGTAGGGGCAGACAGTACAGTTACAATACAATTCAATACAGGAGGAATCAGGGTGCCCCGCTCCTTAGGCCCCATGTACACGGGACGCTGCTAAACATACGTTCAGAGGCAGTTGGACGCTTTTTTCAACTTCCCCTGAACACATTCAATGTTATCCTATGTGACCATGTCTTGTTTATTGCCGTTTTTAGGCAGTTGCGTTTAACAGCGTGTCTACGAAAGCAAAAAAATGTGTTCAGACTCAGAAGTTTCCGATGTTTCAGACGCCCAAGGCAGCTAAACGCGGTAACCCGCGTTTAGCCACGTTTCGTTTATAGATGTTTTTCGTTTTTGGCCATTTAAAAAATAATTTTTTTTTTTTAGAATCGCTTCTAAACGCAAACGTGGCAAAACGCAGCAAAACTGACAGTTTAAACATGGGTTATTATCTGTCAAGTTAAATTGTTTACCGTGTACATGAAGCTTAGGCCTCATGTACACTGCTGCTGCTAAACGGACGTTTAGGTTTCATGTACACGGACGTTTTTACAACCTCTCCTAAACGATTTAACATTACAAATAGTAACCGATGTTAAAAGGTCCGGGAAGAGTTGGGCATTTTTTTCAACTGCTCCTGAACTCCCCTCTATGCTATCTTATCAGTACATGTACACAAGTTAGTTTATAGTCGTTTCTAGGCTGTTGAGTTTAGAGGCTTTTTTTGGAACGCAAAAAAATGGGTCCAGAGTTTAGAGGCATTTCAAGCGCCAAAAGCTTCTAAACACGGTAACTCGCGTTTAACCACGTTTCGTTTACAGGTGTTTTTCAATTTTAGCTATTTAAAAAAAAAACGCAAACGTGGCAAAACGTACGTTTTAAACGTAGGTTACTATCTGTTAAGTTAAATCGTTCAGGAGAGGTTGTAAAAACGTCCCGTGTACATGAAGCCTTATTTGTAAAGACAAGCAGATTATTTGTTATGGGTATTGGTAATGTCTATATATTGTTCAAACTGTTTAACTTTTTACTGCACACATGCATCCACATAGCACGTGAACATTAAAGTTGGTTATGTACATATACACTTTATTACCAAAAGTATTGGGGCGCCTGCCTTTACACGCACATGAACTTTAATGGCATCCCAGTCTTAGTCCGTAGGGTTCAATATTGAGTTGGCCCACCCTTTGCAGCTATAACAGCTTCAGCTCTTCTGAGAAGGCTGTCCACAAGGTTTAGGAGTGTCTATGGGAATGTTTGACCATTCTTCCAGAAGCGCATTTGTGAGGTCAGACACTGATGTTGGACGAGATGGCTTGGCTCACAGTCTCCACTGTAATTTATCACAAAGGTGTTCTATCGGGTTGGGGTCAGGACCAGTCAAGTTTCTCCACCCCAAACTTTCTCATCCATGTCTTTTTGGACCTCCTCAGTGCATAATTATTTAGCCAGACTCTCATTGGTCCTCTTTGACGCTGGGCACAGTGGTAGTTACATTGTCTGTTATGGCTGCATTTACATCCTTAGTGTGTTACTATTTACTCTTTAATAACTACGGTCACTATAGTAAATCCTCTTTCGTATCCTCAGTCACAGAAATTCTTCTTCCTCTAATTCTATGGCTGTAAACCGCTAACATCCTGTCACCTCCTCCCCAGCTTCTGTTCCTTTAACCTGCTTCTGCTTTGTGAGCACATTTCAAACAGAGAAGATAGTAAAAGGCTCTGTCTATGTGAATAGAGATTGGAACTTGTAAAGGTTATAAATGTTTCCTTGTTAACTGCATACATAGCACAGAGGTCCAGTGTGGGAGGCCTGGGAGAGCGCAGTCACTCCTCCAGTGCCAAGCGAACACTGTCAGTGCCGGTGTTGTACTGCACACTGGCTGCAAACACAAACAGCTCTATTTTAGAACATCTGCCTTGTTCTGCTGTACTGCCATTTAAGAACAATACTTTGAGGTTGATTTACTAAAACTGGAGAGTGCAAAATCTTTTGCAGCTCTGCATAGAAACCAATCAGCTTTCGTAAGCAGAATTCTGTTAAACAAAAAAAATAAAAGTCAGCAGCTACAAATACTGCAGATGCTGACTTTTAATAATCAAACACTTACCTGTCCAAGGGTCCAGCAATGCGGGGCACCCAGCCGGGCACCCACTGCGCATGCGCAAGCCGCGACGCACGCCGTGACAGACCGGGTAAATCATCTGGGACCTGTGACGTGTCCTAAATGATTGCCGAGAGGGAGGGGGCAGAGGTGATCTCCCTTCCAGTGCCGTGGTGCCCTGGGAGGAAGTGGGAGCTGGGACCCTCTGGAAAGAGGGTACAGGCTCCCCCCCCAAAAAAAAATTACATGCGAAATGTGGCATGTCAGGGGGGTCACCTCTCTTAAAGCGGAAAGTTCAATTTTTGGGTGGAACTCTGCTTTAATTGAACAAGCTGAAGTTAGAAGATGATCGGCTACCATACATTTAATTAGGTTGGGCAGTGTATTAAGGGGGAAGTCTACTTTAAATGGTTTGTTGCAATGCGTTAATGCCAACAGATGGAAAAGCATGACCCTTTTATTAAAAGCAAAGCACATTACAATGCACAATATATGCGCTGTGATGTGCTACAGTGCATTTTGTGTTGGGCACTACTATACAATGTGTTGTGATACAATTCACAATGAATGACACTACAATGCACTGCATGTCGAGCAGGTGTGTTGCCATGCCTTGTTATAACACACATTGGGGGAGATTTACTAAAACTGGAGAGTGCAGAATCTGATGCAGCAGTGTAGAGAAACCAATCAGCTTCCCAGTTTTTTTTTGTCAAAGCTTAAAGTGGAGCACCCCCCCCCCCCCCCCCCCTCAAAAAAAAGATGATTAAAAATCATTTTAAAAAAAAACAAAAAAAAAACATTTGGATTTTTTTTTTTTTAACTCACCTCTAAATGCCTGTTGCTAGGGGGTCCCTCCTAGTCTGCCTCCTTCAGTGCCCGGGCTAAGTGACATCACTTCCCCTCGGCGCAGGAAGGGCTCAGCTCTGCCCCCTCCCTCCTGTCAGTCATCTGGGACACGTGACAGGTCCCAGATGACTGCACGGCCAATTACGGCGTGTGGCGCCGCTCACGCATGCGCAGTGGGTGCCCGGCTGTGAAGGCACAGCCGGGTGCCCACAGTCGGTTGGGCCACCGAGCAGAGGGGGCGACGAGCGGAGCTTCGACCCCCGCATCGCTGGACCCTGGAACAGGTAAGTGTCCGATTATTAAAAGTCAGCAGCTGCAGTATTTTTAGCTGCTGATTTTTATTTATTTTTTTATAATGGGTACTCCTCTTTAATTGAACAAGCTGAAATTAGGAGCTGATTGGCTACCATGCACAGCTGCACCAGGTTCTGAGTGCACCAGTTTTAGCACATCACCCCATTGACTTTACTAGAAGCTTGTTTCTAGGTGTACAGACCCAGCCATCAACATGATGTGTTATTGACTTTGCGCTGCTTCTCATCATCACCCTAGGGCACGGTCTCTATTGATGAGCAATGATATGCAGCACTGATGAGCAATAGTATGCTGCATTGATGGGCAATGATACACTGCAATGATGGGCAATGATACACTGCACTGATGGGCAATGATGCACTGCAATGATGGCCAATGATACGCTGCACTGATGGGCAATAGTAGGCTGCACTGCTGGGCACTGATAGGCTGCACTGATGGGCAATGATAGGCTGCACTGATGGCCACTGATAGACTGCACTGATGGCCACTGACAGGCTAAACTGATGGGCACTTATATGCTGCACTGATGGCCAATGATAGGCTGCACTGATGGCCAATGATAGGCTGCACTGATGGCCACTGATATGCTGCACTGATGGCCACTGATAGGCTGCACTGATGGCACTGATATGCTGCACTGATGGCACTGATAGGCTGCACTGATGGCCACTGATAGGCTGCACTGATGGGCAATGATAGGCTGCACTGATGGGCAATGATAGGCTGCTCTGATGGCCACTGATATGCTGCACTGATGGCCACTGATGAAGCGGAACTTATAAGCTGCACTGATGGGGCAATAAAACCTGGAAGCTGATTGGTTTCTATGCAGAGCTGCATCAGATTTTGTATTTAGTAAATCTCCCCCAATGTGTGCTAAAGCTCCAGACAGTGACATGGTGCCTGAGATTTATCTTAGAGTCACTCAGACACTCAGACACTTTTGTGGTTACTCCCACTGGCTTTTATGTTACTATAGGATGTACAAGCCAGCAGAAGAACCCCAGGGTGCAATGGGGAGAGCAAGTATTCGACACAAGCTGTATTAAATACCTGCTATTCTTTTGCGGTGCAGGCTTCTATACAATTGATCTGGTGGTCACAGTGTCACTTTAAGCCCTGTGAAGATTTATGCCAAAAGAAGTAAGCCAATAATATTTGCAGGAAATGCGACCTATGAAGCTTTGTGAATGTATAGTACTTCAGTACAAATTTCCAGATATTGTGAAAGTGTCTCGTGTGTGTTCTAAAAGTGTGCCAAATTGATGTACAGTGGAACCTTGGATTACGAGCATAATCCTTTCCAGGAGAATGCTTGTAATCCAAAGCACTCGCATATCAAAGCGAGTTTCCCCATATAAGTCAATGGAAATGAAGATAATTTGTTCTGCATTTACTTCTATTGCGTGCAATACCGCATGTGGCCAGAGGTGGGGGGGCGCCGGAGAGTCTCGGAAATACTCAAGGACAGCTCGGCTGAACTCAGAAACCCTCGGAATGGTTCGGAAACACTCAGGAGTATTTGCGAGTGTTTCCGAGTATTTACGAGTATTTTCGAATGGCTCTGAATGGCTCTGAACTGTTCCGAGTGTCACCACCCCCCCCCCCCCCGCACCTCTGGCCAAATGCTGCACACCCCATTGGCTTGAATCCTGCTCGTTTTGCAAGACAACACTCGCAAACCGAGTCAGGATTTTTTTAAAAAGTTGCTCGTCTTTCAAAACGCTCGTTAACTGCGTTACTTGTAAACCAAGGTTCCACTGTTCCTGTCTAGAACTTGTACTTGAATTTGGCATACGCTGACCCACTTTTAGAACACACACCAGGCACTTTTGCAAAATCTTTCTGCCCCAGGGTCTCTCTCTCTGTACGCCAAAAGAGAGTTGGTCTTATATACCTCCACTTTCATAAGATATGAACTGTTGGTATTTTATTTTGAATTTGGCATAGATGTTTTACCACAATGTAAAAGTGGCACGTTTTAGAACTACCTACATTTAATGCACAAGTCACTGGTGAATTTGGTGCAACACATTAAAGTGGAGTTCCACCCCCCCCCCCCCCCCCCCCCCCAAAAAAAAAAATGGATTAATGTGTTTAAAAAAAAAAAAAAACATTTGGAGAAAAAAAAATGTTTTACTAAATGCCTGTTGCTAGGGGGTCCCTCGTAGTCTGCCCCCTTCGGCGCCTGAGCTCCTGTCACTTCCCTCGGCACAGGAAGGGAGATCACCTCTCCCCCTCCCTCTTGTCAATCATCTGGGACACGTGACCAGTCCCAGATGATTGCGTGGCCAGTGGCGGCGCGCAGCTCACGCATGCACAGTTAAAATGCCGGTGCCTCCGAGCAGAGGGGGGGGTGAGCGGGGCTTCGATCCCCTGCATCGCTGGACCCTGGGACAGGTAAGTGTCCAATCATTAAAAGTCAGCAGCTGCAGTATTTGTAGCTGCGGACTTTTAATTTTTTTTTTTTAAGTGGGAACCCCGCTTTAACAAGAGGGATTAATGCCAGAAAAGTGTCCAGCAGCTTTATTGAATTTCCTACAGTACATTAATTTTGTAAATGCAGTTTTGCTTATGATGCATTTTCATATGTGCCCTAACAAAAGGAACCTTATCCTATCTGTACCTGACGGAACACATCAGGGAAAACTGGAAACATTAACCAGCTCCATCTAGATCATTACACGTCCATTGATCAGCACCGAGAAACATCTGAAACTCATTTCACACTGAGTCACGCTTAGAAAGAATAATTTGTTATAATAATCTGTTGTTTTTATATAAAGTGCCTAAATCTGTCTCAGTAAAGTGAGTGTGAATTAAATAGTAACAGTTTTACAGAATTACCTATTTAAAGGGTAACCCACTGTGCACTTTAGAAATTGTATTTTCCAGATTTCCAGGGTCTTAAATTCTGAACTTTTATTCAAGAATTTTTATTTTTACAATTACAATTAGTGCAGGTAAAGACACAATAAAATCCTTGTTTTCTGCAATTTAAATTAATCTCTTAAAGCAGAACCTGACCTGAAAGGGGAAGTTACGCTTGTTTGCATCCTTCCCTCTCTAATTCCACATTTAGCACTTTTAGGGGGAGAGGGGGGAGCGAGTACCTGGTTTTGACAGGTACCCGCTCCCACTTCCGGTCAGATGCGTCGCAGCAATCTGAACTGGAAGTCCCCCCCCCCCTCCTACCCCATTAGTCTTCTGGGACACATCACAGGTCCCAGAAGACTATGGGACAATTCACAAGGTGCAACGCGGCTCACAAATGCGCAGTTGGAAACCGGCTGTGAAGTGCAATGTGCAATGCTTCACTGCCAGTTTCCCTTACTTGAGATGCTGGCGCCTGCACCCGAAGCCAATAGAAGAATCAGCTCAGGTAAGGACATTGCTGGATCCCTGGACAGGTAAGTGTCCTTAAATTAAAAGTCAACAGCTATTTGTAGCTGATGGCTTTTTAATTTTTGGGGGGGAGCCTGGAGCTCCTCTTTAATATGTAGAAAGTCACTTTAAACCCATCTTTTATGTTATACAAATTCTCTTCTATTAGTGTGCTTTAATTTGTGTAAAAACCTGCTGATTTGTATTAACCTGCATGAGATTATTATTATTATAATAATACAGGATTTATATAGCGATGTGATAGATGTGTAATTGGACATACAGGGGTAGATTTACTAAAACTGGTGCACTCAGAATGTGGTGCAGTTGTGCATGGTAGCCAATCAGCTTCTAACTTCAACTTATTCAGTTAAGCTTTGATACCAAATCCTGGAAGCTGACTGGTTTCTATGCAGAGCTACACTTGCTTTTGCACACTCCAGTTTTAGTAAGTCTCCCCTACAGGGCCCTATGTAGTACTACAATCAGGAGCGGCCGGTCCATAAGGGGTGAAGGGGCACCACCCCCCTAGTGTGCATGTGGGGATGCATGCGGGGCGCGGGACTCAAGCCATATGATGGCTTTTCAAGCCATATGATTCTAGCCTAAGACTCTAATTGGCTTGAAAAAGGTTGGGCTCTGCGCCCTGAACCCACCCACTTCACAAATCAATATTCGCTATTGTCTTCCGGCTTCTCCTTCCTGACCTCCGATGTCCAACAAACAAAGTCCCATCCCAATCCTCCTACCCATATTCCCTAGCCAGCAGGTAAATGTAAACAAAGGGGCAAGGGATGATGGGTGGCTGAAATTATATGTTTTTGAAACAGGTTAATAAATGGGAATTTTTGATACTCTAGTCTGGGGTATATGCAGTGCACTTCTATCTGTAGATTTATAAAGTAAAAGATTTAACGAATAATGTTAATAAATAAACATTTCTGCAGTAAACCTTCCTAATGTTCAAAAATAATGTCTCATGATTCTAAAAAATAATTTTCCACAATATTGAAGAAATAATGTCCCATGCCAATCTTCTCGCAGGGATTTGCCAGCCAGCAACTAAATGTAAATAAAGGGGCCAGGGATGCTGGCTGAAATGATGTGTTTTTTAAACCGTTTGTGAGACTTTTGATACTCCAATCTGGGGAATATTCACTGCAATTATATCTGTAGCTTTATAAAATAAAAGATTTGACCAATTAATGGATACGAAAATGCAAACTAGTTCTACTGTTTAATAAATACACATTTCAGTAGTTTCTTGTGTAATTCCATCATGCCTGGGCAAGCAAACCCTTGTGTCCCTGCACATTTCATCTTGCGTTGCGCATTTTATGTTGAAGAAAGATTAAGACATAACTGGCAAGATTTATTGTTGCATTATAAAAGGCTCTTTTGTATAAGCATGTTGCAACATAATGGCTAATGGTGAACTGCCCACAGCACATATCAGATCAAACACAAGGCCGGCAGCATATGCTAACAAAAAAAAAACTAACATAAAGCATGTAAGGGAAGGATAAAGTATTAATTTCACCTTTTAGTCTGAAGCTGACCAGAGACATCAGAGGGTAGTTGGATTATGCATTCACTGAAATATTTTTTGTTTGACAGAACTTACTATATACATGTATGCTTGGATTGCCTGAATATGCATGTGCATGACTGAGCAGGTTTATTTGTTCCAGTTGGCAAAACAGAGCAAAGGGATGAGTGACTATGCTGTGGTGGTAACGGGGCACCAATACAAACCTGTTTCTTTGTTGTGCATTAAAACATTAAGAGGACATTGGGGGGGATGCAAAAGTGTAACATGCAGGCATTAGACAGCTGATCAACCTTCTCCCAAAGTACCAATGCATAGATGCTTGATATCCCACACCATCATATTAGGAATAGCTATTGGCTGCCAAAGTCAATCATGAACAGGCCTGGAGCAAAGGGTACCTGAGTGGAGGGCCCACATGACTGGGGGTTGCTGTTAATAGTTGCACAGGGTGTATCCTGGAAGGGGGGTGGTTAAAAAGGTTTAGTATGGGTTTGGTGCAATGAGAGAGTAAGGGGTGTGGTTTACATAGGTAACATGGTCAGTGGGGACGGGGCAACACCATAGAAACTTTTTGTTCCCTCCCTCCCTGTAGTTATCTTGATAATTTTGATGATATGTTTTCTGCTTCAGGTGGTATGCAGAGGTCTCTTGTTCGTGAAGGTCGGAATGGTGGAAGGTATACAGTATATGGTAATCATGGGCTATCGGTCATAGGTCTGTATTGGGCAAGAAGGTGGCAATAGTTGTCCCTGAGCTGGTGGGATCGCGGCTAGGGGCCTGGATGCAGAAGTGGTGGTGGTACAGCCGATGCAATAGAATATCTTCCTTCATGAACCTCAGACATAACAGTCAGTATATATATGTTAAAAGTTGTTATAAATATATTTAAATGGAAGTTTAATTTATGGAATTTTGTTACGGTTGTTAATAAAGGGGCCAGATGGCCATTTAATCCAGAAGGTGTGGTGTGTTTTATTGGGAAGGTAAGAGTAATGCCGCGTACACACGAAGGGACAATCCCGCGGATTATCCTCTGGACTGAAGTCCCGCGGATAATCCCCTCGTGTGTGGGCGCCGGCGGACTTTTTGGCGCCAAAGTACGGCGGACTAAAGTTGGAAGTTTTGTTTTCAAATTATCCGCACGGACTTCTCCAGCGGATAATCCGCCGGCCAAAAGTCCGCGGGACTTTTGAAATGAACGGACTTGCCGCACATCGGCAGTCCGTTCATTTAGCACGTGACTTCAGGTACGTAGCTAGCGTAGGCAGTTAATGCTGCCGCGCTAGCTCCGTGACCTGGCATGGATTTAAAGGGACTCCCCACGCCGAAAAAACGGCGTGGGGGTTCCCCCCAAATCCATGTCAGACCCTCATCTGAGCACGCAGCCTGGCAGGCCAGGAAAGGGGTGGGGACGAACGAGCGCCCCCCCCCCTGAGCTGTACCAGGCCGCGTGCCCTCAACATGGGGGGTGCCCTGGGGAAAGGGGGGCCGTGCGGCCCCCCCACCCCAACGCACCTTGTCCCCATGTTGATGAGGACAAGGGCCTCTTCCCGACAACCCTGGCCGTTGGTTGTCGGGGTCTGCGGGCGGGGGCTTATCGGAATCTGGGAACCCCCTTTAATAAGGGGGCCCCAGATCCCGGCCCCCCACCCTATGTGAATGAGTATGGGGTACGATGTACCCCTACCCATTCACCTAAGGTGTAAATGTAAAGTAAAAAAAAACACCCACACTTTTGAAAAAATAGTTTATTGCACTGCTCCGGGGGTCTTCTTCCGTCTTGGGGGTCTTCTCGCCGGACTCCTCCGCTCTCTTCTGCTCTTTTACCTAGCTCTTTCACGAGCGGGGGAAGTCCGGCTACCTTCTTCGTCGTCGCCGCCGTCTGGGGGTCTCGATCCGCCTTCGGGGGTCTTCTTCCGTCTTGGGGGTCTTCTCGCCGGACTCCCCCGCCATTTACCAAGCTCTTTTACCGAGCGGGGGAAGTCCGGCTACCTTCTTCGTCGTCGCCGCCGTCGTCTGGGGGTCTCGATCCGCCTTCGGGGGTCTTCCGGGGGTCTCTTCTGTTCTTGCGGCGGCCGTCGTCTTCCGCGCCGCCGGCGCCTTCTTCTTCTTCTTGTCCTTCTTCTTGTCCTTCTTCTTGTTCTTCTTCTTCCGATGTTGACCCGATGCTCTCTCTGCCCGGAATGCCTGTGCCGCGCTGCGCTGAGACTTATATAGGGACATGGGGGACAGGGTCACATGTTCATGTCACATGGTGACCCCGCCCCCTTGCGATGTCACAGTCCCAGCATCCTCCGGGACTGTGACAACACAAGGGGGCGGGGTCACCATGTGACATGTGCATGTGACCCTGTCCCCCATGTCCCTATATAAGTCTCAGCGCAGAGCGGCACAGGCATTCCGGGCAGAGAGAGCGTCGGGTCAACATCGGAAGAAGAAGAACAAGAAGAAGGACAAGAAGAAGGCGCCGGCGGCGCGGAAGACGAGATCATTAATGTAAAGTCCATTATCTGTTCATTCAAAATAGGGAGAGGCTGAAGCTAAACATGAACATAAAGCCTGAACTTGTCTGAACTAGGATTCCTTCCTGCTAAATTTTACTGCTGGTAAATAATTACATTTACTTAATAGAGACTTCATATTAAAACCTGTAGGCAGTATGCACCTCTTCAGATATAATTACATCTGGAAATAGACTGTGGGACTGTGACAACACAAGGGGGCGGGGTCACCATGTGACATGTGCATGTGACCCTGTCCCCCATGTCCCTATATAAGTCTCAGCGCAGAGCGGCACAGGCATTCCGGGCAGAGAGAGCGTCGGGAAGAAGAAGAAGAACAAGAAGAAGGACAAGAAGAAGAAGAAGGCGCCGGCGGCGCGGAAGACGACGACCGCCGCAAGAACAGAAGAGACCCCCGGAAGACCCCCGAAGATCGAGACCCCCAGACGGCGGCGACGAAGAAGGTAGCCGGACTTCCCCCGCTCGGTAAAAGAGCTTGGTAAATGGCGGGGGAGTCCGGCGAGAAGACCCCCACGACGGAAGAAGACCCCCGAAGGCGGATCGAGACCCCCAGACGACGACGAAGAAGGTAGCCGGACTCCCCGCTCGTGAAAGAGCTAGGTAAAAGAGCAGAAGAGAGCGGAGGAGTCCGGCGAGAAGACCCCCAAGACGGAAGAAGACCCCCGGAGCAGTGCAATAAATTATTTTTTCAAAAGTGTGGGTGTTTTTTTTTGTACTTTACATTTTACACCTTAGGTGAATGGGTAGGGGTACATCGTACCCCATACTCATTCACATAGGGTGGGGGGCCGGGATCTGGGGGCCCCCTTATTAAAGGGGGCTCCCAGATTCCGATAAGCCCCCCGCCCGCAGACCCCGACAACCAACGGCCAGGGTTGTCGGGAAGAGGCCCTTGTCCTCATCAACATGGGGACAAGGTGCTTTGGGGTGGGGGGGCCGCACGGCCCCCCTTTCCCCAGGGCACCCCCCATGTTGAGGGCACGCGGCCTGGTACGGCTCAGGAGGGGGGGGGCGCTCGTTCGTCCCCACCCCTTTCCTGGCCTGCCAGGCTGCGTGCTCGGATGAGGGTCTGACTTGGATTTGGGGGGAACCCCCACGCCGTTTTTTCGGCATGGGGATTCCCTTTAAATCCATGCCAGCTTGCGGAGCTAGCGCGGCGGCATTTACTGCCTACGCTAGCTACGTAACCTGAAGTTACGTTCGAAATGAACGGACTGCTCCGTGTGTGGCAAGTCCGTTCATTTTCAAAAGTCCCGCGGACTTTTGCCCGGCGGATTATCCGCTGGAGAAGTCCGTGCGTGTTTGGGCAAGTCCACACCCTCGGAAAGTCCAGCGGACCTAGCTGGAAAGTCCCGCGGGATTATCCGCTGGACTAGGTCCGCCGGAAAAAGTCCCTACGTGTGTACGAGGCATTAGTAATACAAGAGTGGGGTGGTTAATAGGTTGGAAAACCATACATCAGCATACACCAGTCAAGTAAAACTACCCTTTTCTTATGCCCCATACACACGGTCAGATATTCCGATGGAAAAAGTCTGATCAGATTATGTTGTCGTAAAATCCGATCGTTTGTGGGCTCTACTCTAGGAAAGAAAGAGAAAATTTGAGAGCAGGATCTAAAATTTTCCGAAAACAAAATCTTTTTCCGATCGTTTGTAAAGAATTCTGACGGACAAAGTGCCACGCATGCTCAGATCAAATTACGAGACCAAAGCTATTGGCTACTAGCCTCTACGTAGTTCCATCGTATGCAAGTAACGTCACCACGTTCCGAACGATCGGATTTTCCGACAACTTTGTCCAACCGTGTGCGTGTTGCACACACGTTTTCGGACAAAATCCGTTGGAAAAAATCGGACGGATTTTGTGGTCGGAATGTTCGACCATGTGTACGGGGCATTAGACTCAAAGATGTTAGCAAGACATTTTGCAAAACTATTTCCAGATGTAATTATATCTGAAGAGGTGCATACTGCCTACAGGTTTTAATATGAAGTCTCTATTAAGTAAATGTAATTATTTACCAGCAGTAAAATTTAGCAGGAAGGAATCCTAGTTCAGACAAGTTCAGGCTTTATGTTCATGTTTAGCTTCAGCCTCTCCCTATTTTGAATGAACAGATAATGGACTTTACATTAATGATCTCGTCTCAGATAAACAAACTTTTCAGAGTCTAATTTTCACGTACAACTCATGTTGTATCTTGTAAATGAGCAAGTGGTCGAGTCCAATTCTCTTCCCTAAGATATCAGGCTCTGTATCTTAACCCAGAAACCAAATTGTATTATTTATTGCAGCATTTTTGTTCAGGATTTTTCCTTTTATTTCAACTTGTACTTCTGCAAATTTATGATTCCTGTCCTAGGGTGGCTACGCTAATGCACTCTACTGTATCTATGGAGGTAGCCATAGCTGTCATCCAGGCTAGACTTTGAACATGTCTTTCTTTCTTCATCTCCATTGCATGGGGAGATTAGTAGTTTATAGTAGAAAGTTCACATTTTGTTTTTGCTTCTTGTTGAAGAAGAATTCCAGGTAAGGATATTCTTATGTAGTTACATTGATCCAGCTTGGACCAATGTAGCTATGCCTATACCATGCCTGTGAGATCCTTGTGGAGGCTGGAAATCACTGTAGTAGACACCCCTACTTTAGTGATCTCCACTAGCTCTTGCATCCTTTGCTGAGCGGCTGCCTTGCTGCATTGTGAAAACAGATGGCCAGCCACTGGGCATGGGCACCATTCAGAGAATGCTTTGCTTTTTCTCAATTAATGCAAAGCATTCCATGGTTGGACGAGGGGGAGAGTGTGACGTCACCAGTGATGTAAGTAACTGAGTTAAAATAAACGGATTTACTTAACGCAGTTACTTTAGAGGGTAACAAGTAATCTAACTGATTACTTTTCTCCTCAGGGTAACGCAGTTCCCATTACTTGGGCAGTGTTACCGCAATTACATCTACCGCCACTAGATGGCAGTAGTGTAATTCCGGTGTCCTGCTGAAAAAGTTCCCCCGCCGGATAAGGACCCCCCTGTACTGCGCAGTACGCAGGATTACGGAGCTTACAAAAATTGCCGAACCTAAACAGCTCTGAGTGAACTCTACACAGCGCAGGCGCAGTTAACATGTAATTGTACGAAGCGATGCCGCATGCTCCCGATGCTCGTGCTACTCTTCAAGGGGCGTCTATCGTGTAACTAAAGGGCGGGTCTAGTATTACTGTAACCAAGGGGCGCATTTATTATTATTGTTATATATCGAGCTCTGCCCATTAATTTAACATTCGTCCTCTTCTGTAGCCATCCGCCCCTTACAGGATATAATAATAGACCTGCCCCTTGCTTACACGCTATAACAGATCTGCGCCTTGGTTAGAGTAATAATAGAGCAGCCCCTTGGTTACACAATATATAGCAATAATAATAAATGCACCCCTTGCTTCCAGTAATACTAGACCCGCCCCTTAGTTACACGTATAGAATATTAAAAAAAAGTAACAGTTACTTTGCGTAACTAATTACTTTTCCAATGTAGTAACTGAGTTACTAACGCAATTACTTTTTGGGAGAAGTAATTTGTAACTTAACTAATTACTTTTTTAAAGTAAGATGACCAACACTGGACGTCACTGCCCTTCTTCTAGTCAGTAAGGGGCCCTAGACAAAAAACATTTTTACCCCCCTTTCCTTTTCTCCACTTAGCTTTAATGGTTTTATTCTGAGTAATGAGGGCTAACGTTTTTGAACATGTCTAGGAGGAAAATTGTCATACGATTAATTAGGAGCATTTACGTTGAACACAAATCCCCCAATATAATGGTGTCAGTGTTAATATCCCAGTTGTACTCTTGGTCAGTGTAAATGCTTCCAATAATAGGAAAAGGATCCTATAACATCGATGGTCAGTGTAATGCCCCCTATCATTGGTATTCAGTGAAGGAGGGCCCTCTATCACTGGTGTCAGTGCAATTCATTGGTATTACTAAATTGAAGGAACAGTAATTCCTGCTGACTCTTCTTTATGATGTCATCGCCAGTGATGTAAGTAACTGAGTTAAAATAAACTGAGTTACGTAACTCAGTTACTTTAGAGGGTAACTAGTAATCTAACTGATTACTTTTCCCCTCATGGTAACTCAGTTCCCATTACTTTGGCTTAGTTACCCCAATTACATCTACCGTCACTAGATGGCAGTAATGTAATTCCGGTGTCCTGCCAAAAAAGTTCCCCCGCCGGATAAGGACCCCCTGTACTGCACAGGTGCAGCGCTTGCGCAGTACGAAGGACTACAGAGCTTCCGAAAATTGCCGAACCTAAAAAGCTCTGAGTGAACTCTACACAGCGCAGGCGCAGTTAACATGTAAGGTGATGCCGCACCCTTATGATGCTCGTGCTACTCTGCAAGGGGCGTCTATCGTGTAACTAAGGGGCGAGTCTAGTATTACTGTAACCAAGGGGCGCATTTATTATTATTGTTATATATATCGAGCTCTGCCCATTAATTTAACATTCACCCTCTTCTGTAGAAATCCACCCCTTACACGATATAATAATAGACCCGCCACTTGCTTACACGCTATAACAGAACTGCCCCTTGGTTAGAGTAATAATAGAGCAGCCCCTTGGTTACACGATATATAACAATAATAAATGCGCCCCTTGGTTACAGTAATACTAGACCCGCCCCTTAGTTACACGTATAGAATATTAAAAAAAAAAAGTCAGTTACTTTGCTGAGTAACTAATTACTTTTCCAATGTAGTAACTGAGTTACTAACGCAATTACTTTTTGGGAGAAGTAATTTGTAACTTAACTAAATTACTTTTTTAAAGTAAGATGACCAACACTGGTCATCGCTGAAGCTATAAGAGAACCCTTGGGATCAATTTGCCCACATACCCAGAATACAGCTATTTTCTTTCACTGTAAACACCTTGACTATCATCTAACCTCTTAGGTCCTGGGGCTCATTAGAGGCAGGGTCATCCTCTGTCTGTATTGGGCCACAGGACCTCAGAGGACTGCATTAGCTACATTGGCAAAATGTCCACCACTGGACACATATATTAATACTAGAGGAAGTTCAGCATGGCCAGCATTCAGCATGACATTTAGCACCAAGGTGGTCCACCCAACCCCAGTCTCTTGATATGCAGAGCCAAACCATTCAGTAAACTTTTGGTTGCTAGTGCTGGTTAAAAGGCAGTTAGAGATTTGTTACGTTGCCCAACAGACCTGCACACCAGATAAATGTGCATTTTAATAGGCCCAAATCCATCCAAATCAGAGGGATAAGCCATCTTCATACTAGTCATGAGGCAGCAGAAACTTTTAAGGACAGTCATGAAGCAAGTCAACAGTCCTCTAGCAATGAGGCTGGTATAAATAGATGGAAATTAAATATCTCTTTAAAATTCAGAAAAATATTTTTTGTCATGAAAACCCCTTGAAGACAGACTATCTTGAGATTGGTTACATTTAAATAGCCGTGAAAGCAAATTTAAGCAACGATGATTTTTTTAAAGGCTAAACAATTTATCTTTAGTATTTTCGAAACCACAGGGCAAATTCCCTTATAATTATATAACATGGCAGGTATTTTCTTTGATCAGAAACTCAGGCCTTAGGAATTTACAGGTGGTCAACACCTGGCTAAAAGGTAAATATGTTCAAAGCAAGAGATTTCCACTGTCATTAAAAAATCATCAGGATTTACATTACATCCAAAGCGGTTTATTCAATAGGTATGTGCAAGTACCCCTCAGGTGACCAATTAGAAAAGATCTTTCACTGATCTGATATTGATAACTTGAAATGTAATTGGTTGGAGTAGGTCCTTGCATTATCCCTAAGCCTTATAGAAAATGCACAGGTTACAACCATTCTGACAGCAATTACCATGTTATTTGTATTTTGTCTCAATCATTGCACTACAGAAAGATGAATGATATACAGGCACAGTATATGAATGCACAAATGTACTTAAAGCGGACCTTCGGTCTTTTTTTCAACTTTCCATCTATTCAATTTTCTGCCCTTGTTGTTTTAACTTTGGAAAGTAAAACTTTTTTTTCAGCCAGTAAATACCTTATACAGCCTACTTCCTGTTTCTTGTCTGGTCATTAGCCTAGGCTTATGATATCATCTCTCTCATGAAAGTTTGCCAGAAAGGGAGGGAGGATGAGTCAAAAGAGAGCCAATGAGAGCTGGAGAGCTGGAGGTGTGCCTCTGTGTGTCTGTGTTAATCCAGTAAGTGAACAGGTAGCAGCTTCAGCTGCCCATATTTAAAATGGATGCAGCCAGACTTAGTGGAGGGAGATTTCTGCAGCATATTTGGCAAGTGCAGAATCACAGTAAATATAAAATAATATGGAAAGTGGTTGGAGGGAAGCTTAAGATCGGCAAAGATGTTTTTATTACAAATTTAAGCAGAAAAGCCATGAGTTAATTGTCAATAACATCCAAATTGTGAAGCATCATGTGGTTTGATACCTTTCCATCAAAACCAGCATTAACGTTTTCAGCAATTTGAGCTACAGTATCTCTTCTATTGGAAGGGGCTACATGGGCCAGCCTTGGCTCCCCACATGCATCAGTGAGCCTTGGCCGCCCTTGACCCTTTCGCTGGTTTTCCATCCTTGGTCCAGGACCAAGGCCTTGGTAAGTCCTGACCACTGCAGACCAAAGGTATCCCACAAGAGCTGCAGGTTTGGGAGTTGCTGTGACCCAGTCGTCTAGCCATTACAATTTGGTCCTTGTCAAAATCACTTAAATCCTTATGCTTCCCATTTTTCTGCTTTCAATACATCAACTTCAGGGATGACATGTTCACTCTTGTCTTCCACAACTCCAACTTAGTAGCAGAGTTTGGCTGTTCCTTTAAGCCTCTTGCACAGCTGTTTCTTTTTCAGTTATCGACTCTCTTTCAACCTACCTACATTGCCCCTGACTCTAATCCTACAAAATCCTTGTGAAAGTGTGCAAGTGTGAGAATCGATGCCAGATTAAAGCCAAAGGGTAGTCACACCAAACATTGATTTGATGTAGATATTTCTTGTGTTCGCTCACTTTGCATTTTGTTAACTGATAAAAATAAAAAAAATAACAAGACATTTCATGTCCCAGGCCTTAGACCATGGTAAGCCTGAGCACAGCAACAAGTCACAAGGTAGATCTACTGCATCAGCAAGGTCACTCCCAGGCAAAGATTATAAAGCAGACTGGGGTTTAAAGATGTGCTGTTCATGTTTTTTTGAAAGAGCACAAAGAAATGGGCAGCATTCTGGACTGTAGACGCAGTGGTTGGGCCAGGAAACCTAATGCAGCAGATGAAAGACACATCATGCTTGTAGGTGGGGTGCAGAGTGGTGTGGCAGCAATAATTCACACAATCAGGTGCAATGAAGAACTTGTATTGAAATAGCACAGCATCAGTTCACAATGAACCCAATGGGAAAGCTGCCCAACCGGTACACTCTGGTTTACAGTAATGTGAAGAGAGCAGGTATCAGCCAAATTGACAGTCTGTTAAAGTGGAAGTAAACCCCCCTATCGTTTTCAGCCAAGGAAGCTGCCATCTTTGCCTCTGTTTAATCTTCAACTGCCACAGTGCTGCACATGTGATCCGTTATGACACCAGCCATTGGATGGTTTGTCTGTTTGGCTGAGAGCACAACCAATGTGCAGTTAGCATTCCCGGCATGCCTTTTTTTAAAAAACTGTTAAATCGATGGGTTTACTTCCGCTTTAAGAGATCAGAGTTCGGCCTGGCTGTCTAGTACTCAAGCTTTCCCTCCTCATCACAAACCTTTCCCTTACTGCTAGTACTGTATCTAACAGGAAGGGTAACTGTCCCTACACTATCAACTCACAAAATGCATGCCAAATCTGGCAGCCAGGGTCCTAAATAGGCCCTGCCCGACCCCTGATTGAGCCATATGGGGTGGCAGCATCCAAAAGGATAGCCTCCCCAGTGAGCAAGGAAACCACAGAGGAACATCGCTCCTCTCGAATTCAACCCTCTCCAACAACAGCTTTGCTGTAGAGAAAGTAGCCTGTGCCTGCCTACATCCCTTCAACATCGGAAGATGTCCAGCAGTGCCATCAGCACAGAACTGCCAGAAACAAGTGGGACCCAAGTATACCCATCTACTGTCAGGAGAAGTCTGGCAAGAAATGGTCTTCATGGAAGAATTGCAGACAAAAAGCCATACCTCTGAGGTGAAGACAAAGCTAAGTGACTCAATTGTGCATGAAAACATAAGAACCGGGGTGCAGAAAAATGCTAGCAGGTGCTCTGGACTGATGAGTGAAAATTTGAAATATTTGGCTGTAGCAGAAGACAGTTTATTCGCTGAAGGGCTGAAGAGAGGTATAAAAATGAGTGTCTACAGAAACAGTGAAGCATGGTGGAGGTGCCTTGTAAGTCTGGGGCTGCTTTTCTGCAAATGGAGTGGGAGATTTGATCAGGATCAATGGTGTCCTCGATGCTGAAGAAGACAGACATATTTATTCATCATGCCATACCAAAAGGGAGACGCGTTATTGACCCCAGATATATTCTGAAGCAGGACAATGACCTCAAGCATACAGCCAATGTCATTAGAAACTATCCTCAACGAAGAACAAACAGTCCTAGAAGTGATGGTTTGACCCCACGGAGCCCTGATCTCAACACCATGGAGTCTGTTCGGGATTATATGAAGAGACAGAAGGATTTGAGGCAGCCTACATCCACAGAAGATCTGTGGTTAGTTCTCCAAGATGTTTGGAACAATCTACCTGCTGTTCCTGAAAGTGTGCACAAGCACTGTGCGTACCTAAAAGAAATGATGCAGTTTTATAGGCAAAGAGTGGTGACACCAAATATTTCCATTTTTCAGTTTTGTTAATTCAAAAAAAATAAACTATTAACACTTTTATTTCTGAAAGCATTCTTCATTTTCAAAATTTTTTCAAACCTGCCTATTACTTTTGCACAGTAGTGTATACGTATATATATAGATATATATATTAGGAAGCCCATTGACATGTTGTTGAAGGCCTTCATGGCTCTAACTCAAAATAGACCTTAAATTGAAAAAAAAAATAAACTTTACAAGAGTACAACCTATATTGCTTTGTCAGCTTTAAAAATGTAATTGCATTTCACATTATTTGAATGTTGTTGTTTGTAGCTCAGCATGCCTTTATGCTGACAAGACAGCCAACACTTCCTAGAATGCTGTTCATTTCATGTCTCTTGCTGAGAAATTTCTGGGAAGATAGTAGTCATTCTTGTTGGTTTGAGCTCTGTGGTGTCCTCCAATCTTATTATAGACAGCTGTGCAATTCTATATCGGTAAATTAGACGAATAAGGGTCGGTTAACACTAGGACGACTTGTCAGGCGACTTAGCCGCCTGACAAGTCGCGTCCCGTTCTGTACAATGGAACCGTTCTAATCGGAGCGACACACGTCACTCCGACTTAGAAAAAGGTTCCTGTACGACTTTGGGGGCGACTTGAGGCGACTTGCATTGACTTCTATACAGAAGTTGTTTTGCAAGTCGCCGCGGCTGTCGCGTCGGGGTTGCCTGGGGCAGTCGCACTGTAAGTCGTGCTACCTAAGTGTGAACCTGTTTCCATAGCAGTTAGAGAGAGGTGTATGATCTATAAATGCACATGGAACATGGAAATACAATCATTTTAGTAACTATAAACTGATAAATACCTTTTCTCATCAGCAGTATATAGCAGTCTTGTGACTTCTATCAGTGCCTGATTAAAGCTTGTAGGAGGGATTTTCATTCTCCTCCGAGCTGTCCCACCGCCACCGAGACAAGGTAAGTACAGACGGCGGGTGGGGTGCTGCCATTCTCCCTGTGCACACTGCACACTACATGGCACTTAATTTTTTATATCCTAAACAGACATGAAGCCCACTCATACCACTACCTGGATTTCTGCCTTTCATTTGGGGGTGATGTTTTGTGCACCCGTTCCCTCTCCTGCGGGCTCCTTCCACAGCTCGCGGTGTCCTGTCGAATAGTGTCCCCCATCGGATACTTTCCGCTGTGTACTGCGCATGCGCAGTATGGATGCCAAACAAATTCCGAAAATATCCGAAGATGAACGGCGCCTGCGCTGTGAGTCCAGGTTGAAGTCCCACCATCCAAGTGGACATAGAGTTAGAATAAAAAAGAGCCGAGCACAGCGAAAGCGAAGCGAGCCCGCGAGGGGCCCTCTAACTTTGTGCAGCCCTATGTCCACTTGGATGGTGGGGCTTGCACCTGGACTCACGGCGCAGGCGCTGTTTATCTTCGGAGAATTTCCGAATCTCTTTGTGCTCCATACTGCGCAAGCACTGTGCCTGCGCAGTACGGGGCGGACACTATTCGATAGGCGGTCATTTTTTGACAGAACACCAGTACATACAATTGGAATGGTTTGGGCCACTACAACTGATTTGGGTTCTCCCTCTGTCCCTCCCTCTCGTTTAGTGCTAGTTAGTTCAGCCCTAGCTACAACCCCCACTGTTTCTTTCATATTCGCTCAGTCAGTGTTATTTCTTTGCTGAGAAAGGGCTTTGAAAAACACACTTGAAAAACACGTCTTTTTACACTTTAAAAAAGACTGGAAAAACATCCTCTGCACTTCACTTATTTAAAGTAAAATTGCATTGGATTTAACTTCTGCGTCTTATTGAAGCGTTTAGCTGCCCGTGGTTGGCAACAAGTCAACAAGTGACCATACTGCCTATACAGACTTGGTCTATGGAGGTATATCAATGCATGAAGTGACATTTAAATCTGAAAACACAGACAGTATACCTGGTTTATAGCTGCACTTCTTCCTCAACCTATAGACTGGTGTGAATGTTACTCAGCTCCTCCAGCTGAGATTTTAAAAGATTTTCAATCAAAAATTATTCACAAACCTTAACATGTGGAAATACATGACTATAAAGACATAAAAAGGTGTAAGGCCGTGTTCACATATGTGCATCCGTGGTTCCCAATCCCAGCATGGGGTCCGGTGCGTCCCTGTTTAGGTGTGATTCAGGTCTGAATTTTTGCCTGAATTCACACCAGAACCGGACCCAAAGACGCACAGGACCTTTTTTGAATGTGGACCAGGGCCGCCCCAGACATGTGGGTACCGGCTCCATTGTGAACCGGGCACACTAGCCTGCATACAAATTGGATGCGGGGAAACCCGCCATCCAATTATCACATATGTGAACTTGGCCAAAAACATCAATGTGGCCTTAAAGTGATTGTAAAGTCTCAGTTCTTTTTCTATTAAAATAATTAACATGTTATACTTACCTAACCTTTGCAGTTGGTTTTGCACAGAGCAGCCCGGATCCTCTTCTTCTCGGGCCCCTCGCTGGAGCTCCTGGCCATTCCCTCCTGTTGAGTGCCCCCACAGCAAGCAGCTTATTATGGGGGCACCCAAGCTGTGGCTCCGTGTGCCCATTCAGACACGGAACTGTGGTTCGGCCCCACCCCCTCTCTCCTAACTGAGTTTGATTGACAGCAGCTGTGTCTCAGCCAATCAGGAGGGAGAGTCCAGACGGCCAAGGCACTCGTTGACATCGCTGGATAGAGAGGGGGCTCAGGTAATTATTGGGGGGGCTGCTGCACACAGAAGGCTTTTTATCTTAATGCCAGTGGTGGTGCATCCATAAGAGCGCATGGGCGCCGCCCCCTCTCTCCAGCCACCCCCTCTAGCACCAATAGATAGATTTATGCATTACATAAATCTATCTATGGCCGCTGCTGCCACCCCTTATTCAGGCACCCGGTCCCTTTTCGGGAGCCTGAATTACAGCAGCGGGGGTGTTTTTGAAGCACCTGATTAGAGCCATAGGCTCTAATAGGCGTCAAAAAAGGTCACTCAATATTCGCTTTCCTAACACTAAACCGCCTCTCCGCCAATCAGGTGCTCAAATTTGTTACCCGTCACCTGATTATCTGAAACGACAGGTGCTGTGATTGGACACCTATCAGGCGTCCAATCGTAGCAGAGGATGGGGAGAAGACATCGAGGAGCTGTCCCACCGCCATCGAGACAGGGTAAGTACAGACGGCGGGTGGGGGGCACACTGGCAGCATTTGATATGGCACATTGGCTGCGTTTAATGGGGCACAGTGGGGACATTTGATGGGGTACAGTGAGGCTGCATTTGATGGGCACAGTGAGGCTGCATTTGATGGACACAGTGGCTGCATTTGATGGGCACAGTGGCTGCATAAGATGGGCACAGTAGTTGTATTTGATGGGGCACATTGGCAGCATTTGATGGCACAGTGGCAGCATTTGATGGCACAGTGGCAGCATTTGATATGGTACAGTGGCTGCGTTTAATGGGACACAGTGGGGACATTTGATGGGGTACAGTGAGGCTGCATTTGATGGGCACAGTGAGGCTGCATTTGATGGGCACAGTGAGGCTGCATTTGATGGGCACAGTGGCTGCATTTGATGGACACAGTGGCTGCATTTGATGGGCACAGTGGCTGCATAAGATGGGCACAGTAGTTGTATTTGATGGGGCACATTGGCAGCATTTGATGGCACAGTGGCAGCATTTGATATGGTACAGTGGCTGCGTTTGATGGGTACAGTGGCTGCGCTTGATGGGCACAGTGGCTGCTTTTGATGGGCACAGTGGCTGCGTTTTGATGGCACAGTGGCAGAGATTGATGGGCACAGTGGCGGAAACAATTGATGGGCACAGTGGCTGCGTTTGATGGCACAGTGGCTGCATTTGATGGCACAGTGGAGGCAATTGATGGGCACAGTGGCTGCATTTGATGGCTGATGGCACAGTGGCTGTGTTTGATGGCACAGTGGTGGCAATTGATGGGCACAGTGGCTGCATTTGATTGCACAGTGGCTGTGATTGATGGTATAGTGAGGCTGCAGTTGATGGGGTTTTTTTTCAGAATTTATCAGCTTGTTTGCGCCACTCCAAAAATTAGATAAAAAAAAAAAACTTCTGACTTTATTTTTTGTCTCAATCAACATACCTTTAGTGCGCATACAGCATAATCCTATCTTCATTATTCCCACATGATGCATTTGTCACTTTACACACAGATACAAAATTGCATATCAAGAAATATGTCACAATATAAAAGTCCATCCTTGAATTTATATTTGTATCAGTGAAATATGTCTTGGTCTGTATTTGTTTTATCTGTCTGGGAAATGTTGCAGAACACAAGAAATCTCTACAATTAATTTGAGAAACCAAAGCAATTAGATGCTCCGGCTGACATAAATTATTCCAGGACGCAAAGTATCCTGGCGTCGTTTATTTTATACTGTAATGGGATCCAGCTGTATTTTTTCCTTTCCTATCCACAAATATGCTTTAATGTTCCTCAGTGACAACAAAAGATTAGCGCAGACTTTTCTGGTGGATTCTACTAGATAGGTGTAATCCCTTTAACTAGTTTCATACAAAAAATTGTTTACATCCTCACAGCCTTCGAGGGATAAGATATATACACCCTGTCTAGTCACAAAGGGCCGCATTCATAAAAGCATCTGAAGTAGTAATCGTTTTTGTTTCCCATAACAGTCTAGAATGACGAGGGAGATTCAGTAAGGTATTTGAACCTCATTTTTGGTGGTGTGGATGTAGTCAGATGCCTTGCTCAAAAATTCATTAAAAACCCTGTGATGTTTTCATTGTTAGTACTGATGCATGCAACAAATTCAAAGTACCGGTAGTTCTTATTTTCAAAACTTTGAAAGTGATATTTCATTGCCTCCAAATAGCTTCTCTGTCTGTAAAACGTCATCACTTTGAGAGATGCTTGCAACCATAGGTGTGCGCAGCTTGTTGCATTAGGGTGTGCACCCCAAAACTCAAACACATGCATGTGTGTGCATATGTACAATATATATACTGACAGTGTCAGTAGAGCAATGGACAGTGTCAGTAGGGCAGAGATTGGCATCATTTAAACAGTGGCTGGTGTCAGTCATTTTTTTTTTTTTTTTTTTATATAATTTTATGTCTTTTAATAATTTTTTTTTTGTTTTTTTTTTTTGCAATTTTTTTGGAGCCCTGTTAGGGGGCTTTGGTGAAATGTCAGGTGTCTAAACAGGGGGAATCTTCATCACACTGGGCGATTAGGGCGTGCCCAAGCACACCTGGCATACCCTGTGCACACGCCTGTGCTTGCCACAGTTTTTGCAGATCTGCAACAGATTTATATGCAACCTAACTATGCATACATCAGTCTATCTATCTTCCACTTGATGCACTAATTAGTTGCTGTAGACAACAAGAACACTTCCAACACTTTTAGACATAAGCTGCTATAGACCATCACAGTCTTTACCAGGGGCACTTTTGACAGGGTGACAACGCCGGACCACAACTGGGAAAGGGTTGTCAACCCATTTGTTTGTTCATTTAACCACTTCAGCCCCGGACCAATTGGCAGCCAAAGGACCAGGCCCCTTTTTGCGATTCAGCACTGCATCGCTTTAACTAACAATTGCGTGGTCGTGCGACGTGGCTCCAAAACAAAATTGGCGTCCTTTTTTCCCCACAAATAGAGCTTTCTTTTTTTTTTTTGCGCTATAAACAAAAATAGAGCGACAATTTTGAAAACAATGCAATATTTTTTTGCTTTTTGCTATAATAAATATCCCCAAAAAATATATAAAAAAATGTTTTTTTTCCTCAGTTTAGGCCGATACGTATTCTTCTACATATTTTTGGTAAAAAAAATTGCAATTAGCTATTATTGATTGGTTTGCGCAAAAGTTATAGCGTTTATAGGGGATCGTTTTATAGCATTTTTATTAATATTTTTTTTTTTACTAGTAATGGTGGCGATCAGCGATTTTTATTGAGACTGCGACATTATGGCGGACACATCGGACATTTTTGACACATTTTTGGGACCATTGTCATTTATACAGCAATCAATGCTATTTAAATGCATTGATTCCTGTATAAATGACAGTTGTAGTGAAAGAGTTAACCACTAGGGGGAGGGGAGGAGTTATGGGCTGTGACGTGTGTGTGTTTTTTTTACATTAGGGGGCGGGGCTGACGTCTGACGTCATTGATCAGCTTTCCCGATGACCGGGAACAGCCAATCAATGACAGGCAGAGTAGGAAGCGCGGGGAGAGGTTTGTTTACACATACCTCTCCCCGTTCTTCGATCGGGTCCGCTGGTCCCGCGGGCGGGGTCACGGAGCTCCCGACCGGGTCGCGAGCGCGCCGCTGGCAGCGCGCGCGCGCGACCCACAGGCAAGCAATTAAAGGGCCACGTACAGGTACGTGATTTTGCCTGCCCGTGCAATTTTGCCGCAGTATATCTGCGTTAGGCGGTCGGGAAGCGGTTAATGAAAGCTGCGTGTTCACAAAGATTGAAAACAGCTTTTAAAATACATTATTGTTAAAGCATACAGTGGGGACAGAAAGTATTTAGACCCCCTTACATTTTTCACTCTTTGTTATATTGCAGCCATTTGCTAAAATCATTTAAGTTCATTTTTTTCCTCATTAATGTACACACAGCACCCCATATTGACAGAAAAACACCGAATTGTTGCCATTTTTGCAGATTTATTAAAAAAGAAAAAAACTGAAATATCACATGGTCCTAAGTATTCAGACCCTTTGCTTAGTATTTAGTAGAAGCCCCTTTTGATCTAATACAGCCATGAATCTTTTTGGGAAAGATGCAACAAGTTTTTCACACCTGGATTTGGGGATCCTCTGCCATTCCTCCTTGAAGATCCTCTCCAGTTCTGTCAGGTTGGATGGTAAACGCTCAATTGGGTTTAAGTCATGGCTCTGGCTGGGCCATTCAAGAACAGTCACGGAGTTGTTGTGAAGCCACTCCTTCGTTATTTTAGCTGTGTGCTTAGGGTCATTGTCTTGTTGGAAGGTAAACCTTCCGCCCAGTCTGAAGTCCTGAGCACTCTGGAGAAGGTTTTCGTCCAGGATATCCCTGTACTTGGCCGCATTCATCTTTCCCTCGATTGCAACCAGTGGTCCTGTCTTTGCAGCGGAAAAACACCCCCACTGCATGATGCAGCCACCACCATGCTTCACTGTTGGGACTGCATTGGACAGGTGATGAGCAGTGCCTGGTTTTCTCCACACATACCGCTTAGAATTAAGGCCAAAAAGTTCTATCTTGGTCTCATCAGACCAGAGAATCTTATTTCTCACCATCTTGGCGTCCTTCGGGTGTTTTTTAGCAAACTCCATGAGGGGTTTCATGTGTCTTGCACTGAGGAGAGGCTTCCATAGGGCCACTCTGCCATAAAGCCCCGACTGGTGGAGGGCTGCAGTGATGGTTGACTTTCTACAACTTTCTTCCATCTCCCGACTGCATCTCTGGAGCTCAGCCACAGTGATCTTTGGGTTCTTCTTTATCTCTCTCACCAAGGCTCTTCTCCCCCCGATAGCTCAGTTTGGCTGGAATGGCCAGCTCTAGTCGTCCCAAACATCTTCCATTTAAGGATTATGGAGGCCACGGTGCTCTTAGGAACCTTAAGTGGAGCAGAATTTTTTTTGTAACCATGGCCAGATCTGTGCCTTGCCACAATTCTGTCTCTGAGCTCTTCAGGCAGTTCCTTTGACCTCATGATTCTCATTTGCTCTGACATGCACTGTGAGCTATAAGGTCTTATATAGACAGGTGTGTGGCTTTCCTAATCAAGTCCAATCAGTATAATCACACACAGCTGGACTCAAATGAAGGTGTATAATCATCTCAAGGATGATCAGAAGAAATGGACAGCACCTGAGTTAAATATATGAGTGTCACAACAAAGGGTCTGAATACTTAGGACCATGTGATATTTCAGTTCTTCTTTTTTAATAAGTCTGCAAAAATGTCAACAATTCTGTGTTTTTCTGTCAATATGGGGTACCGTGTGTACATTAATGAGGAAAAAATGAACTTAAATTCTAGCAAATGGCTGCAATATAACAAAGAGTGAAAAAATTTAAGGGGGTCTGAATACTTTCCATCCCCACTGTATATCAGATTTTAGTGATTGTATTAAGATCAACCTAAAATAAATGATAACCTGCAATTATAGACACCATCTTTTTTGGATACAAAATACAGGCGTTCTTAGTTTTTATCACACTGTGTATTCTTAGCTGTCAGGCTAGTAAGTTATCAACCAGTTGGCTTTACAGTGGTGGCCCATCCATTAAGGGAACACGGGTGCCGCCCCCCCCCCCCCCCATATACTTAATGGATAGATTCATGCATTGCATAAATCTATCCATGGCCGCCGCTACCCCCCCCCCCCCCCCCCCTATTTAGGCGTCCAGCCCCTTTTCGGATGTGGGGCGCTTGAATTACAGGAAGTTGCTGCATATGATGGGGCACACCAGGCTGCATAGCATATGATGGGCACAAGTGGCTGCATATGATGGGGCAAAAGTGGCTGCATTTGATGGGCACAGTGGCTGCATATGATGGGGCAAAATTGTCTGCATTTGATGGGCACAGTGGCTACCATTGATGGTAGACTGGCTGCATTTGATGGGGGGGGGGGGGTTTCAGTTTGTTTGTGCCCCCTCCAAGATTTTTGAGCACCAGCCACCACTGGTTGGCTACCTTAGGTGATCTCTATGGCATAATGCTGCCTTATAATTAAAGAATTAAAATAGATTATAGATTACAGTAACATTCCCTATAATAAGAAGAACACAGCAGGAAGTGAAACATTTATCCATACACCTGCAATTAAACTAATTATATGAAAAGAATCATTGCTACAAAAATATTAAATATTCACCATTTCAGGTGAATTGGAATATTAGCCACAGTTAAAAAGCCCCTGAAATGTAGTCTTATATGCAATAGCATTAAGGATTAAACTAATGGTCTGTACACACGATTAGAAAAGCGTAGGAAATACACCACTTCCGAAGCGATCATACGATAATCTGATCATTAGTACACAGCTTTCGAGAGCTGATCACGACAATTCATGAGAAATTATCCGATGGAACAAGCAGGAAAAATGTTCTCGTACGATACCAGATCATACGATTTTTGTTTAATCAGTACAGTTGTCGTTCGAAACAATACAATACAAATACACTGCAACACATTACATCACGAGAATTTTTGTAACTTTAGTAAACTCTTCATTTTACTTCATGAGACTAGCATGGAAAAAATAAATAAAAAAACAGATGATAATTTGTCTGATAATCTCATTGTGTGTACCAGGCATAAGGGAGGTAGACATTGTCAATGGTTTGCATATATTTTATACAGTGCTTTGAAAAAGTATTCATACCCCCTGAAATTTTCCACATTTTTCAACCAAAAACGTAAATGTATTTTATTGGGATTTTATGTGATAGACCAACACAAAGTGGCACATAATTGTGAAGTGGAAGGAAAATGATGAATGATTTTAAATTTTTTTATACAAATAAATATCTAAAAAAGTGTGGTGTGCATTTCTATTCAGTCCCCTTTACTCTGATACCCCTAAATAAAATCTAGTGGAACCAATTGTCTTCAGAAGTCACCTTATTAGGAAATAGAGTCCACCTGTGTGTAATTTAATCTCAGCATAAATACAGCTGTTCTGTGAAGCCCTCAGAGGTTTGTTAGAGAACCTTAGTGAACAAACAGCATCATGAAGGCAAAGAAACACACCAGACAGGTCAGGGATAAAGTTGTGAAGAAGTTTAACAGCTTGCCGAACAGCTCACGCAGATTTACTGCTAGGGTCGGCAGCACTGTGCGAATCGCCTTACCTGTAAAGCGACTTGCGCAGGCTCAGTTGCGGGCGGGCGCACGCCACAGGCGGCGTGCTCTCACTTTTGCTGCACACTGCGGGAGCGTGCCCGTGGGTCAAGTGAACTCGATGTCCGCCGGCGACCCGCGATCGCTTAGTACAGAGGTAGATCAGGGATCTGCCAGTGTAAACAAGCGGATCCCTGTTCTGACAGGGGACATGTCAGAGGACTTCTGTTACCAGTGATCAGGAACAGTGAACTCTGTCATGTCCCTGGCAGCCCATCCCCCCTACAGTTAGAACACACCTAGGAAACACACTTAACCCCTTGCTCACCTCCTAGTGTTAACCCCTTCCCTGTCAGTGTCATTTTTACATTGATCAGTGCATTTTTATAGCACTGATCAATGTAATAATGTCACTGGTCCCCAAAAAGTGTCATTTGGGGTCAGATTTGTCTGCTGCATTGTCACAGTCATAAAAGTCCCTAAATCTATCCCATAATTTGTAGACGTTATAACTTCCATGCAAACCAATCAATATACGCCTATTGTGATTTTTTTTTCTACCAAAAATATGTAAAAGAAGATATATCAGCCTAAACTGATGAATAAATGTGTTTTTTTATATATTTTTTGGGGGGGAGGAGATGAATCATAGCAAAAGTAAAAAAAAAAAATGTTTTCCAAAATTGTTGCTCTTTGGTATAGCGCAAAAAATAAAAACCGTAAAAACTGCAGAGGTGATTAAATACCACCAAGAGAAAGCTCTATTTGTGGGGAAAAAAAGGACATCCAATTTGTGTGTTGCACGACCACACAATTGTCAGTTAAAGTGGAGCAGTGTCGTATCGCAAAAATTGGTCTGGTCATTAAGGGGGCACATCCAAAAGTGGTTAAAGCAGGGTTAGGTTATAAAAAATATCCCAAGCTTTGAACATCTCAAGGAGCACTGTTCAATACATCATCTGAAAATAGAAAGCGTATGGCACAACTGCAAGCCTACCAAGACATGGCCATCCGCCTAAACTGACAGGCCGGGCAAGGAGAGCATTCATCAGAGAAGCAGCCAAGAGGCCCATGGTAACTCTGGAGGAGCTGCAGATATCCACAGGTCAGGTGGGAGAACCTGTCCACAGGACAACTATTAGTAATGCGCTCCACAAATCTGGCTTTTATTGAAGAGTGGCAAGAAGAAAGCCATTGTTGAAAGAAAGCCATAAGAAGTTCAGTTTGCGAGAAGCCATGTGGGGAAACAGCAAACATGTGAAAGAAGGTGCTCTGGTCAGATGAAACCAAAACTGAACATTCTGGCCTAAAAGCAAAACGCTATGTGTGCCAGAAAACTAACAATGCACATCACCCTGAACACACCATCCCCACCGTGAAACATGGTGGTGGCAGCATCATGTTGTGGGGATGCTTTTCTCCAGCAGGGACAGGGAAGCTGGTCAGAGTTGATGGGAAGATGGATGGAGCCACATACAGGGCAATCTTAGAAGAAAAATCTTCAGAAGACTTGAGACTGGGGTGGAGGTTCACCTTTAAGCAGGACAACGACCCTATAGATACAGCCAGAACTACAATGGAATTGTTTAGATCAAAGCATATTCATGTGTTTAGAATGGCCCAGGCAGGGGCGTAACTATAGGGGGTGCAGCAGTTGCGAGCGCAACCGGGCCCTGTGCTGCAAGGGGCCCATGTGGCCCCCTCTACATATGGCCGGTGGCAGCATAGGCGGTTAGGCACCAGGCGCACGGGTGGCTGTAGGTGGGGGGTGACTAGCAGAGCTCCATGCTCGACTACCGCACTGGCTGCTCTTTAGTTGTACATTCCCCAGACAACCTTTGTCCTCTGCCGCTCCTCCGGGTCCCCCTCTCCTGCTCCATGCAGTGCTGCTCAGTCCGGTGTCTGTCCTCCCCAGCCAGAGTCCTGCCCCCTGAGTCCGGCTCACACTGTACTGCATGCTTCCCCCGGGCAAACAAACTTTAAGCACACAGATGCAGTGCAGCCCTATGAGAGCCGGCTCCCCAAAGAACACCGCAGGCTTGTCTGCCAGCACCCCCCTCCTCCCCGTCATACACAGATGTTGACAGGTCTTTCTGGGAGATATGTCCCCTAAGGACAGGGCCCAGTTCTCCCTAAAGGACAGGGACCCCATCTCCCATGGGGACAAGGACCCCATTTTCTCTGGGGACAGGGCCCACTTCTCCCCAGAGGACAGGCACCCCATTTCCCTTAGGGACAGGGACTCCTACTTACGTTGGGACAGGGACCCCATCTCCCATAAGGACAAGGACCCAATCTCTCTTGGGGACAGGGCCCACTTCTCCCCAGAGGACAGGGACCCAATTTCCCTTTCCCTTCTTCCTCTTTGTCTCAAAGGTGTAATGTCTGTTTAGACCTCTGGTATCTCACCAAAGTCCCCCAACGGGACTCCTAAAAAATTGTAAAAAATAATTAAAAAAACAGCTGATACCAGTGGTGGAACTACAGGGCTCACAAAAGTCCTACCTGTGACCGAGCCCTGGAATGCCACCACCGGACTTGGAGGAAAGGGCCTCGGCTGGGGTTCAGGGGGGCCCTTCATGGTTTCTTGCACCGGGGCCCTGAAGGTTCTAGTTACACCACTGGGCCCAGGCAAAGTGTAAACCTAAATCTAATACAGAATCTGTGGCAAGACTTGAAAATTGCTGTTCTCAGACAGTCTCCATCCAATCTGACAGAGCTTGAGCTATTTTGCAAAGAAAATTGGGCAAAAATGTCACTCTCTAGATGTGCAAAACTGGTAGAGACATCCCCAAAAAGACTTGCAGTTGTAATTGCAGTGAAAGGTGGTTCTACTAAGTATTGAGCCAGGGGGGCTGAAAACGAATGCACGCCACACTTTTCAGATATGTATTTGTAAAAAAAATTTGAAAACCATTTATTATTTTCCTTCCACAATACAATACATTTATGTTTTTGGTTGTAACATGTCAAAATGTGGAAAGTTTCAAGGGGAATGAATACTTTTTCAAGGCACTTTATATATATATGAATATATGTAGCACTCACCCCCAAAGGAGTAACTGTGTTGATCATTTTTTCTTTCCTGCTCCAGCAATGATCCACCCAGAACTGTAGAACTGACCCAAGACATACACCTTGTGGTATGGGCTTTAATACAATGCAACAGAAAAAAAAGTCCTGGAGGGAGGTAATTAGTTAGAATAACCCATGCAGTAACACAACCCAATAGGAGTAAAAGTACAGTATTATCACAAGGCCTTACTAAGGGATTACCAAAGTCTCTGGCTGCCCTACTGGCCAGTAGCATTACACCCAGTCCTTCCAGAGTTGGAGCCTATAGTCCTTGATGGAGCACTCTTTTTTACAAGTGTTATTTTTCAATCCCATATTCATAGGTTGAACTTGATGGACTTCTTTCAACCTCACCTACTATGTTACAGCATGACAGCGTATTTAGGTTGCAGCTAATTTATGTGACTTAGTCAGTGATGTTCTAAGGAATAGAACACAAGAATGAAACTCCCCACAGTTTTAGAGTCAAATATATTTTATTGAAAATTTTAACAGTATAAATTGTACAAAAAGAAAAAACATTCAGATGTCAACAGGAGGAACAGGTAGGTAGGATATTTTCTCATTATACAGAATACGCATATACATGACAGGGTGTCAACCATTCAATATCTATTGTAGCGTGTAGGCAAAGATTATAGAGGCACCCCTAGGGTTTTATATCCATGAACAAAACAACATCTGAACGTAAATAGATTAGCAGAGATAGCAAAAGAGAAGAGGGAAGAAGAAAGAAGGGGGAGTAGTAGGGGTATGGAGGGGGAGGGGTTGGTCTGGGCAGACCCCAGCGCGACACAGTCAAACAGGAGCATGAGTCGTAACTTAACCTGTTCCCTGGGGTGAGAGTAGGTTTTTCAGGGAGTCCGAGGAGGAGTATTCAATCCAGATAAGCCATTGGAGTCTGTATTTCTCAAAGGTGTCATTCTCGAGAGCTAGCATCTCTTCCATTCGCATTATGTCATTAACTGTAGAGACCCATAGGGTCAGGGGAGGGCAGGTGGTGGTCTTCCAGAAAATGGGGATAATTTGTCTTGCGGCTGATAGAAAAAAGCGTAGTAGGGAGCACTTCTGTGATGATATAGAGCCTGGGAGTATAGACAGAAGGGCCATCTCTGGGGACGGCTGTAGGGGTTTATCGTAAAGGTTGCTATATATCGAAAAGACCTGGGTCCAAAGAGGTTGAACCGATGGGCATTCCCACCATATATGTAGGTAACTGCCTACTTCCGATCCGCACCTCCAGCATGTGGGGGGCACGGATGGGAAGATCCTATGCAAAGATTGAGGGTCCCTGTACCATCTAGCGAGGAGCTTGAAGTTTTTCTCCTGTGTATAACAGGACGTAGAGGTCTTATGTGTGAAGTAATACGATTTCTGCCTTTCCGATGCTGTGACTTCCCTTCCCAAGTCCATGGACCACTTCCTGGTGTAAGAAGGCGGTTGTTTGTGTATCAATGAGTGTAGCATGGTATACATGGTGGAGAGCATGTGTTGTGGTAGTTCTGAAAGAGAGCACAGCTGTTCAAATTCCGTTCGGGGTCTATGTACAGTGGTGTGATAAAGTGTTTGCCCCCTTCCTCATTTCCTGTTCCTTTGCATGTTTGTCACACTTAAGTGTTTCGGAACATCAAACCAATTTAAACAATAGTCAAGGACAACACAAGTAAACACAAAATGCAATTTGTAAATGAAGGTGTTTATTATTAAAGGTGAAAAAAAATCCAAACCATCATGGCCCTGTGTGAAAAAGTGATTGCCCCCCTTGTTAAAACATACTATAACTGTGGTTGTCCACACCTGAGTTCAATTTCTCTAGCCACACCCAGGCCTGATTATTGCCACACCTGTTCACAATCAAGGCATCACTTAAATAGGAGCTGCTTGACACAGTAAGGTCCACCAGAAGATCCTTAAAAGCTACACATCATGCCGAGACCCAAAGAAATTCAGGAACAATTGAGAAAGAAAGTAATTGAGATCTATCAGTCTGGAAAGGGTTATAAAGCCATTTCCAAAGATTTGGGAATCCAGCGAACCACAGTGAGAGCCATTATCCACAAATGGCGAAGACATGGAACAGTGGTGAACCTTCCCAGGAGTGGCCGGCCGCCCAAAATTACCCCAAGAGCGCAGCGACGACTCATCCAAGAGGTCACAAAAGACCCCACAACAACGTCCAAGGAACTGCAGGCCTCACTTGCCTAAGTTAAGGTCAGCGTTCATGCCTCCACCATCAGGAAAAGACTGGGCAAAAATGGCCTGCATGGCAGAGTTCCAAGGAGAAAACCACTGCTGAGCAAAAAGAACATCAAAGCTCGTCTCAATTTCTCCACAACACATCTTGCTGATCCCCAAGACTTTTGGGACAACATTCTGTGGACCGATGAGACAAAAGTGGAACTCTTTGGAAGGTGTGTGTCCAAGTATATCTGGCGTAGAAGGAACACTGCATTTCAGAAAAAGAACATTATACCAACAGTAAAATATGGTGGTGGTAGTGTGATGGTCTGGGGCTGTTTTGCTGCTTCAGGACCTGGAAGACTTGCCGTGATAAAAGGAACTATGAATTCTGCTGTCTACCAAGAGATCCTGAAGGAGAATGTCCGACCATCTGTTCGTGTACTCAAGCTGAAACGAACTTGGGTTCTGCAGCAGGACAATGATCCTAAACACACCAGCAAGTCCACCACCGAATGGCTGAAGAAAAACAAAATGAAGACTTTGGAGTGGCCTAGCCAAAGTCCTGACCTGAATCCTATTGAGATGTTGAGGTATGACCTTAAAAAGGCCGTTCATGCTCGAAAACCCTCTAATGTAACTGAATTAGGACAATTCTGCAAAGATGAGTGGGCCAAAATTCCTCCAGGACGCTGTAAAAGCCTCATTGCACATTATCGCAAACGCTTGGTTGCAGTTGTTGCTGCTAAGGGTGGCCCAACCAGTTATTAGGTTTAGGGGGCAATCACTTTTTCACACAGGGCCATGATGGTTTGGATTTTTTTTCACCTTTAATAATAAACACCTTCATTTACAAATTGCATTTTGTGTTTACTTGTGTTGTCCTTGACTATTGTTTAAATTGGTTTGATGTTCCGAAACACTTAAGTGTGACAAACATGCAAAGGAACAGGAAATGAGGAAGGGGGCAAACACTTTTTCACACCACTGTATTTGGGTCGAGGCGAAAAGGGTAGAGCAGAAGGATGCAATCTGTAGAACCGTGAGCCAGTTGCCCCGATTGTCCGGTAGTACTGGTCTACCGGTTGTAGAATCTACAAATGAGCTCGCTGTGGGCCATTCGGCCCGGGAGTAAGGGCCTATCGTTTGGGAGCCCTCTCCTTGGGGTACCGCTGGGTGGTCAAATAAAGGTGTGAGGGGTGATGGATCAGAGGATAGAACTGACTGTAAGTCTCGCTTATACCATAAGTGCAGGGCGGCAGAAGTTAGCGGAGAGGTTGAGATCAGATGTATATGCTGTGCATGACCCCAGAGTAGAGCTCGGAGGTCATGCGGGGACATATCTTGTTCTATCGCAGAGGAAGCCTTGATAAAAGGGTGGGGGAACCATTCAGTGACCCTGGCAAGGAGCGCCGCTTTGTGGTATAGCTCGAAGTCAGGGAGGCCTGCGCCCCCTTGGGTTTTGGGGTATGTGAGTAGGGTATGCTTGATACGGGACATGCCTTGGTGCCATACAAATCGTATGGACATAGAACGTAATGAAGTGAAGAAACGTTTAGGGACTGCTATGGGTACCGTCTGAAATATATATAGTAGTTTGGGTAAGGTGTCCATTTTAAGAGTATTTATGCAACCGAGCCACGGTAAGGGAGAGTTGTTCCATTCTTCTAAATCATTACGAAGTCGGGCTAATAGGGGTAGATAGTTTAATGTGTAGAGCTCGGATAAGTCAGATGGAACCTTAATTCCAAGGTAAGAGATACTTTTAGTGCTCCATTGAAATGGGAAGTTAGCGCGCACTCTGGCAAGGGTGTTCGCGGAGAGGGAGACATTGAGGGCTTCCGTCTTGGATATGTTAAGTTTAAAGTCGCTAAATTTCCCGAACCTGCTAAATTCTAGCATTAACGAGGGTAGAGATGTATGAGGTTGTTGCACGTAGACCAGGAGGTCGTCAGCGTACAGAGATAACTTGTATTCTGAGGAGGGTGTCTGTATACCTACAATGGAGTTATTGCGTCTTATTGCTTGGGCCAGATGTTCTATCACTATGACGAAGAGCAACGGGGATAAGGGACATCCTTGCCGGGTGCCATTTGATATCTGGAACGGTGCGGAGGGAGAGCCATTGACCATAACTGAGGCGGAGGGATTTGAGTAAAGTGCCATTACTTTAGACACGAACGTAGGTCTGAGACCCATCTGTTCAAGAGAAAGGCGTAGGAAGTCCCAGTTAACCCGGTCAAAGGCCTTCTCCGCATCGAACGATAACATGCAGGCCTTCAAGTTGTGCTTCTGAATGTAAGAGATAAGGTGGATGGTTTTTGTGGTGTTGTCCCTGGCCTCTTGGCCCGGGACAAAACCTACCTGGTTTCTGTTTATAATGGAGGGTAAGAGGGGGGAAAGGTGAGTCGCTAGTACCTTGGCGTAGAGTTTGATATCGATGTTGAGGAGCGATATCGGCCTATAGCTGCCACATTGGGAAGGGTCTTTACCTGGTTTTGGAATAACTGATATGTTGGCAGAGAGTAGGTTGTGGGAGGGTAGATGGGTATCGTCGATTGAGTTAAACGTAGAGGCGAGCAATGGGGCAAGCGATTGAGCAAACGCCTGGGCATTTACCTGATTTTAAACCTTTGATGGCAGCGAGAAATTCAGCTGTCATCAGGGGTTCCTCCAAACTAGTAGCTTGGTCGGGGTCAATTTGTGGGAGGGCAGTCTCGGTTATGTAGTTTCGCATTTCAAAAAGATGCGTGTCGTTCCCGTTTCGGGTTACCGTCGGTGGGTACAGGTTAGAGAGGTCAGAGTAATAGGTTTTAAAAGCCTTCGATATACCATTGGGATTGCTTATTTTCCGTCTATCCGATGTGCAAATATGAGGGATCGGTTTACGGGGGGGACGGGGGTGCAGGACCCTGGCGAGGTGCTGTCCGCACTTATTTGCAAAAGCGTAGTAGTGGTTACGTCCTCTATCTCTGGCGATGAGGGAGTGTGCATCTAATAGGCTAAGCAGCTCCCTACGGGTATTGGAGAGATCTACGTATGTTACTGGGTTGGAATCCCTTTTGTGTGATGTTTCAAGTGATTTTATCGTCGCCAGGAGACGGGAAATGTCTGCAGTCCTGGCTTTTTTGAGGCGGGAGCCATGTTGAATGAACACACCTCTCAGTACACACTTCAGGGCCTCCCATTTAGTTAGTGGGTTAGTGTCATCAGAGCGATGGACCGCAATGAAGTCCTGAATCGCCTTTTCTATTGCTGCGATACATGGGGTATCTTTCAATAAGTTGTCATTTAGCCTCCACGACGACCGTACACGGGACGTCCGGGGGGGGCTAAACTGAGGTGTACTGGGGCGTGGTCAGACCACAATATGTTGCCTATGGAAGCCTTCAGGGGAGTGTCTAGTAGAGATTGGGATATTAGAAAATAATCAATGCGGCTGTATGATTTGTGTGCCACGGAGAAACAGCTGTAGTCTCTTTCAAACGGGTGCTGCACTCGCCACACATCCACTAATTGCGCGGAGTGTAGTAGCGTTTTTATCTGTGCGAGTGCTGTGTGAGATGTGTTAGACTTACCCGAGGAAGAGTCCAGGACCGGAGAAAGGGTCACATTGAGGTCGCCACCAAGGATGAAGCAGGGACCCCCAAAGGAGAGTAACTTGTCCACCACCTTGGAGAAGAAGGACGCCTGGTCCTGGTTAGGTCCATATACGTTGGCTACTGTGAAAATAGAAGAGTTACATTTCAGTTTGATAAATAGGTATCGCCCTAGCGGGTCAATTAGGGTGTCTAGAACTTCAGGGTGGAATGTTTTGTGGAAGACTATGGATACCCCCTTGGATTTCGACTCTGGGTTAGTGCTGTGAAACCATTGGTTATAATGGGGATTTTTAAAGGTCGGGATCGCCGCACTGCAACATTAAAATTTTGGTCTTGGCCTTATGGAAGTGATATAGCACCTGGCTTCTTTTCTCGGGTGTGTTGAGGCCTCTGCAGTTGTAAGAGGCCAGGGTTATATCTTCAGGTGACATCATAACTGGGGTGGATAAGGAGGGGATAGATCACTACCTGTATCACCACGGAGGTCCACCCAGACCCGGCAGGGGAGAGTGGGTGAGGGGAGAGGACAGGTGGGGAAGGGAGAGTAAGGGGGGGAATAAGAGTCAGGTTAGAAATAGGGGAGCACAACATGCCACTGTGTGGTAGTAGAAAGCAAGCAAGGAATGCAATAAGACTGTTGAGGAAATGCTGTATTGGTCTAGTAGAAAGAAGGAGAGAAAACATGGCGCACCGGGGTGCACAAGCGGTCCTAGTGGGGGGTAACTGTGGTAAGCACATAGAGTGCCTCCCGGTCCCGTGGTCCACGGGGTTGTGGCAACTAGGGTTGGTCAATAACTAACCAGCATGTGATAGTATAAGTAGCAAAGTGTGGGCAAGAACGTGCCCAGGGCCTTGGGCTGCCACTGTAAAAAAATAAAGTCAACAGAACAAGAGTCAAGCAAATTTTAGGGAATGAAAAGTTAAAGAGCAAAAACCGGAGCCAGGAGTCATCATTTTCAGGAGGTCTGATCACTATCGATTAAGGCCACTTCAGTCTGTGGAGTCCCCTGTCGCCCACACAGGATAGCAGGCACGAGGGGGTGAAGTAAGAGAGGCCTCTTGTGGCGGGAGCAGTTGCAACCAAGGTGTCATGTGGTGGGGCTCTGTGATTTGGCAGACTTATATGGCAACGGGCCTGAAGTCCATGATGAGGATTTTCAAGGGAGGGTAGGTTGCAATGCGGGGCTGCTGTCGCTCCTACATGGAGGGCAAAGAGAAAAAGACAGGATGGGGGCCCCCCCCATCCGAGGCGTTCGTGGAGGGTAAAAAGAGCAAAAATGGGGTGATGACGTGGTAGTCCATTTCCTCTTAGCGCGTACAAACAATAAAGGAACTTAAAACGTTCAGGTGCTTCAGAGTGTCACTTCCAACAGTTCACGGTTGGTCGGTGTACAATCAGTACAGAGCTGCTTGAGGTTGTCCAGGCAGCTAGATAGGCAGGTAGGGCTGGCGCCTGTTTCGTGAGTGTCAATCATCAGGGGGTCTTTGCGGTGAGCCTCTTTGTCGCTTGTTCTTGTTGGCCTTCTGCCATTGTGCTTGGTAAGGGAGTCCTGGGGTAGTGGGTTGGAGCGGACAAACAGGTAGTGCTATCTGCGGTAGAGTGCTTAGGAACCTGGGGAGGTCGCCCAGTGTTCGGAACAATGCAGTCTTCCCTGCATGGTGGACCCGGAGTTGGAAGGGGAATCTCCACTGGTATTTTATTTGTTTCTCCTGCAGGACAGAAGTGATGGGTTTGAGTGCCCGACGCATTGGCTAGGGTCTGGCGAGAGAGGTCAGGTAGGAGCATAACCGGGACGTCATTCAGGCGAATGGAGTCTTGGGTGCTGGCAGCCCTCATGATCTCCTCTTTGATCTTGTAGAAATGCACTCTGCACAGCGTATCTCTGACAAAGGAGGAGTCAGCGTTTCTGGGACCTGAGGTCCTGTGAACTCTGTCCAGTTCTATGTGGGCGTCTTTGGGCTTTTGTAGGAGCTGATTAAAGATGGCGGTTACAGCACCTGCTAGGTCTTTGGGTTCCACTGATTCTGGGATACCACGTATCCTGACATTGTTCCTTCTGTTACGGTTCTCAATGTCGTCCTGGTGATACATAAGTTGCTGTAGCATGACTGTGTGAGAATTAAGGGTCTCCTCATGTGACTGTAGTGTGTTACAGATGCCCTCAGTTGTGTCTTCTATGTCTTCCATGCGTGCCCCTAGGTCTCTCTTGAGGTCAGCTATCTCCCTCTTGTAGCTCTTCTCCATGCGGGAGACACAGTGCTCAAAATCATGCTTGGTTGGGAGGGAGCGCAGATATGTGTGCATGGATCTCATCTGGGATTCTATGTCCCATCCATCTCCAGAGCCTAGTGATGTTTGAGAGAGGCTGTGCGGGCTGTGGGGGTTGTAAAGGGGGGGCTCTAAGTCCGCTAGGGAGGCTGAGCGGCCCCTGCTATGTACCTGTGAGGCGCCTGGTGGTTCTGAGCGGGCCGGGGACGGAGGCGCCGGCGCCATCTTGGAGGGCTGCTGGTTCATGTAGGCCGCAGACGAACGGGTCATGAAACGGCCAATGTCTCCCTGGTTCCGGTCACCGGAGGGCTTGGATTGATCCCTGGGCTTCCCCTTACCCATCGGGGCGGCTTTGGGTCAGATGTGAGTGCTGTATCTGTAGTTATATCCCCGTGGAGGCCGTGAGGACCGGGAGCAGCCGCGAAGTGCGTCTTACAGCTCCATGCGCTAGGCCACGCCCCCTCCCCACAGTTTTAGGCAGAGATGAAGCTTGACCAGGGTGGGCCAATTGTGTAGTCAGGCAAGTTAATTGTTTTTGAAACAGGAAAATAAATGGGATGTAGTTAGGTGAAGGGACAGGGATTGCTAGCTGGTGGGTCAGAGTTCTAGGAGGTAAGGGTTGCATTGAGTATTTGAGTTTAAGTCAAAGGGCTTCCCACTTTGAGGATATGTTGCTGAAGATGGAGCTTAATGTTACCTGTGAATTTACCCATGTACTGGATGTTCAAATATCAGTGTCTATTACTGTCAGTCTACTACAGTCTGCAAGGGTGCCATTGACATTAGAGGACAATCTGATTGTCCTCAAGATTGGAAATCTATGGCAGGGCTCAACCAAGGGCAATAGGAGGTGCTAGTAGCTTGTTCTGAAATTTTCCAATCAGCTTCTAAACAATGGGGCCAAAGTAATCAACCATTAGTTTGGCTAGGAGATGCAACTCTCTCGTCAGGAAGCAGTAAACACATTCAACTTTACTATAATAGAACAGTATGATTACGCAAAATAACAATGTATTTATAGACAATATAATTCATAAATCTTTTTCTTTTTCACATTAGAACAAATTACCCTGAAGAAGACCCTTAACCAAATAGGTCGAAAAACGTAGGGATATCATGTGAAATTGTACACTAGTTCATTGATTTTATAATTTAAGTTCATTTTTCCAATTTTCCAATTGCTGATGAGTTATGAGTTTTTATGTCATGGCCAGAATTGCTTTTTACGACTCCTATGTATTCATGCCCATACATTGTTTTGACACTGTGATACAATAAGTAAACACTACATTTTATTGAAATCAATTGTTACTCGTTCCTAATACAATTTCGCTGCTAAAAAATCCCTTGAGGGATCTTCCATTCAATTTAACAAATCGGGGTGTGTAGCACCAACAACTTATATATATATGTGTTATCTATTCTAAGTAATCAACCATAAACCTAAAACTTTATTGAACCAAACAAACTTATGTGAATGGAGTCAGCACAGGCAGACACTTCCAGTGACAATGATCAGGGAAAAGTGAGTAGGACAGAGCTTTTTAACTTGCCCAAATAATTGTTAAACCGTGACAATGACCAGCAGTTTTTTTGACAACACATAGACATTAGATCATCAGGCAATTGTTACTTTGGGGTTAATTTGCAAAAACTGGAGAGTGCAAAATCTGATGCAGCTCTGCTTACAAGCCAATCAGCTTCCAGGTTTCTTGTCAAAGCTTAACTGAACAAGTTGAAGTTAGAAGCTGATTGGCTCCATGCACAGCTGCACCATATTTTGCACAAATCAACCCCACTGTGTCTCAGTATAACTTTTGTGTCTGTGTCCATCTATCATAGTTTGTGTCCTTAAAATGTTGCTCTGGCCTATTATTATTTTTTTAGACTTTACACATAGTGGGAAAAGGTTAGAACTTCTCTTGGGTTTTTATTGCTAAGGAAATTTTCCTCACTTCCTGTCCCATGAGCACATTGTGACCAGGCAAAAAGAGAAAGGAAAACCTCTGGGTAGGAAAACAGACAAAAAAAAAAAATCTGCCATGGGTTCAAGTTTTTCCCTCTATTTAAAAAGTGTGTTTATTGCTCTTTGTGTAACTACTGGGGATTCCACCTCGTTCATGGAAATCCCCTCAATGAAAACCCACAGAGGATTTCAATTTTCCCTGCTTTATCCAAAACAATAAAAAAAAAAAAAGATTTTCATCTTGGAGACCAAAGAAATACTGCCCACCTTGGGTGGACCTAGTGGCTGGACAGGGTGGGTGGACTGGGTTGGTGGACCCCACTTTACAGTACTTTGTACAGCACAGTGAATCTCAACCAAATAAATGTTGTCTAAATATGAGAAAGTGTTTTCTTTGCGTATTTTTTTCAGATATGCACAGTAATCCACAAACAAAAGAAACTGAAATTTGCATCTGGGCAGGAGTTTCCTGTAATAAAGACTGGTCTTTCCTGCTCCCTCTTCCTGTGCAGGGTGACTGGTCCTATATGTTCCCCCCTGTAGTTTTCTGCAGGCAGCCTGTAGTGCAGGGATATGTAATTAGCGGACCTCCAGCTATTGCAGAACTACAAGTCCCATGAGGCATAGCAAGACTCTGACAGCCACAATCATGACGCCCAGAGGCAGAGGCATGATGGGACTTGTAGTTTTGCAACAGCTGGATGCCCGCTAGTTGCATATCCCTGCTGTAGTTGGTAGACCAGATGGGTGAATTTGGTGGGTGGACTGAAAGGGTGGACTTGGTGGCTAGATGAGGTGGCTGGACTGGCTGTCTTCACAGACTATGTACAGTACAGTGATGATGGGGTTAATACTTTTTCAAGCCATGTAAGACATTTTGGTACACACAAACTAAATGTATATTATTTGGGGTTTTTGAGAAATATATATAAGTTTTGTGCCTTGCTTTTAGCTTTAAATTCCTGACTGCAACCTCCTTAACTTTTGGTATTTGATTTTATTAACAGCAATATCCTTATAATTTCCATATATAGTGACGCTACTCGAGAGGAGAACGGGCTCCTGAATTTTGCCGGCCGGCTCTGTTTTTATGCGATTTGACCTTATATACAGGGGGTCCCCGCGTTACGAAATCGTTAGGGACTGCCCGCCTGTACGGAAGTCGGAAATGTTCGTAAGTCGGCCGCGCATGCGCAGACCGACAAATACAGAGATTTCCGGACATTTCCGATGTTCCGTCTAATGCCGTTTTGCGCATGCGCGGCAAATTATGGACATTTCCGGCATTTTCCGAGGCTCCGTATGGCCGTGCATGCGCAGAACGGCCGAAAGACAGCAAAAAGCACCGGAAAATGGCGGAGGGTCCCCGCAGCGCCCCGTTCGTAAGTAGGGGTTGTTCGTAGGTCGGGCGTTTGTAAGTCGGGGACCCCCTGTATATGTAAGTGCAACTTTTGTTTTTTAATAAATACACGTACATTATTACACTATGGGCAGTTTCTCTTTGAGCCTGCTGCGCCATCATTCAAGTAAGGTACGATCCTGCGATACATCAAGGTGGCTTCTCTTGACATGAGGTTCCGTTCCTGTATGGTGTAAAGGTCCCTGGTATAAGCTAAAGGCCGTGGCTGGGTTATAGCCAAACGTGCTTTATGCTTTACCATCTGGTAAGCGCAATCTTATCTCGGTGGTCGGGGACTTTTGTGTATATGTGTGGAGTCACCGAGGTGTTAATAGAAGAATAACCAGTGTGGACTGTGGCTGTATTTATCTATTTTCTCCGCCAAGGACTTTTCCATATAGTTTAACCTCTTTTATATAGTCTAGTTTCTACCAGTGTTCATGTGATTATTTGGCGCAGCTTCATGTATGTTCTATATATATATATATATATATATATATATATATATATAAAGTCAATATGTGTATTTTTTATATTCCAGACTGCTCTAATAGAAGCTACCCATGTCATGGTTAAATGAATCTCAAATCGTTGTAAACTTGGCGTATGTTTCAGAAGAGCATTTCATATTGCCAGACAAGACTTTTTTGTTAGGCAAGATGATTTTGCCCTTTAGCTTTCATGCTTCATTGAAATCCTTCTAGCTTCTAGAGCCACATTCTGGCATATGATTATTCATTAATGTGCTGTCCCCTGCTTGCACTGACTGCGGCTGCGATTGTGATACCATGGCTGTGGCTGTAAAAATAAGAGAGTTCGCAACCCTTCCGCACACACACACACCCACTCCGCAGCTGATATCAAATAGCTTTGGTGGGAAAAAGTAGACCTTTAAACTCTACTAGACTCAATATGCTCAGAATCCCATTTATCCATTTGTTTTATAATGCATTCAGAAACTGCAGCCCAAGTGGAAAAATAAAGTTATCTATTTATTTGTATGAAAATTACAGATGTCGTTCCAAAAAAGCACTGTCCTGCCAGTATATCTAAAATAGTTAAGTTGACCATACACAAAAATTTAACTTTTTGGAACATTCATTCAATTTCCAAATAGTGGGGTCAATTTGATATTCATTTTCGAACATAGTAATGAAAAAATTAGAAAGAGCAAGATGGAAATTTTTTCTAATGCTGCGTACACACAGTCGGAATTCTCGTCGGAAAAAGCTCTGATGGTTTTCCCGTCGGAATTCCGACTGAATTTCGCTCAAACTGTCTTGCCTACACACGGTCACACCAAATTCCGACGGTCAATAACACCGCGGCATACAACACGTTCGACTGCACTATAAAAGGGAAGTTTAATGCTTCTGAGCATGCGTCAAATTGTTTCCGAGCATGCGTCTGAATTTTGCATGTCGGAATTGCATACACACGATCGGAAAATCCGATAGAAAGGTTTTCCGTCGGAAAAATTAAGAACAGGTTCTCAATCCAAAGTCCGTCGGAAATTCCGACAGAAAAAGACCGATGGGCATACACACGGTCGGAAAATCTGATGAAAAGCTCCCATCGGAACGTTTCCATCAGAAATTCCGACCGTGTGTACGCCGCATTAGAGGATTGGGATGAATATAAAATATGATTAAAAAGGGAGCAGCAGACTACTAGGAGAACATCTTTGTGGTGGCTTCTAGAAAATGACCCTGAGATATTTGTGTTAAATCACACTTATACTTCAAAGCTCATACACTACAAAAGATATATGTGCAAAGTATATGCAAGCTCAGAGATGAAACGTTGGAACTCCAGTGTGTGTTTCTCATGGGTGGGCAAAGTTCTGCAGTACAGATGTCACCAAACTCCATGTCCCATAATTCTTGTAGCTCGTGTGCCAATAGACACAATAGACCAGTGATGTTGACAGTTCTTCTTGCATATTCTTGATGCGCTTCTTATGTCCATCTGTTTTGGGGGAAGAAATCGGTTGTTGAGGTTGGATTCTCCAAGTCAGTTCCAGTTTCCCAGCAATAGACTAACAAATAAGGTGTCTGTCAGCACTTCCTCTCTTATATCCATAGACATAAACATGTACGCAAAGGTAGATGCAAGTATGCATGGTTATGGAAAGATCCTTTGTGACAGATTATCTTTTTGTGCCTTCTGATTCATCTAGCATAAAATGTCTATGGCCAGTTAAAGGTTCAAATCACTCCAAGGAAACCTATTTATTATTTTATATATACTTTTTTGCTCTCTTCACAAATTCTGCAAGAATAATGATTATGTGCTGAGTATTGCTGCTTACAGGGGGGCACAATTTATTTCTTAAAGCAGATAATTACCCATAACAACGTGATGATTCTTTAACAAGAATTATAATTAATAATTATGCTACCAAAATTAGTGTGCGCTGTAAATTGCCTCCAGCATTGCTCCTGTTTCTTCTTGCCGGAGGCTGCCATTTTGCTGAAGCCCAGAGCCCCAGAACAGCAGTAAATCATAAAGCAGAACTAAACCCATCGATTTAATGATTTCAAAAAATAGTTACATTCCTAAATGGCCTGATTGCTGACTGTCACATTTGCTTGTGTCCTCGACCAAACCGTCAAAAACATCAAATGGCTAGTGTGACATGTGCAGCACCATGGCAGTTGCAGATCAAACAGAAGCAGCTTCTTTGGCTGTAAAGGATAGGAGGGTTTAATTCCACTTTAAGGCTGTCAGCAGATACAAACTCAGCAGTGCCTAAAAATAGAGACCAAGCTATTTGTAATGTTTTACATACTGTGTTTCCCCGAAAATAAGCCCGGGCTTTAATTTTGGCAACCAAAAAAAACAAAAACACAGTCAGGCTTATTTTCAGGGTAGGGCTTGCCATTTAATCCCCAGTGTGAACAGAGTAAAAGGGCTTGTAAACTGCTAGAAACCTCGCTATTACAATAGAATATAATGTAAAAGGTACCGTATTTTCCGGCATATAAGACAACCTTTTACACTTAAAAAAACTGGCCAAAAAGCGGGGGTCGTCTTATACGCCGGGTCAGCTGCTGGGAGGCCTGCTGGATGTGCGGTAATACTGTATGTAGCTTCGGCTACATACAGTATATACCACTGAGCCAATCCCAGTGAGCAATGTACAGTGGTGTGAAAAAGTGTTTGCCCCCTTCCTCATTTCCTGTTCCTTTGCATGTTTGTCACACTTAAGTGTTTCGGAACATCAAACCAATTTAAACAATAGTCAAGGACAACACAAGTAAACACAAAATGCAATTTGTAAATGAAGGTGTTTATTATTAAAGGTGAAAAAAAATCCAAACCATCATGGCCCTGTGTGAAAAAGTGATTGCCCCCCTTGTTAAAACATACTATAACTGTGGTTGTCCACACCTGAGTTCAATTTCTCTAGCCACACCCAGGCCTGATTATTGCCACACCTGTTCACAATCAAGGCATCACTTAAATAGGAGCTGCTTGACACAGTAAGGTCCACCAGAAGATCCTTAAAAGCTACACATCATGCCGAGACCCAAAGAAATTCAGGAACAATTGAGAAAGAAAGTAATTGAGATCTATCAGTCTGGAAAGGGTTATAAAGCCATTTCCAAAGCTTTGGGAATCCAGCGAACCACAGTGAGAGCCATTATCCACAAATGGCGAAGACATGGAACAGTGGTGAACCTTCCCAGGAGTGGCCGGCCGCCCAAAATTACCCCAAGAGCGCAGCGACGACTCATCCAAGAGGTCACAAAAGACCCCACAACAACGTCCAAGGAACTGCAGGCCTCACTTGCCTCAGTTAAGGTCAGCGTTCATGCCTCCACCATCAGGAAAAGACTGGGCAAAAATGGCCTGCATGGCAGAGTTCCAAGGAGAAAACCACTGCTGAGCAAAAAGAACATCAAAGCTCGTCTCAATTTCTCCACAACACATCTTGATGATCCCCAAGACTTTTGGGACAACATTCTGTGGACCGATGAGACAAAAGTGGAACTCTTTGGAAGGTGTGTGTCCAAGTATATCTGGCGTAGAAGGAACACTGCATTTCAGAAAAAGAACATTATACCAACAGTAAAATATGGTGGTGGTAGTGTGATGGTCTGGGGCTGTTTTGCTGCTTCAGGACCTGGAAGACTTGCCGTGATAAAAGGAACTATGAATTCTGCTGTCTACCAAGAGATCCTGAAGGAGAATGTCCGACCATCTGTTCGTGTACTCAAGCTGAAACGAACTTGGGTTCTGCAGCAGGACAATGATCCTAAACACACCAGCAAGTCCACCACCGAATGGCTGAAGAAAAACAAAATGAAGACTTTGGAGTGGCCTAGCCAAAGTCCAGACCTGAATCCTATTGAGATGTTGTGGTATGACCTTAAAAAGGCTGTTCATGCTCGAAAACCCTCTAATGTAACTGAATTAGGACAATTCTGCAAAGATGAGTGGGCCAAAATTCCTCCAGGACGCTGTAAAAGCCTCATTGCACGTTATTGCAAACGCTTGGTTGCAGTTGTTGCTGCTAAGGGTGGCCCAACCAGTTATTAGGTTTAGGGGGCAATCACTTTTTCACACAGGGCCATGATGGTTTGGATTTTTTTTCACCTTTAATAATAAACATCTTCATTTACAAATTGCATTTTGTGTTTACTTGTGTTGTCCTTGACTATTGTTTAAATTGGTTTGATGTTCCGAAACACTTAAGTGTGACAAACATGCAAAGGAACAGGAAATGAGGAAGGGGGCAAACACTTTTTCACACCACTGTATTCAAATGAATACAGAGCCTGCTCGGATTGGAGTAACAACCTCTGCCAATCCAAGCAGGCTACATACAGTAGCCTGCTCGAATTGGCTATGAGCGTTAGAGAGGCATGGGCTGATGATGTTACAGCCTCTGCCAATCCAAGCAGGCTTTGTATTCATTAATAGAATACATCGCTCGCCGTGATTGGCTCCAGCACCAGCAAGAAGGAAGAAGGAAATGGCTCCAGCAAGAACAAAGAAGAAGGATATGAAGCGTCGGAAGCCTCGGAAGGGGGGGTCATCTTAAACGGTGAGTACGGGCAAAACATCTTAAAAACCTGTAGAATTAGGGGGTCGTCTTATACGCCGGGTCGCCTTATACACCGGCATATACGGTATGTGTTTCTGTAATCTAATTGTGTCACATACCTTCTTATAGCACCGCTTGGCGCTTACGTGACCCGCCTGATCTTTCTTCCCCGCCACAAGCACTGCAGAGGGAGGGGGGCCTCAGATCCCCCCCACTGACAGCTGGCAGAAGAGGAGAGCAGCGGGGATCAGCTGAGCGTGGCTCGGCGCTTCCATGGCCCTCCTGTGATCTCTTATCCACTCCAAGCTTTGCAGAGTGGGGGGGGGCAAAAGAGGAGGAGAGCAGCGGGAGGTCAGCTGAGCGCTGTTATAAGAAGTTATTTTACTCAATTATATTACAGAAACACACACTTTTTACATATAATACTGTAATAGAGAGGATTCTAGCAGTTTACAACCACTTTAAACTAGGGCTTATTTTCAGTGTAGGGCTTATATTTCAGGCCTCCTGGAAAATCAGGGTAGATCTTATTTTCAGGGTAGGTCTTAATTTTGGGGAAACACGGTAGCTATACCTGCAAAAGGGGCCAGCCTGAAGTTATCCAGCAGGACTTAATTTTCTGACTAAAGTTCCGCTTTAACTGCTTGAGGACCAGCCACCGCAGTTGTACTGCAGCAGCTTGGCTCTCCTGGGCGAATTGCCGTTATTGAACGTCAGCCACTTTAAGAGCTCTAGGGGGCCCCCGCAGCACAACACCAGAGCCGATGCACGTGTCCTGCGGCCGCAGTGTCCGCCGGCCACACACGATCGCTCCGCAGAGAGCCAGAATGGGGATCTGTCAATGTAAACAGACAGATTCCGGTTCTGACAGGGGAGGAGAGACAGATCTGCTCTTCCTAGTGATTAGGAACAGTGATTTCTCTCCTCCTCCAGTCAGTCCCATCCCCCTACAGTTAGAAACACCTCCCAGGGAACACATTTAAATATTTTTAGGTTGGTAATTGATGGATTGGTGAGAGACTCTATAGCTGACTATACACCAGTAGAATTTCAGTTAAAAAACGATTTGGTATGTTCATTCAATTTTCATTTGATCGCGAATAATTGTACATATTGTAATGAAACCTGTTTAATACATCTGGGATTACATTCAAATATCAGGTCTGGATAACATTTTAAGGCATTTAGAATAAAAAATTACTTGACTCAACGAGGGCAAGAAAGAATGATTTAATGAACAAATTTTCAGAATTTTCGTACAGACGTTCAAACAAAAATCAAGGCCATTCACCTTTTTTTTATTTAAGAGAAACTGTGGCCTTGTCTATTAAGCGTCTTTGCAAATAGGAATTCCTAACCCACTGATGCTCACCTTACAAAGCACTCCCTCGCTTTCCTTCCTCCATTGCATCCAGCTATAAAACCCAGTGCTTAGGGGTATGGAGGAGCATGCGACCTTCTCCCAAGTTGGTTCATATCTGCACACATGCATTGTGGTGCACTAGCAAGGTAGGTTGTGTAGCATTCATCGCAGTCAGTTTTGTGTGATAATGTGTGTGTTTTGGTAACAGAGTAAAATGCCGGATTTACTGCATGTAACCACTTATATTGACAGCCCAGAAATTGTAATTTCAGGAGAATGTCAGCAATTGCAGACAACATATTTTGCTTGTGGGGTTTCTTTAAAAAGCTGTTGAATGGAAGAGGGCCTATATCTTTGCGGAAGCATAAAAGATATTTGAAGCTTAGTTGTAATAATAATATCTACAAAATCCACTTTCTTTATGAGTGCTGCTGTTGACTTTGACACTCTCGTCTATTCGCCATTGATCCTTGCTCATTATGTTGAACTGTGTCCACAAAGATCAAAGTCTGCAGCCTCCTTATCTCCCAGCTAGAGTCCCAAATTCCCTCACCAGTGACATTTATTAAAAAAGGGTTACATGCTAAGGAAAGCACAGAAGGAATAAGAACAGCTGTCCTGGGCTGAATAAATACAATTATCTAGAGACCCAACATAAAAGGCAAAAGGGGGCCGATGAGAGCAGATATGGTTACTTAGAGGATAAATTGAGCTGAATAAAAAATATGATTAAAAAGGGAGTGGCAGACTGCCAGGAGAACATCTTTGTGGTGGTTTACAGAAAATGACCCTGGGATATTTGTGTTAAAGCACACTTACTTCAAAGCTCATACACCACAAAAGATAAATGCATAAAGTTTATGCAAGCTCGGAAAAATGAAAAGTTGGAACTCCAGTGTGTGTCTCATGGGTGGGCAAAGTTCTGTCGTACAGATGTCACCAAACTACATGTCCCATAATTCTTGGTGTACGTTTGCCAACAGATACAATAGGCCAGTTATGTTGGCAGCTCCTATGGCATATCCTTGATATGCTTCTTCCTATGGCCATCTGTTTTGAGAGAACAAATCAGTTGCTGGGGTGTGATTCTTCCAGTCAATTCCAGTTTCCAGCAATAGACTAACAAATAACGTGTCTGTCAGCACTTTCTTATGTCTATAGACATAAACATGAACAGGTAGACGCAAATGTGCGTGTTTATGGAAAGTTTTTTTTTTTTTTTGCAAAATGTCTTTTTTGCCTGTTGATCAAATTCACATTGAATGCCTATGGCCAACCTTAATTTCAGACAAATCCAGGGAAAATATTTATTATATCATATATTCTATTATTTTTTTCTTGCAAGAATAATGCAATTCCTCAGGATAAATAATGTAAAGTTTTAATATTAAAGTGGAACTTCAGTCATTTTTTCAACTTTCTATCTATTAAAGTGGTTGTATACCCTGTACAACCACTTTTACCTACAGGTAAGCCTATATTAAGGCTTACCTCTGGTGCTTGAAATATCTCCTAAACCTCCATGGTTTAGGAGATATTTACTAAAAAGCCGCGAGCCGATGACTTGGGCACATCGTGCCGTTTCTAATAGGGGTCATGCCGTGACTGGCGGCTCCTGCACGAATGCGTCGCGCGACTCCGGCCAGTCACAGAGCCAGAGTTCGCGGCCCCGGAAGGAAGAGGGGTGCAGATAGACGCTGGCTGCTAGTGGGGACAACGGAGACATTGCGGGCTTCGGTTTCAGGTAAGTGACACATAATGGGCTACTATGCTTTACCTTTGCAGGGAAATAAAGAGGAAGTAAAACCCACCAGGGTTTACATCCTCTTTAGATCTTCTGCCCTTGTTGTTTTAACTTTAGATAGTAAAACATTTTTTTTTCTGCCAGTAAGCCCACTTCCTGTTTCTTATCTGGAAAAAAGCCTGGGCTTATGCCATTATACACAGCTCTCTCTCACTTTCCTGAGAGTTTGCCAGGAAAGGAGGAGGGATGAATCATAAGAGGGCCAATGAAAGCTGCAGAGTTGGAGGTGTGCCTCTGTGTGTCTGTGTAAATCCAGGAAGTGAACAGGCATCAGCTTCAGCTGCCCACAGTTAAAATGGCTGCAGCCAGACTCAGTGGAGGGAGATTTCTGCGACATATTTGGCAAGTACAGAATCACAGTAGATATAAAATAATAAGCAAAGTGGTTTGAGGGAAGCTTCAGAATGGCAAAGATGTTTTTATTACAAATTATGTATAATCTATGTATAAATATAATAATTATGTATAATATATGTGTCAAGAAAAGCGTTCAGTACCTTTTTCTGCCAGCAGGAGAATCGGCTATGGTTTGTCCAGCAAAAGAGCCGCTCAGCGCGCACGGGAGCGCGCATGCGCGCACGGGAGCGCGCGCGCGCGCACGGGAGCGCGCACGCACGCTGTTTGAGTCCGTTTTGGCGCCAGAAGCGCTATTTAAGGAAGTGCCTGTCCATGCTGTCTTGCTGTCCGGTCTACAGCGTTCCCGTGACCCCCAGCTACCAGCTACCTGTGAATTACCTGACTTCTGCTACCTGACTACCCGGCTTGTTCCTGATACCCCGTGCCTGCTGCCTGTCCTCGATCCCGGCTTGTCCTGACATCTCTTCTGCCTGCTCCTTTGGTACTCTGCTGTCCGCCTGTTAAACGACCCGGCCTGCTTCACGACTACGCCTTGCCTGCTGACTTGGTACCGCACCTGCCTGCCCGTGTTTGACCCGGCCTGTCTGTGACCTGCTTCAGCTCCGGACTCCAGTCTCTCCCGGCTATCCGCAAGTTCCACCTGCCTGTCTTCTACGACTGGGTTCCTGCTCTAGTCCTCTACTGGTCGTCCTACAGTACTCCAGACGTCGGGACCAGCCCTACACCTGTAACCCGCCAGGCACTTGTGCCCCTTTGTGCTTTCGAGCCCCTGTCTATTCTACCAGGGGTTCCCGAGCCGGAGGTATACGAGACGCCGCTCCCTGCATTCGTGGGCTCAACCACCAGGTACGTGACAGTACCGGACAGCCATGTCCGAGCCCACGCAGGGAGCTGCTCCAGTGGATGATCTGTGTCGCCATCTGGCTGGCCTAACCCAGGCAGTGAAGAGTCTTCAGGAAGGCTATACCCGGCTCGAAGAACGTGTTCAGATCCTATCCACAGTTACGTCACCTTCACCTGCGATTCCTGCTGCTCCTTTAGTAGTGATGATGCCACCTGAACCTAAGGTTCCCACTCCTGAGCGGTTTTCTGGGGACCGTAGCAAATTTCGAGCTTTCCACAATGCTTGTGAACTTTTCTTTGCTCTGCAGCCCAGGACTTTTTCGCTTGATGCCACCAAAGTAGGCTTTGTCATTTCCCTGTTGTCAGGAGATCCACAAGCTTGGGCCCATCGGCTTTTGGAACAGAAGGATGCCGCCCTTGACAATCTGAACTCTTTCTTTCATGCTATGTCCCAGCTCTACGAGGACCCGCAACTAACAGCAACTGCAGAAACGGCCCTGCATTCCCTACAGCAAGGTCGCAGACCAGCGGAGGATTATGCGTCCGAATTCAGGCGCTGGAGTTCCGATACTAACTGGAATGACTCCGCCCTGCGGTACCAGTTCCGCATGGGTCTCTCTGAATCATTGAAGGACGAACTGGCCAGAGTGGATACACCTGAGACTCTAGACGCACTCATTAACCTGTCCATACAGATTGACAGGCGACTACGACAACGGAGGTCTGAACGTGCCGCCGGTCCCTCCAGACCAATCTGGATGCTTCCCCGGGTACCCAGTCAGCCTCCACCGAATCCCAGAACTCCCGTGGCCTATACCTCTGATGCTCCGGAACCTATGCAGCTAGGATTACTGCGCCCATCTCTGACACCTGAAGAGCGACAACGCAGGCGATCCAATAATCTGTGCCTCTACTGTGGCGAATCGGGACATTATGTGAGATCCTGTCCTGCTAAACTTCGTAAGTCCTGCACTACCTCTTTTGCTCTTACTCCCACTCTGCCGAATAAGACGTCTCACCTGGCTGTCTCCGTTCTTTTTCAGCTCCCCAGAGGGAATATCCGGGTAACCGCTATCATTGACTCCGGAGCCTGCAGCGGTTTCATGGACTCAGCTTTCGCCACCCGGCATCATATTCCTCTTCGACCAAAAGCAAAGGGCCTCTCTATACACCTGGCAGACGGCTCGGCTCTTAAATCTGGACCTGTCACACAAGAGACTGTGCCAATATTTACCACTATGGCCGGTAACCACCAAGAACTATTATGCCTGAACATCATCCAATCCCCTCTGTTTCCGGTTATTCTAGGCATGCCCTGGTTGAGGGCTCATAACCCATTCATTGATTGGACCACTGGGGAGATCAGCTTTCCCTCCTCCTATTGTCACCAATATTGCTTACCTGAGACGGCTCAAGCACTTTCACCCCTACTCTGCATGGAAGCTGATGAAGAGACCCGTCAAGCCGTGCCTGAAGTCTACCATGAGTTTTTAGACGTCTTCAGCAAGAAGGGCGCAGATACTCTTCCTCCTCACAGGCCTTATGACTGCCCAATTGAAATCCTTCCTGGCGCAGAAGTTCCATTCGGGAGAATCTTCCCCTTAACTGAACTTGAACTTGGCACTTTGAAGGCCTATATTGACGATAATCTGGAGAAGGGGTTCATTCGGCCCTCCACTTCCCCAGCAGGGGCAGGAATTTTCTTCGTAGAGAAAAAAGACCATTCCCTACGCCCCTGCGTAGACTACAGGGAACTTAACAAAGTTACCATCAAAAACCGGTACCCTCTCCCCTTGGTACCTGAATTATTTCAAAGACTGGGATCTGCAGCGACGTTCACAAAACTGGACCTCCGCGGGGCATACAACCTTATTCGCATCCGGAGCGGTGATGAGTGGAAGACTGCCTTTCGCACCCGATTCGGGCATTTTGAATATTTGGTTATGCCATTCGGACTCTGCAACGCCCCTGCTACGTTCCAGCATTTTGTGAACGATATCTTCAGAGACTACCTTGACCTGTTCGTCATAGTATATTTGGACGACATCCTGATCTTCTCGCCTTCCCTGACAGAGCATCGCCAACATGTTAAAAAGGTGCTAACCAGACTTCGACGCCACGGCTTGTATGCGAAACCGGAAAAATGTGTATTCGAGCAACAGAGCATCCAGTTTCTAGGATTGATTATTTCCGTGGAAGGTATCAAAATGGACCCACAGAAGGTCTCTGCCATCCTGGACTGGCCAGCTCCTACCGACAGGAAGGGTGTTCAACGCTTTGTGGGATTCGCAAATTTCTACCGGAAATTCATCAAAGGGTTCTCCACTATCATTTCACCCATCACGAATCTAACCAAGCAGAGCACTAAGTTTTCTTGGTCTCCCGGAGCGCAGGCAGCCTTTGCAACCTTGAAGGATCGATTCACGTCGGCATCAGTTCTGAAGCATCCTGACCCAGCGTTACCGTACATACTTGAGGTTGATGCCTCGGAAATTGCAGTCGGGGCAGTGTTATCCCAGAGACAAGGGCCTAAAGCTCTGTTGCATCCAGTTGCGTTCTTCTCCCGCAAACTATCTGAGGCGGAACGAAATTACGACGTGGGAGATCGAGAACTATTGGCCATCAAAGCGGCTCTTGAAGAATGGCGATATCTTTTGGAAGGAGCGACACATCCGATTCTTGTGTATACGGATCACAAGAATCTCGAATATTTAAAAACCGCTAAGAGACTGAGACCACGCCAGGCCAGGTGGGCACTTTTCTTTACGCGATTTTCTCTCCACATAACTTACAGGCCCGGGTCGAAGAACACCAAACCAGACGCCCTCTCTAGGATGTTTAGTGAACCTGAAACTTCTTCTCCTCCGGACACCATCTTGTCTTCTGGAAGTTTTCTTTTGCTCCAAGAAGATTTGCTGGCTCAGATAAAACAGGCTTCCGCAGGAATTTCTTCCCCACCTGATACCACTCTACAAACCAGAGACGATCTGTTATGGTACGGAGAAAAGATCTTCGTACCTAAGGAGGTGCGAGTGGCTGTTCTGAACTTCTGTCATGACCATGAGTTAGCTGGTCATTTTGGGGTGCACAAGACATCTGAATTGCTCCAACGCATGTTTTGGTGGCCACAGTTAACAAAGGACTGTAGGGATTATGTGGAATCCTGCACCGTCTGTATCCAGAACAAAGGCAACAAATCAAAGGCTTGGGGGCTGTTGAAACCATTACCTGTCCCAGAGAGACCATGGAGAATGATCTCTATGGATTTTATTGTTGAGCTGCCTCCCTCGGAAGATCATTCAACCATCTTCGTAGTGGTGGATAGACTCTCTAAAATGGCTCACTTCCTTCCCATGAAGGGTACTCCTTCTGCGGCCGAAACCGCGAGAATTTTCATTAAGGAAATCGTAAGACTTCATGGCATTCCGGCAAACATAACCTCAGATCGTGGGGTACAATTCACCTCAAAATTCTGGAGGGCATTATGTGGCTCTCTGAAGATCAATTTGTCCTTTTCTTCAGCCTACCATCCTCAAACAAACGGCCAGACAGAAAGGACGAATCAAACATTGGAGCAGTACTTACGCTGCTTTTCATCATTCTCACAAGATGATTGGGTTCCTCTATTGCCGCTGGCCGAATTTGCCTATAACAATTCAATTCATTCTGCTACAAAACAGACTCCTTTCTTTGCAAATTATGGTTTTCACCCTTTATTTCTATCAAACTGCATACCGGAATGTCCTGTACCTGCTGCTCAGGAAACGCTGAATTTTTTTAGTGCCAATAATAAACTACTCCAGGAGACAATGACAAGAACTCAGGAATATTACAAGGAGGTCTTTGACAGGAAGAGAAGGGGAGAACTCAATTTAAAACCAGGAGATCAAGTCTGGCTGTCTACATTAAACTTGAAATTGGCATGCCCCTCCAAGAAGCTTGGCCCTAAGTTTGTGGGTCCTTTCCCTGTGGAAAAAAAAATCAATAGTGTAACTTATAAATTAAAGCTACCCGAATCATTCCGGATCCACCCAGTCTTCCATGTAGCTCTGCTCAAACCTACTGTCCCAGATCCTTTTGTTGGCCGAAATACGGGGCCTCCTGAACCGGTACTCATTGATGGGGAAATGGAATTCGAGGTGGAGTCGATCCTTGATTGTAGGAGAAGAGGCGGGCGTGTGCAGTATCTGGTGAAATGGAAGGGGTACGGCCCGGAAGAAAATTCGTGGGAACCGGAATCCAACATTCATGCAAAGAGGCTGATTCGGGCATTTAATAATGCACACGCAAGTAAGATGGTTCGGTTGGGCATCCGGAGGCTGCCCCTTAGGGGGGGGCAATGTCAAGAAAAGCGTTCAGTACCTTTTTCTGCCAGCAGGAGAATCGGCTATGGTTTGTCCAGCAAAAGAGCCGCTCAGCGCGCACGGGAGCGCGCACGCGCGCACGGGAGCGCGCGCGCGCGCGCACGGGAGCGCGCACGCACGCTGTTTGAGTCCGTTTTGGCGCCAGAAGCGCTATTTAAGGAAGTGCCTGTCCATGCTGTCTTGCTGTCCGGTCTACAGCGTTCCCGTGACCCCCAGCTACCAGCTACCTGTGAATTACCTGACTTCTGCTACCTGACTACCCGGCTTGTTCCTGATACCCCGTGCCTGCTGCCTGTCCTCGATCCCGGCTTGTCCTGACATCTCTTCTGCCTGCTCCTTTGGTACTCTGCTGTCCGCCTGTTAAACGACCCGGCCTGCTTCACGACTACGCCTTGCCTGCTGACTTGGTACCGCACCTGCCTGCCCGTGTTTGACCCGGCCTGTCTGTGACCTGCTTCAGCTCCGGACTCCAGTCTCTCCCGGCTATCCGCAAGTTCCACCTGCCTGTCTTCTACGACTGGGTTCCTGCTCTAGTCCTCTACTGGTCGTCCTACAGTACTCCAGACGTCGGGACCAGCCCTACACCTGTAACCCGCCAGGCACTTGTGCCCCTTTGTGCTTTCGAGCCCCTGTCTATTCTACCAGGGGTTCCCGAGCCGGAGGTATACGAGACGCCGCTCCCTGCATTCGTGGGCTCAACCACCAGGTACGTGACAATATGTATGAATAATCATGAATAATAATACAAATTATGTGAGCAGGCTGCAGTTCCTCTTTAATATGAAAGAAAGTATCTTCAGCCCCCCCCCCCCCCCAATATTGGAGGGGTTCTCTGATATCCAAATTTCAACCAGAGAGGGCAAAGGGCTTGACCATTCCTTACTATTGTTCCTCAAATCTCAGTAACCAATGGTGAGGCTCAGGACAAAGAAGAAAGACCTACTTTTCTATTCTTCACATCAATACAGTATTTCCATATCAGAGCACCCCAGGGTGGAGAGTCCCAGGGAACATGAGAAATGGTAAAAATATGTGAAAATTTACTTTATTACAACTAGAAAATGTGCCTGTTCATAAACAGGGTAATTATTTAAATCAGTGTATAGGCTCTGGCAGTTTGTATTCTCCACTGCAGGTGGCACTTGACCACAGCGGCAAGTTGAGAGGAACTTGGAAGCCTTCCCTTTTGGATGTGGACTGACCAGGCCGCATTCCACTCTTCACGGCAGATGACGGCATCTTCCAATCTGCATTTCGTGGGTTCGCCGCTGTCTCAGTTGTAAGTGGCTCCGATCTAGTGTGCTCTCCTGCTGGGCCTGTTGTACTTGCTGGACTTTTCTACAACATATTATTACTGCCAAACTCAGATTCTGTGGGGTTATTTTCTAAATTCAAATAGGCTGTGCACTTTGCAAAGTGCAGTTGCATTCTGCAAGTGCAGTTGCTCCAAAGCGTAATAAAGTAGGTAAAATTTTACTCTGCAAAAAAAATACCCCCAAAAAACATGCCAAGGAATATAAAACAATTGTATTTTTGCTTGAACATGATTGGATGAGGAAAGTCATTTATTAAGCTCTGGAGAAACTGCTCTTGCAGAGTGCACCGTCTATTTGCTTTTAGTAAATCAGCCCTAGTGTGTTCACTGCCTGCTGCACAACACTGCACCTAACCCACAAGTGCAGGGGCTTTTTAAGGTTTATTATGATTATGCATGTGTATGGAGGTGGGCATTTGACATTTAATATCCTATAATATAAAAAAAAGTAAAAAAAAAAGCAGAAATAAAAATCTGAAGGTTGTTAACTGCTTGTTGAACTACCCCTGTCACTATACGGTGGCAGTTTGGTATGGCTGCGCGAATCATCATAGGTGTACGGCGGCTGCTTTAAGAGCTTTAGGGGGCACGACGCCGTAACCAATGCGCATAGCCAGCGGCCGCAATGTCCACCGAGGACCCATGATCGCTCCTCAGAGAACCAGAATGGGGATCTGTCAATGTAAACAGACAGATCCCCGTTCTGTCAGGGAAGTAGAAAGAGATCTGCTATTCCTAGTAATCAGGAACAGCGATCCCTCTATACTCCCAGTCAGTCCACTCCCCCCACAGTTAGAAACACCTCCCTAGGGAACACTTAACCCCTTGATCGCCCCCTAGTGTTAATCCCTTCCCTGCCAGTGACATTTATAAAGTAATCAGTGGCTATTTTTTATGATTGCTGTATAAATGTCAATGGTCCCAAAAAAGTGTCAAATGTGTCCGATCTGTCTGTCGCAATGACACAGTCCCGCAAAAAATTGCTGATCACCGCCATTACTAGTTAGAAAAAAGATTAATAATAAAAATGCCATAAATATATCCCCTTTCTTGTAGACGCTATACATTTTGCACAAACCAATCAAAATACGCTTATTGCAATTTTTTTTGTACCAAAAATATGTAGAAGTATACATATTGGCCTAAACTGATGAAGACATTTTTTTTGGGATATTTATTATAGCAAAAAGTGAAAAATATAGTTTTTTAGCTCTTTTTTTGTTTAATAGCGCAAAAAATAAAAACAGCAGAGGTGATCAAATACCACCAAAACAAAGCTCTATTTGTATGAAAAAATATTTCTGTACAACGTTGCATGACAGCGCAATTGTCAGTTAAAGCGACACAGTACCGTATCGCAAAAAATGGCCTGGTCATTAAGGGGATAAATACTTGGGGGCTGAATTGGTTTTAAACCTACATCCAATGGAAGCCTCAGGAACTCTGGGATGTCCTTATAACATGTTCATAACACTTTATGAAAAGTTTATAAAAATATTAATCTAAAAAAAACAGGGGAAATTACTTTTGTGCAATTGTATTTTTTATTTTTTTTTGGAGGCAGTGATGTGCATTCATTTTACAGGAAGTCTTACCTGTAGTCTTCCTGTCCTTATCTTCTAATCCAATGAGTCCTCATATTTTGCTATTTCCCCCATCAAACTCCATCAACACTTCTATAATCTAAAATCTGGCTACTCCCCACATTGTCTCATTTTCAAACCAAACTCATATGAAGATTTCTATGATCCCCCTGGATTCTTTTGACACAGGTGGTTTTCATTTTCTCTAGATTTTTCTCTCCCATGACCTCCTTTACGATGAACTCCCTGCCAGTTGTGAATTTATCTGCAACCACAGAAGGGATGTTTAACTTCACACTTGTTAGAACTGATACAGTATGTGTCATCATCTGGAAGGTCACAGCATAAGCCCTCAAGCTCTTTGCATTAAAAGGCTAATGTAAAGAGAATGAGAAAAAAAAAAGCTTGAAAGGTTAAGAGTGCCAAATAGTTTACTTATGTAGCGTCACTTATATTAAAATAAGTGTGAAATGTGTACACTCCTTTTTAACTTTAGCAAAACTCATTTTTGCAAATCTACTTTTATACAATTTGCATTGATTTATACAGAAGAAAAACTGTAAGTTATTTTAGCAAAAGGTAAATGTAATTTTTAGTGAGCCTATTGAGAAAGGTACTTGGGTAATAGTGGAGGAAGCAATACCTGGGTCCAGTGATGGGAGCTGTATGTTAACTACAAGACCCACAAGTCTGCTGAAATCTTCCATAGGGTTTCTGCGTATGCATAAGATTACTAATTTCCCCAGTTACAGAAACTCTTGGGTGGTCCTTTTCATTTTGTCCTATAAATGCTAAGTTAGAATTACATCTGAACGCTGAACAGTGCAGACCATAAGTAGGCCATTAAATCTATTTCACCTATTGTACTGTATGTCAATGGTTCTCAACCTGGGGTATCCAAACCCGCGTGGATACCTTGATACATGAAAGATGGCTATTTCCAATATGGTGGATCGTCAGGCTACTATTGACATCCTACATACTACCACTGATGCAGTTCGCATAACTCCAAGCTGTTCCTCTTTTGGAGCCACATTCACCTGTTCTTTTTTCCTCCTCAGTTGTCTCTTGTTTTTGTATAGGAAGAGTAATAGTGCTTGCTGGTTTAACCAATACATGTTTGTGTGTTAATTCTTCATGGTTTGAGGAATAATGGAGGCCCTCTTTCTCAATTAGGAAAGTTCAGAGGTATGAGCTCTCTATCATTTGTTTATTTAGCACCAGACCTTTTAACAATATAGCAAAGCATCATTTAAAAAAATATGATGATGAATTGTCCTAATAATGCTTGTACACAAGATAAATGCTTACATAAGCATATTTTTTAGTATTATGTGTTTTTCTTTTTACTGAACATTGGAATATTATGTCTTTCAGGATCCTGACCTGGATTCATCTTTTCTGACATGCCCAAACCAGCAAATGACAACTGTAGTTTGAAGCAGCTGTTTGCTCTCAATTCCCTATAAATGGACAATTCCCTATAAATGTGAGTTCTTTTTAGGAAGGTCAGTTGAGTGAAGGGACACCTTACTGTCTGGTAATAGAGAAGACAGCTGGTCTTGTAACAGATGGAAGTGAATTCAAACAGAAAAGAATGTCCGATCTCAATATTTCTTTACAAATTAAACACAGGCTGAGTGTACATAGGAATTGCTGTTATGTTTTTCTTTTCCCAATGTGGAGAAATACATAAGATATGTTTTTTTTGTATTATTTTCTACATTCATATAGTGCCATCATATTTCCAAGAGCTTCACAGAGTATACAGAACCTCATGAGTACCCATATATGTAGGAGCTTGTTGTGTAATGTCACTAACTAACTGCTGGTAATGGTGTAAGGCCCCTTTCAAACTGGGGCGGTTTTCAGGCGGTACAGCGCTAAAAATAGCGCCTGTACACCGCCTGAAAAAAACGCTCCTATACCGCTCCTTCCCATTTGAATGGGACACCGCGGTAATACCGCGGCAATACCGCCGCAAAGCGCCGCTTGCGGGGGATTTTAACCCTTTTTCGGCCGCTCGCGCGGGGTAAAACCGCACCGCGAGCGGCTGAATCCCGTGGGGTAAAACCGCACCGCGAGCGGCCGAATCTCGCAGGAAAAAAGACGGTAAAGCAGCGCTAAATATAGCGCTCCTTTACCGTCACTGCGGCTCCCGCCCCAGTGTGAAAGGGGCCTTAAAGTGGTTGAGAATTAAACATCCATTTCAGTTCCCATTGTTTTAAATATTTAAAGGGTAACTCCACTTTCATGGGGAAAAAATAGCAAATAAAGAAAAAATAATATTGCATTTAAAATTGCAACACAGGGGGGCGTGGCCTGCAGCGGAGAGGGATGGCAGCGTGATCTCTGAGCTCCGGATCCTACAGGGAGAAAGCGTCCATAAACGGCACCTTTGGACCCCGCCAATCGGCCCATTTACCGGCGGAACCACCCGCTACCATCAAGAGGACATGGCAACTAAAAGAAAAGGGGCGAGCAAGCCGCAACGCCTGACCGATTACTTCCAACAGCCGCGGCCTGGAGGTAGGCAATATGGCGCCGGCCCCGCACACGCGGCGGCACACAAACACAAACCCAAACCCAGCTCATCCACCCCATCACCCCTACATGACGATCCGATCGTCGACCAGACATCCCCCTTACCTCATTCCCCTACAGGGAGCCCGGCTAAAGCCAAACTAAGACTGGATGAGAACGGATGCAGCACAGCCCCAGGCCCAGCATCAGACTCAGGGGATGACACCAGGGAGCTCCCGGACTCAATTACGTCCTTCCCCACAGCCAACCAACCTGTACTGGATACTGTCCTTAAGGACATGCTAGTCTCCCTCAGAAGCACACTCCAAAACGATATGATTAACTGTATGCACAGGTTTAGTGGGGAGCTCGCTGCAGTGGAAACAAGAGTGGAGCATATAGAGAACAAGATGGGGGAGTATGCCTCCACCATTAATGACTTGATAGATGCAAACGACGAAAAAGATGATGAAAACGCATGGATCAAAAACAAAATCGCAGACATTGAGGACCGTTCCAGAAGGAACAACCTCAAAATTAGGGGGGTCCCCGAAGCTATATTACCCCCAGACCTGAGGTCATATGCCAAGGACCTCTTTTCCTCCCTTCTGCCTGACCTGTCCCTGGTGGAACTCACTATTGACAGGATTCACAGGTTACCAAAGCCATCACACCTACCAGATGCAGTCCCTAGAGATGTTATCCTCCGCCTGCATTTTTTCCATGTGAAGGAACAACTAATGCAAGTCATGCGAAAACAAGACAACATACCCTCACAGTTTCAAAATCTGCAATTTTATGCCGACTTGTCACAGCACACCCTGCAGAAAAGAAGAAACCTGAACACCATTACAAAGGTGCTCAGGAACCACAACATCCCCTATAGATGGGGCTACCCCACAAAGATCACCATTACCAAACAGGACAAATCCTTCACAGTGGATAATCTAGAAAGAGGCATATCCCTCCTGAAGGAATGGAGAATTCTCCCAGAAAACGACGAGAATAACGAGCACAAAACCAATCGTCGCTCACTCAGCCCTGACTGGACACCTATTACACACAAAAACGCAAAGTAGCAAGACTAACTGATCCTCCCAACAAGAGGTCCCAAATTCCCTGACACAAGGATCCGGACCACCCACTCCCTAGGCCAGAACTTTTACCCCGATTCGCTGGAGCAATTGTGAGCTCCATGTCAAACCAGTTATTGTCAGCCGTTATGTTGACAAAAGGAATAGTTGAGCTAATGGATATGCTCATATACTTGCACCTGACTGTTCCTCTCTTGTTTTTGCCGTTCTCTTTTCTTTTCTTTTTTTTTCTTTTTCTTCTTGAAGTGCTCAGCCCTCCACCGAGTAGCAAGGACCAGCTATCGAGCTCCACTCTTCACAAGTCAACCAGAACTCCAAGTGATCGACAAGTGAGTACCGTCACACCAGCCAATGATGACCCGGAACCTGATGTGAGTACATATACCTTACTCTATACACCACACAGCTTATGTCAACTAGGAAAAGAAACCTCTGAACTATGTATGCATACCAACCTTTTCCGTTTAGCTGCCACTGGATACCACTCCCATGGCCATACGCTTCCTATCCATTAATACTAAGGGGCTAAACCACCCCGTGAAGAGGAAATCTTTATGGAATGAAGCGATGAGCAACAAATCTGACATTGTTTGCGCACAAGAGACACACTTTAGCAAGGAATCTGCTCCTAAATGTACCCACAGGAACTTCCCCCATATTTTTTTTGCAAAGGCGGACAAAAAAGTAAATGGGACAATGATAGCCATTAGAGATACAGTGGCATTTGCACTCCATACTGAAATTACAGACCATTTAGGCCGCTACATCATTCTGATCTGTGACATTAACCAAGTCACATACACCATAGTTAACCTCTACGCCCCAAACAAGCATCAACTACGTTTTTTTAACAAAATTATGAAAAAGGTCAACTCAGTCAAGAAAGGCTCCCTTATTATCTGTGGAGATTTCAATGTGGTTCCCGATCCTAGCATGGACTCAACCTCCAAACCAAAGCGCAAAGCTCAGTCCCTCCAGACTGCCATTCACAGGGAAGACCTCTATGACGTGTGGAGATGCCACCATGCAGGAGAAAAGGACTTTTCTTTCTTTTCCACTCCTCACCGCACGTATACACGAATAGACTTGTTCCTCACTGACCAGCGCACACTATCCAAGTCAATCTCTTCAACCATCAACTCCATCACCTGGTCGGACCATGCGTCCATAACTATCCAGATTAAAGACTCTTCCACAGTGGACTCTGCTCCACTATGGAGAACTAACTCCTTTCTCTTACAGCACCCAGATACAAAAAAAATCATTGAAGATAACCTAGCTGAATTTTTCACACTTAATGGTCCTTCTATGCAGAACAAATTTACCCTGTGGAACGCCCATAAAGCGTTCATCAGGGGGATCTTTATACAACAGGGGGCTAGGGCGAAGAGGCGGAAGCAAAACAAATTAAGAGAGATTACTGAGAAAATACGAAAACTTGAAATTGATAATAAAACATCAACCTCCATTACTCTTTCCAAGCAGCTTAACCAATTGAGGCATGACCTCAGACTTCTACTAATGGAAGATTTTGAGAAATCTTCTAAGAAACTCAAAATGTCTTACTACTCCCAGGGGAACAGAGCTGGCAAGCTCCTAGCCCACCAAATCAAAGGACATAGAGGGAAAACCAAAATCCCTTATATCCTACACTCCACAAAACACACAAAGATGCATCATCCTCAGGATATAGCGGATGCCTTCAGTAACTACTACGGCGCCCTCTATAACCTCAGGGATGATAAAGAAACACCACAACCCACTACCAAACTAATAGAAGACTTCCTGCAACAGGTGTCTTTACCAAAACTCTCTACCCAACAATTAGAATGTTTGAACACCCCATTTACAGCAGAGGAAATTCGGAAGGTTATAGAAACCATCCCAAAAAACAAATCCCCAGGCCCTGATGGCTTCATAGGGGAATACTACCAAACTTTTAAAAACATCCTAACCCCTCACATGTCAGATATCTTCAATGCAGCTGCCGCCTCTTCCTCCTTCCCCCAAGAAATGCTGAAGGCTGTCATCGTCACTATACCCAAGCCAGGGAAAGCTCCTGATAGTCCTGCTAACTTCCGCCCCATTTCGCTACTAAACGCAGACCTAAAAATTTACTCAAAACTACTAGCTAAAAGATTGATAGATTTGATGCCCCTACTGATCCACCCAGACCAAACTGGTTTCACTAAAGGCCGCCAGACATCTGACGCCACCAGGAGACTTACCAATATCATTCACCTAGTTGGTTCCTGTCGGAGGCCTTCTTTGCTACTAGCTTTGGATGCGGAGAAGGCCTTCGACAGGGTCCACTGGGGCTACCTCCTTGGGGTACTGGAGAGGTTCGGCTTCTCCGGACACATCCTCTCGGCCATTATGGCCCTGTATTCAGAACCTTCGGCCCAAGTATACACAGCTGGTGTGCTGTCAACCCCTTTTAAAATAACCAACGGCACCCGACAGGGGTGCCCTTTATCCCCCTTGATCTTCAACCTAATCCTAGAGCCACTAGCAACCCTCATTAGAACACACCAGAACATCACAGGAATCTCATCTCACGGTTCCAAACATGTCATCAGTCTGTTCGCTGATGACATAATTATGATGCTTACTAATCCTGAAAAATCCCTGGCTTCGGTGTATGATGTATTACAAATGTTTAACAAGGTTTCATTTTATAAAGTCAATGAAAGCAAATCCTATATACTCGGTATGAACATACCCGCTCACCTACAAGAATCTCTTAGCTCACGGTTTCCATTTGTCTGGAGCAAAGATGGGATTAAATATCTGGGTATCACTTTAACCGCATCAACAAGTAACTTGTACCAGGCTAACTACTTGTCTTTTCTAAATGCCCTCCCTTCAAAGCTACAAACTATAGCTAAAACAGAGCTCTTATGGTCGGGGCGCCTAGCAGCTTTTAAGATGATAATCTTACCCCAACTAATTTACCTTTTTAGAACCCTACCCATCCCAGTCCCTAACACTTTCTTCTCCAAACTACAATCCCAGATCAATAAGTTTCTCTGGATGGGGAAAAGGGCGAGATGGGCCTTCCAAAACTCAATAGCAGCCAGAACAGCGGGCGGAGTGGGCAATATACTAGTTAAAGATTACTACACAGCATCGATACTTTCTCAACTGCGCACATGGTTTCCCAATGCCCCTAACCCTAGATGGAAAGAACTAGAAGAGGGCCAAATCACCAATACCAATCTTTTCAATCTCCTAATGGCATCCTCTCTTGGCCATAACACCACTGCCCCATTAGCACCCTCAATCAGGGCATCCCTACAAGCATGGAAAATTCTGTTGAAACAGCCGTTCACAATACCCCCTGTCTCCTCATTGCAGATACCTATTACATGTCTAGCGGGGATCATACCTGATCTACACGTCACACACTGGACAGAACAGGGAATACACAACATCTCAGACCTCATGGTTGGCCCAGCAATGAAGACATTCAGGTCGCTTCAACTAGAATATGGTCTGAACGACTCACAACAGTACAAATATATCCAGATTAGCCACTTTCTTCGATCCAACACCAAAACCTCCATCCAATTACCAGGGAGGGTGATATTATTCCTCACCAAACCCACATCTAACATTAAAGGGATATCACTATTCTATAACAACCTCAACAACAAACTAATATTTGTTAAAAATCCTAACATAACGGCCTGGGAGCGAGACCTGCATACAACCTATACAACAGAACAATGGCAGGCAGCCCTAAAGGTAACCTTTTCAGCCACCAAATCCATAAACTTATGGGAATTACACCAAAAAATATTACTTCGTTGGTATCTAACCCCACACAAAACCTCTAAATTCAATAGCCAAGCTTCCCCAATGTGCTGGAGGAACTGTAATAGTGTAGGCACCCTTCTCCACACTTTCTGGGATTGCCCCAAATTGTCCCACTTATGGGACGAGATATTTAAAGTGCTAGAACTCATATTACACTGCCCTGTCCCTAAAAACCCTGGACTAGCTGTGTTGTCTTTGGGTATTGAAGTTATACCTAAAACATACAGAACTATAGTAACCCACGTTCTACTCAGCACTAGATTGGTAATAGCCAGACATTGGAGATCTCCAGATCCACCCTTACTAAATGAAATAATAATGACCACAAATATACACGCTAAATATGAAACCATGTTTGCCTCGTCCCTGGGAAAATTCCAGCTCTCACAAGACATTTGGAAACCGTGGAATGACTGGTTCTTCAAATATGGATCTCGGTATAGCTAACTCTATATATTATGTGATGAGAAGCTAGGCACTAGTTCGTTTACTCCTGTAACCTTCTCTCTCTCTCTCTTAACTCTACTTACTTTACCCTTTTTCCTTTTCCCTTTTATCTCTCTTGCTTACCCTCCTATACATTACCAGTAAAGATTTACATATCTGAACCTATCCCTGGTGCCTGTGGTGGGTGACGGGTGGAGCCCTCCCCCTATGGTACAGTTAGAACCCATTTGGGGTACCTGGGGAGGGACCCGCCCCCCGCCCTCACTACGGTAGGCTTCAGGTACACCTTGCTCAAAGCACATATGACTAAGCCAGTGTACAAAGATTAATAAGACCCATAGCATATGTGTTTACCAGTTTAACAGAAAAAGATAAAGCTGTATAATGGTTTGCATTCTTCTTGCGGAGCTGTTCTCCCACATTGTTTATGTTATGCCTTCCTTTACGGTAACGTTGTATTTTATACTTGAAAAACCCAATAAAAAACTATTGAAACAAAAAAAATTGTGTATAGGTGAATCAAAATACTGAAAAAAATCATAAAATATGAGTGAATGAGGAATGGTGAAAATTATTCGAAGTTCATGAGTAAATATCATGTGGTAGCCCTTTTTAAACAGTTGATCCTATAAACGTAGAGGAGACTCCTGTACTGTTCAAAAGGATGGAACTTGATATTACGGTGCAATCAACAAATGATAAGGTTGGTATGCTTACCAGAGATGGTGGACTCATATACTATACAGTGTAAGAGTCAAACAGGCAGTAGTGAGGAATCATCTCAAGGGAATCCGACATAACAAGGCGATGTTTGGAGAATAAGCCTCATTCAACATTGAAGGAGAGGTTCCAATTTCAGAAAACGTGCTCCAGGATGTTGGGAAGGACCACATCAGATGTTAAGGTGATTCATGATGGTAAATGAAAAGCAAAAAAACGCACATAGTGTAACTCTGAATGACAGGTATTTATTATACAAAAAGGGGGGGGGGGGTGTACACTTACAAAAATTCAAATAAAATCAAGTGAAAAGATGCTTCAGTGGTATAGGTAAAAAATAAATGACTCCACGAGCGTCATCCGACGTGTTTCGTCCTATTGGACATCATCAGATAGTCCCCCTGTCGGAACACAGAGAAACTGCTGAGGAGATCGCTGCATTAACATCGCTTGTGTTAGTTTTGCGATCTGTCAGTGGCTGTCAGATCTTCTAGTGTGTACCTAGCTTAAGTGTCAATCAAAGGGAGAGCCTGAAGGGAAACAGTGTATGTTGTGCTCACTTATGGGTGCTCCCTGTGGTAAGTTTGTTTGTTTGGGAAAGAAAAGATATTATTCAGAAGTAAGAATTGTAAAAAGGGATGTAGATTGGTTGAAAAACTTCTAAAGGGTTTGTTAGCACTCAACCCGCAGTGGCATTGCAGAAGGAGAGGAAGTCAAGAGGAACATTGTTCTGGAAGTCACTGGGGCAGCTATCTGTTTCGATGCTGGCACCCCATGTGACTCTGGTGACCATCTTGGGTCAGGCATCGTCTATTTAAAACCCTGGCTCCCGGGCTTGGCATGCATATCGCATGTGGGTAGTGTAGGGAGAGGTCACTCATCTATCAGGGACAGTGGTTAGCAGCAGGGAAACGTTCCAGACGAGTAGGGAAAGTGCAGAGACATGCTATTCTTCCTGAAAGCCTTGGGTAGACTTGCCAGGCTGCATTCAACCCCTCAAGACAGATGCTGTCAGTGCACCTGAGACCTACTGCCATAGTCATTGCTGTTACATCCTGTGAGTGCACCCATTCGGGTTGTCTTCCTACTGGGTACGTTGTGTTTTCCTGAACTTTAACTTCAATACAGTTCTGTTTCTGAAACTGGAGTGTTTACTGCTGCCGCAAAAGGAAGTGATGAATCTCCTCAGCAATTCAATACTTCTCTGCTCCTAGGAAGCCAAAATAACAGATACACAACTATAACATTTTCAAGAAATGGTCTACCTTTAAACAAAAATTTGCTAAATTGTGCTATTCAAACATTAAAGGTGACCAACCCACACCCCTAAACCATAACGAAATGCACAAAATTTTCCTCTAAGTGGGACTTTAAGACCCCTTTCACACCGAGGGCCCTTTGCAGGTGCTATAGCATTAGAAATAGCGCCTGCAATCCGCCCTCAAACTGCTACTCCATTGTCTGCAGTGTGAGGGCTTTCACACTGCAGCGGTGCACTGGCAGGGCGTCACAAAAAGTCCTGCCAGCAGCTTCTTTGGAGCGGTGAAGGAGCGGTGAACTCACCGCTCCTCCACCACTGCTCCCTATTGAAATCAATGGGGCAGCGCTGTAATACCGCCGGCAAAACGCCGCTATTTCAGCATTTTGCCGGGGGTTTTAACCCTTTCTCGGCCACTAGTGGCGGGTAAAAGTGCCCTGCTAGTGGCCATAATGCGCCGCAAATCCGATGGTAAAACACTGCTAAAAATAGTGGCGTTTTACCGTTGACGCTATGGGCTATGGTGTGAAAGGGGTCTAAAGGGGTAATAGTCATCTAAAAGTCATACCATTGTCATAAAAATGTTGGTTTTATTGGAATATGATTAAAAAGTAGGTTGTACAATACATAGAATATACATAGGATGCAAATACAGAGGTATGCAAAAACAAAGCAGTTGAAAATAACCACTACTCTTTTCTGGGCAGCATTACTTGCCCTCAAGGAGGGTTTGTCCTTGGCATACTAGGCATCAAACCACAAAAGAAATAACAATGGACTATGAAATGGAGGGGAGAGCAACAGAAAGAAGGGGAGTATTACAGAAAAAGCTGCATTTTTTTAAAGAATTTTATTTTTAATTGGCAGATGTATTTTTAACTAGATATGGAGTTGACTCACCTATCTGGAGATAATCTGAGCCTTAGGGAAAGTTTAGGTCTAATGCTGGGGACACAGATGCGCCAATATTATTAGTGACAACAACTTTGCTCCATTTTAATAAGCCACCACACGGGATAGATGTTGTGGAAAAAGCAAAGATAAATATGCTGGGATCCCCCCCATTAACATTAAAAAACCTTTGCAGTGTAAAAAAATATATAATAAATAAACAGACATATAGGGATGCTCTAGTCAGGATGCCCAAAGCTTTGGCACAATGGATCTAAATATGTCAAACTCACCCAAAAAGAAAACAAATCCAAGCCATTGTAGTATTGATCATATGACACAGGCTTGTAAGCAGGATCAAGTTAGCCATGTTGCTCAACTGGAATCACTACTTCAGAAAAACAGACCTGTAGGTGGGTAATACAAAAGTTACTGCCTGAAGTAATAACAGCATGCAACAGTCTTTGTTACAACGGATCTTTGGTGTTGAACTCTAGGGATTATCTGTGCTGCGTACCTACATTGGTCTGGCTTTGCACAATGTTAGAATGAATATCTCATGCCTGATGAACTGCTGGGGAAGCTGAAAATTATTGTAGTAGTCAATGCTACTACTGTACACTGATAGCTGCAATCTCCTATTCCGATTTTGTGTGAGAAGCTTGCCCACTGCACACTGGCCACAGGGGTCACTTGCTTGGCACTACTGCTATTCATAGAACACCATGTATTTTCTAAAATTAATACAAGGCATTCTGTGACTGGACAAGGTAAAGATTGTGACATCATCACCCCCTCCACTCTGTCTCATCCAGTCAGAGAGTGTATTCATTGAAAAAAATTCAAGGTGTTTTATCAATGGCATTAGTGCCAGGCGAGCGACCCCTTCGATCAGTGTGTAGAGGGGAAGCCCTTCACATAGAACCTAAGCAGGTCCCAAAAGATTGCAACAATCAGGGCCATCCTGACAGATCCCCTGAGTATCCCCATACCCTACAACCCCTCTCCCCTTTCCAGGTTCCCCCTATAAACTTTAAGAACCCCTGCCATGCCTGGTGTCTCCTCATACACAGCAGAGGGCTGCTGCAGGCACAGAGACTTGGACCTACCCCAGTTACCGGTGTGCAAGCAACCAAGCAGCCCTTGCCTGGGGCCGCACTCAAATCCCGGGCCCCCCTGTCTACAAAAATAGAGATAAAATGTGTACTGCCAACAAGAATGGGACCTACATACTGTACAATGCCCTGTTACAACCAAAAACGTAATTGTATTTTATTGGGATTTTATGTGACAGACCAACACAAGTGGCACATAACTGTGAAGTGAAAGGAAAATGATAAATGGTTTTCAAAACTTTTTACAAATAAATATGTGAAAAATGTGGTGTGCATTTGTATTCAGCCCCCTTTACTCTGATACCCCTAACTAAAATCTAGTGTAACCAATTGCCTTCAGAAGTTGCCTAATTAGTAAATAAAGTCCACCTGTGTGTAATTTAATCTCAGTATAAATAAAGCTGTTCTGTGAAGCCCTCAGATGTTTGATTGAGAACCTTAGTGAACAAACAGCATCATGACAGCCAAGGAACACACCAGATAGGTTCAGGGATAAAGTTGTGGAGAAGTTTAAAGCAGAGTTAGGTTATAAAAGAATATCCCAAGCTTTGAACATCTCACGAAGCACTGTTCAATCCATCATATGAAAATGGAAAGAGTATGGCACAACTGCAAACCTACCAATACATGGCCGTCCACCTAAACTGACAGGCCGGGTAAGGAGAGCATTAATCAGAGAAGCAGCCAAGAGGCCCGTAGTAACTCTGGAGGAGCTGCAGAGATCCACAGCTCAGGTAAGAGAACCTGTTCACAGGACAACTATTAGTCGTGTACTCCACAAATCTGGCTTTTATAGAAGACTGGCAAGAAGAAAGTCATTGTTGAAAAAAAAACATAAGAAGTTCCATTTGCAGTTTGCGAGAAGCCATGTGGGAACACAGCAAACATGTGGAAGAAGGTGCTCTGGTCAGATGAGACAAAAATTTTACTTTTTAACCTAAAAGCAAAACACTATGTGTGGCGGAAAACTAACACTGCACATCACCCTGAACACACCATCCCCACCGTGAAACATGGTGGTGACAGCATCATGTTGTGGGGATGCTTTTCTTTAGAAGGAACAGGGAAGCTGCTCAGAGTTGATGGGATGATGGATTGATTCAAATACAGGGCAATCTTAGAAAAAAACCTGTTAGAGTCCGCAAAACACTTGAGACTGGGGCGGAGGTTCGCCTTCCAGCAGGACAACAACCTTAAACATACAGCCAGAGCTACAATGGAATGGTTTAGATCAAAGCATATTCATGTGTTAGAATGGCCCCGTCAAAGTCCAGACCTAAATCCAATTGATAAACTGCGGCAAAACTTAAAAATTGCTGTTCACAGACACTCACCATTCAATCTGACAGAGCTTGAGCTATTTTGCAAAGAAGAATGGGCAAAAATGTCACTCTCTAGATGTGCAAAGCTGGTAGAGACATCCCCAAAAGATATGCAGCTGTAATTGCAGCAAAAGATGGTTCTACAAAGTATTGACTCAGGGGGGCTGAATACAAATGCACGCCACACTTTTCAGATATTTATTTGTAAAAAAAATTTAAAAATCATTTACCATTTTCCTTCCACTTCACAATTATGTGCACTTTGTGTTGGTCTATCGCATAAAATCCCAATAAAATACATTTACGTTTTTGGTTGTAACATGACAAAATGTGGAAAATTTCAAGGGATATGAATACTTTTTCAAGGCACTGTATGTACTGCAGGCAAGGTATGGGTTGTCTCTTTAGCAGATTATCATACATAGCCAACCATCACCATTAGCTTAGCAGATCATCTTTCTACAGTGTGAACATCACAGCTCCTCAGATCCAGCTGTCTATGTCCTGGGCATTAAATACAACAATGCAGGAAGTCTGCCACAGCATTTTGTGAGTCCCATTAATGCAGGGGGTCCCTGCTGGGCCTTGCCTTGCCCCCCCCCCCCCCCCCGATGAGTCTATGAAGCCCAGGTCCAGTACTGGGATACTTCCTGTACATTCCTATGAGTGGCCCTGCTGGCTATCGCTGTATTAGTGTTGACTACAACAGAGATTTAAATTTTCCCCAGTAGTCCATCAGGTACAAGATATGTATACTTCCATGCTGGACCAATGCGTGTATGTGTAGCACAGACCCCAGAAGGGGCTGACTGGTCCCAGGTTCCATTCCCTAATAGGCACATGGCAGCCAGTCACACAGTAGTTCACAGACACTCGACTCAGAAAGCAGGCTGTTTCCATTTTTATCCAGTGGTTTATTTGGTTGATTACCTTGGAAAGGGTGAGAGTGAGCCTTGGGATACTCCAAAAGAACTAGCATAAAAATGCAACAGAGGACACTAAAACGGAACTGTTCCTTTAGGGTGTAACCACCCTCTTGAACTTGAAGGTTAAATGAACTTCAACGCACGGACTCCTCAACCGGAGTCTGGTCCTGAGTACTGTAGACTGTAATGAGCTCTTCAAAGTTGCAAGGAAAGTCTCTAGGATCCTTACAGACAGTACTCACTGTGCCCTGGGTACTGTAAAGCTCCCTGCTAGTACCAGCCAGTCTCTGGACCCTCTGTAGAGGTTTCTGCACTGCCTCAGGATTATTTGGATGGAGGTCCCCGAGCCCTAACTGGAACTGGAATGCCAAAAAGGATTTCTTCAGTGTCGTAGCTGGCCTCCCAGGGATGCCTCAGGCTGGGCTTTAGTCCCCCGGGAACAAGAGCAAGCTGTTTTAGACCCCAGCTTATTTATACCCCAATCAGCCCTCTGCCTGGTCACTCACTGACTGATTGGCTAAAAGGGTATCAATATGCAGACGAGAGCCCCCCCCCTCTCTTTCCCTCTACATCTTTCCTCTACTCTTTTCTACGTCTATTGCTATTTCACTTTGCCTAACCAAGCTTCTGATCAAGAGACATTCTAATAATACTAGGTGTAATCCTAGACTCTGAGTTGTCATTTCAGCCTCAAGTCCAATCGTTGTCAAAAGTTTGTAGAATTCACCTCGGTAACATCTCAAAAATTCTCCCCTTTTTAACAAATGAAACCACCAAGCTCCTCATTCACTCCCTTGTTATCTCTTGCCTTGATTATTGCAACTCCCTTCTCATTGGCCTGCCTCTCCATAGGCTATCCCCTCTTCAGTCTATCATGAATGCTGCTGCCAGACTTATCCACCTTACCAACCGCTCAGTGTCTGCCAACCCTCTCCTCCAATCCCTACATGGGCTCCCAATCACCCAGCGAATTAAATTCATAATACTAACCACAACATACAAAGCCATTCACAACTCTGCCCCGAGCTACATCACCAATCTTGTCTCCAAATATCAACCAAATCGTCCTCTCTGCTTTTCTCAAGACCTCCTACTCTCAAGCTCTCTCGTCTCCTCCTCCCGAGGCCTCTCGTCTCCTCCTCCCGAAGCCCTGCACAGGGCCAATCAGCACTGTCCAGACAGAGGTTTAGGGGTCCTGCAGCCTCATGGGACAGTCAGAGTAAAATGAAAACTCCTCCTACAAGCTTTACCCAGACACTGATAGAAGTCATAAGACTGCTCTAACGGCTGATGAAAAAAGTTATTTATCAGTTTATATTTACTAAAATAATTGCATTTCCATGTTCTGTGTACTGTGGGAGACCAGATATCAGAGGGCAGTAAAACCAGGCGGGTTTTGTTATTAGTGGCGCATGTACCTTTTCTTGTGTCATGCGCTCCCACTTCCTCTATCCTCTCCTAGGCAAGGATAACATAGCCTTTAGTGTCTGCAGCCTCCTGTTATACCTGCCACACATCCCAGGAGGCTACAGAACCAGCCTCCCCACAGTCCGCCATCTTGGCCATGGGCAGCATCGGGGGGTGGCTGGGTGATCTGGAAGTGGCTCTTGAATGCAAGATTGTGCACAGTGCAAAACAACAGAAACACTGCAAAGAATAAGGTGCAGGGAAGACAGCCCTGGACTTTGTGGGCTGGTAAGTTAGCATTCATAGCTCCTAACTATCCCTGATTTCGAGGGACTGTCCCTGATTTGGAACAAAGTCCCTCTGTCCCTCTTTCCTCCTCATTTGTCCCTCATTTTGGTCTGATCTATATGGTTGTATATAAAATGCACTTTTATATCTTTCAAAAAGTGTTTTTCCCAGTGCTAAATCTTTCATTCAGTTTCTAAATTGCTGCATTTGTAAATTTCAAAAGCTTGTATATAGGAATAGTAGTGGTAAAAAAAAAAGTATGTGTGGGTGTACCCAATCCTTTTTTTCTGTAATTCTCCTTTTAAGGGGGCGAGGCAGGGGGCGTGTCCTATGCCTACATACTTTTGCTAATAGGTGTCCCTCATTCCCATCTCAAAACGTTGGGAGGTATGTGTGTTTTTTAAAAGTCAGCAGCTACAGTACTTGTAACTGCATTGCAAAACATTTGTGTAATTGGTCACATAAAAAGTGGTATACACAACGATCAGCAGAGATGTAGGTGTGGTTTAAAGGAAATTGGAATCACTTATCAATAATTTCACATTGAATGAACATAGGTCCATTTGTAGTTCCTATTTCCTGCTACAATACCATACTCTTTGAACGTAATTCTGACTGTATTGATTCTCTACCTACCTGAAAGATACAATTTTGAGTCACTGTTCCCTCAATATGAGAAAGGTATTTTATTGCAGTAAGACCTTATCTCCTATTATTGCTTACTTCAAAAGCCACCTACTACAAGAACCTGTATTCACAAAGAAACCTTTGTCTCCCCAACACCTGATCTATCAGTCAGCAAGTAGATGAAAGTGAACAAGTCTCGGCATAGAGTTGGGCTTGGCTTGGGGCATCTACAACTGAGCATTTCTCTCTGGTGTCAGCATAAAAACTTCTGTTTCAAGGATTTATATTACATGTTACACATCTGAAAAAGTTACAACCGCTGCTTGTTAGCAGATGTTGGTGGTAATATATTGCCAAAATTGATGTATATAATATTTTATGGTTTCGCTTTTGTTTTTATATTCAGTATAATGTTATGACAAATTTACAGCTACAATGCACCATACTAACTGTAAAACAATGGTTCCTAACCACTTCAGCCCCGGACCAATTGGCAGCCAAAGGACCAGGCCCCTTTTTGCGATTCGGCACTGCGTCACTTTAACTGACAATTGCGCGGTCGTGCGACGTGGCTCCCAAAGAAAAAAGGGGGTCCTTTTTTTCCCCACAAATAGAGCTTTCTTTTGGTGGTATTTGATCGCCCCTGCGGTTTTTATTTTTTGCGCTATAAACAAAAATAGAGCGACAATTTTGAAAACAATGCAATATTTTTTGCTTTTTGCTATAATAAATATCCCCAAAAAATATATAAAAAAACATTTTTTTCCCTCAGTTTAGGCTGATACGTATTCTTCTACATATTTTTGGTAAAAAAAATCGCAATTAGCGATTATTGATTGGTTTGCGCAAAAGTTATAGCCTTTACAAAATAGGGGATAGTTTTATAGCATTTTTATTATTATTTTTTTTTTTTACTAGTAATGGCGGCGATCAGCGATTTTTATTGTGACTGCGACATTATGGCGGACACATCGGACATTTTTGACACATTTTTGGGACCATTGTCATTTATACAGCAATCAATGCTATTTAAATGCATTGATTCCTGTATAAATGACAGTTGTAGTGAAAGAGTTAACAACTAGGGGGAGGGGAGGGGTTATGGGCTGTGACGTGTGTGTGTTTTTTTTACATTAGGGGGCGGGGCTGACGTCTGACGTCATTGATCGGCTTTCCCGATGACCGGGAACAGCCGATCAATGACAGGCAGAGTAGGAAGCGCGGGGAGAGGTTTGTTTACACATACCTCTCCCCGTTCTTCAGCTCTGTGACCCGGTCGCGGGACACCAGCGGCGACGTACAGGTACGTGATTTGGCCTGCCCGTGCCATTCTGCTGACGTATATATGCAGTGGGCGGTCGGGAAGCGGTTAAAGTGATGTTCCAGTCCCCCAAAACATTTTTTTTTTAAAGACTGCTCTGTAATTGTCCAAACCTGTACATGAACATTTCTAACATCTCATATTTTTTGCACTTTTACTTTCTTTAACCACTTCAGCCCCGGAAGGCTTTTCCCCCTTAATGACCAGGCCATTTTTTGCGATACGGCACTGCGTCGTTTTAACTGACGATTGCACGGTCGTGCGATGTTGTACTCGAACAAAATTGATGTCCTTTTTTTCCCACAAATAGAGCTTTCTTTTGGTCACCTCTGTGGTTTTTATTTTTTTGCGCTATAAACAAAAAAATAGCGACAATTTTGAAAAAAAAAAGCAATATTTTTTACTATAATAATATATAAAAAAACAAATTTCTTTCTCAGTTTAGGCCGATGTGTATTCTTCTACATATTTTTGGTAAAAAAAAAATCGCAATAAGCGTATATTGATTGGTTTCCGCAAAAGTTTTAACATCTACAAAATAGGGGATAGATTTATGGCATTTTTATTATTATTTTTTTTTATTAGTAATGGCGGCGATCTGCGATTTTTATCTTGACTGCGACATTATGGCGGACACATTGGACACTTTTGACACTATTTTGCGACCATTGTCATTTATACAGCCATCAGTGCTATAAAAATGGGGGTTAACCACTAGGGGGCGATCAAGGGGTGTCCTAGGCAGTGATTCTAACTGTGGGGGGATTTTCTCACTAGAACATGACAGAGATCACTGCTCCGATGACAGGGAGCAGTAGATCTCTATCATGTTGCAAGGCAGAACAGGGAAATGCCTTGTTTACATAGGCATCTCCCCGTTCTGCCACTCCTTGACACGATCGCGGGCCCCCGGCGGACATCAAGTCACAGAGTATGCGGCGGGCACACGCGCGCCCATAATGCTGCAATTTAAAGGGGATGTACCCATACCTCCCAACATTTTGAGATGGGAATGAGGGACACCTACTAACAAATGTATGTAGGCATAGGACACACCCCCTGCCACACCCCCTTAAAGGAGAATTAACCAAAAAAAAGGTTAATTAAATCCAGAAGGGCTTTTTTTTACCACTACTATTCCTTTATCTTGGCTTTTAAAATGCACAAATGCAGCAATTTAGAAATTGGATGAAAGGTTTAGCACTGGGAAACACTTTCTGAAAGATAAAAAGTGCATTTTGTATATAACTATATAGATCAGACCAAAATGAGGGACAGATGAGGGGGAAAGAGGGACAGAGGGACATTTCTCAAAATCAGGGACAGTCCCTTGAAATCAGGGACAGTTGGTAGCTATGCGTACCTGTACGCCCATTTGCCCAGCCATGCCATTGTGCCGCCGTATATCGGCGTGCGCTGGTTGGCATTGGGTTACATTTTCAAATGTCATTTTCAATGTTTCTAAATCTGCAGATTTTATTGTATTAATGCCTGGTGATCCTGCCATTGGGTCTTTGTTTGGGCACTTTTTGTTATTGTATGACAACACTCTGTCCCTGTGTCCAAATTATTCTTCTGTGTTGTCACCCCATCATGCAGGTTTCTGCTGAGAATATGACTTGCTGTTTCACCAGCCAGAAACCTGCCATGAAATATGCCATGCAGACTTCACTAGAATGCAGGCAGACAGCAAATTACTGCAAAGAGGCTGCAGGAAATTAAAGTTACTAAGACACAACAATAGATGAAAACAAGTGTTTTAAAATATATATATAAATGTTTATAATACATAATGCTTTACTAAAATAAATGTCATTCAGTAGGGTTTATAATTATATAACATTTTGACAAAAATACTACATAACTGTCCTTCAGTCATTAGTATAGGAGTGACAGTTTAGTGCTTGGCAATGACTCCCCAGGGCTGGATAGTAACAGGATTTAAACAGTCATTCAGTGGCTCATTAAAAATGAGGAGCGTGTTTGTGACTGTAAGGGAGAGAATCTCTAGTGAATGAGAGACTTTAGTTTGTCTGCCAACTGGCATTCTTTCAGAAGAGCAGCTATCAATAATCACATGTTGTACAACATCTGATAGGAAATCAACTACCGGTCTCTGCAATGCCAGCGTCCCCTCTCTGTCCTGTTTTCCCAGTTGTCTGCTCTGCTTATAAATTGTCCATTTATAGCAAATGTAGCACCTGCTATGATAGCTGCCGAGTGCCAACTGCATTTTACATAACCAAACAGTCCCTGTTTCATTAACTCTCTCGTATTAATTATGAGTTCTGTACTTGGCCTGATTTTTTAAAGGCTGACTTTGGCCAAAACATTTTTTTTTTTATGTTGGATAGAGAGGAATGGTTGGAACTTCTAACAGGTTTTAAATAATCTCTGTTTCCTGTTGAGGAGATATTTGACTGAGATTTTTTTTTGTTTGTTTGTTTCTCTGTTGAGGAGATTTCCCCTCACTTCCTGTTCCAACTGACACCCATCATCTGGACAGGAAGTGAGTGAATGAAAACAATCCTTACAGATCACACTCACCGTGCTAGTATTTTATTTTGTTTTTTACTGATCTCTTTGTAGATTTCCCCTGCCTTTTTGGTTTGGTTGACAATAGATGAGCTTGGGTTCAGTCCGAATCTGGAAGTCATGGAGCTGTTGGCGGGTGATTTTTCATATAAAAAGGGATGCTCGTGACATGATAGGGATAAAACTTTTTTGCAAAAGGGAGTATAACAAGACTTATTAAAATTAGAAGAAAAGAGGTTTAACCTTAAACTACGTAGAGGGTTCTTTACCATAATGCCGCGTACACCATCAGAGCTTTTTCCGACGAGAATTCCGACCATGTGTATGCGGCATAAGAGCTGTGGAATTCCCTTCCACAGGCGGGGAGCATCGATAGTTTCAAGAAACTATTAGATAAGCACCTGAACGACCACAACATACAGGGATATACAATGTAATACTGATATATAATCACACACATAGGTTGGACTTGTGTCTTTTTTCAACCTCACCTACTATGTATCTATGTAACTATGACATTGACCTAATATGGCCATGTGCTCATAGGTCAATGATGTCACAAACAGGGCCGGTACAAGGATTTCTGTCTACACAGTTGAAGGTGCATTTTGCTATAACCCCCCCACGGCCCCACTGTTCTCCAGCCACCCCCCTCTCGAGCTGGTACCTCCTTCACATTGAGCTCATAATGTGATGAGGACTTAACACAGCATTGAAAATTTGAGCTGTGATGAACTGCCACTAAAGAGCAGTGTGTAATGCATATGAGTGTGCATGGGGGTGAGCCAGGTGTGCCTGGGCACACCCTATTTACTATGTGTGGTGCCGATTCCCCCTATTGTCCGAGCTTCCGCCCCTTGTTTCAGGATGGAGACCAGGGAAAGGGGCTAGTAAATATGTAATTTACCATCCCCTTCCTTTTCTAAATGAACACAGTGAACACACTCACTCACTGTGTCCATTCATAACTGAAGCAAGTTTACTATGCTTCAGTTTGCAATTGAACAGGAAGCCTCTCAGCACAGAGCACTTCCCGCTTAGTCACTGTCCAGTGCAGATGAGGCTGCAGAGAAAGGCATGTGTGTTTGAGCTTTGGGGTGCACACCCTAATGCAATAGACTCCTATGATGTAATGAGGGGGTAGGGTTATGCATTCCTACACTGACTATGAGCAGCTGGTAGGTGAGGCAAACTAAAACTTCTGCACTGCACCCTCTCTCCTACCAGGCGCAGCGTGGAAATTTTATTTTGCCTCACCAGGCAGCAGCCACCCAATAGGAGAGCGGGCACAGCGTTGTGACGGAGGGTAAAACAAATCTTAATGCCTGAACAAAATTTTGCAACTTTGACATGTTAGTAAAACTGTACATATCATTGGAACTACAAGGGGAGTTTATATAATAAAAGAACAAATTTCAAGGAGTGGATACTGCATTTATTTTTTGACATACTCCCCTGCTACATTTATACACATATCTCAGCATTAACTAATGCCTGTTTATCTTCGGCATAGAAACATTTGTCAGTACGCCTTGAACCATCCTAGGACAGCCTGCTTCCCTTTGTCATCAGTGCTGAATTGCTGACCTTCGAGGAACTCTTTTAGGGGTCCAAACAAGTGGAAATCACTCAGAGTGAGGTCCGAGCCGTAAGAGGGATGTGGCAAAACCTCTGTAGGCTGGGAACCAAAGTGTCGGGGATCGTTACTGACGGACATACGGTCATCTTTGAAACGTTTACACCACTTAAATGTTTTACTGTGGCAGAGAGTCTCATCACTGTACTGTGTTTGAAGTCTTTTGTAGATATCCACAGGTTTTTTGCCTTTGTTCACAAGAAACTTCATCACCACACTTGCCACTTACTACTTGCATGTAGTACCACCACGCTAGCATCCCTTTTTATACCTATAAAAATTAAAAGTCCTGGTTTGATTTGAACGTCCCTTGTACTTAATGTATCCAGGTGGACTTTACCTTGTTTATTTTTCAGTACAAATTGGGCTTCCATTTTCTGTTAAATGATAATGGATAGCTCCTGATTTTCTTTTTTTTTATTTATTAACTGACCCAAAATAGTAAAAAAAAATATTTTTTAAAGTAAGTGTATATTTCTTGGTATTACCATAACTTACCACTAAAGAACAACCCAAAACAAACTCTTCTGCTCCTGCCGATCGCAGCGATGTCACATATGTGTATGTTATTTGTTGTTTGAACCCTTAGTAGGGCCCAGAAACAATAGTGCGCATTTTGCTTTTTTTATCCTACCTAAAACACACTGATTTTAAAAAATGTAAAAAAGAAAAATACTGCCCAAAATATACTGACCCTTGCCTTGACAGTTGACTCTTACCTTAACACAAACACTGATACTGACCTAGATCAAACTTTGATCCTAGCTATTTTTTTCTATATTTTTAATATTATTTATTTTATTTTATTTACAGACTTTTGTTTGTTTACTTCTTTCTCCCCAAGCAAGGAGGGAAAGATACAATGTATCTCTCTCTCCATTCAGAGGAGAAAGAAATCACAGGGCGGGCTGCACAGTGACTAATGACTGTGATAGCCATTCAGAGGCTATAACAGTGATCAGGAAGTCTTGGTTCCTGATCGTTAATATGAGACCCAGGGCTCTCGATGTGAGAAGCCAGTCTGTTTGCTGGGAGAGCTGTCCAGCGAGCTCCCAGCCCAAACATTGGTGTGTACAGACGGCTGAAAGAGGTTAAGAGTCCGAATCCCCAGCAAGTGGCTGGGGATTTGGATTTTTCCTTCCCTCCATCCTGGCGCCATAAGGCAGCTGCCTAAACAGCATTATGCTGGTGTCCGTCCTGGTCATGAGCATCCCTGCCCCTTTGTGTGTGAATCTTCTGCCTGCAGCTCAATGGCCTGGCAAAAACAGCTAACTTTGGTGTTCAGATCAATTTAGGTTCAGACTGAAACTAAGTTCAATCAGACAGAAAGTGGGGAGATTTTTCTTTATTTTCTGAATGAGCAGAATAGCCCCAAACTGGAAAGACGAAAGTAACCAAAACCCGACAGATAATCCCTTCACACTCTGTGCCATACTAAACTGGTTGGATTTGTGCTCCAGTTTCAACTTTCAAGGTGAAGCCACACCTGTCTCAGCTTTCTAAAAATTGTCCAAGGTCTGGTGGCAAGATAATTAAGGTCTGCAAAATAACACTTTGCCTATTATGTTCCTTCATCTGTATACAGGCATGCAAATACAAGATTTTGGATTTACTAATGGTAAATAGACTTCACTTTGCAAAGGAAGTTGTACTTTGCATGGGGATTTTCTCCAGAGTTTAAGAGGGGGGCTTTGATGAATTCCATCATCCACCCATGTTCATGTTTTTTTTTTTTAATTTTCCTTGCATATGATTGGGTATTCTTTTACAAAATTACATTTCACTACTTTAACGGCTTCAGCCCCGGAAGATTTTACCCCCTTCCTGACCAGAGCACTTTTTGCGATTTGGCACTGCGTCGCTTTAACAATTGCCACTTGCCAATTGCCAATTTCCCACAAATAGAGCTTTCTTTGGTGGTATTTTATCACCTCTGCGGTTTCTATTTTTTGCGCTATAAACAAAAAAATAGCAACCATTTTGGAAAAAAAAAAAAAACTTTTTTTATTTACTTTTTGCTATAATAATTATCCCCCAAAAATATAAAAAAAAAAATTTTTTTCCCTCAGTTTAGGCCAATATGTATTCTTCTACATATTTTTGGTAAAAAAAAAAAAAATCGTAATAAGCGTATATTGATTGGTTTGCGCAAAAGTTATAGCGTCTAGAAAATAGGGAATCGTTTTATGGCATTTCTATTATTATTATTTTTTTTTTTACTAGTAATGGCAGCGATCTGCGATTTTTATCAGACTGCGACATTATGGTGGACACGCCGGACAATTTTGACACATTTTTGGGACCATTGGCATTTATACAGTTATCAGTGCTATAAAAATGCATTGATTACTGTAAAAATGTCACTGGCAGGGAAGGGGTTAACACTAGGGGGCGATCAAGGGGTTAATTGTGTTCCCTAGTGTGTGTTCTAACTAAAGGGGGGATGGGACTGTGTAGGGGAGATGACAGATCGCTGTTCATACTTTGTATGAACAGACGATCTGTCTCTTCTCCCCTCAAAGAACCGGAAACTGTGTGTTTACACACACAGATCCCGATTCTCTGTGTGCCCCCGAGCGATCGCGGTAGCCCGGCGGTGATCCCGACCGCCAGGCACTTGCATCTGCTCCGTGGATGAGCAGGGGGCGTGCCCCTAGTAGCTACAGGGCTAAGCGACGTTAAATAATGTTGATTCGCCCAGCCGTGCCCTTCTGCTGCAGTACAACTGCGGCGGCTGGTCGGCAAGTGGTTAAGGGCACTTTCACACTGGGGCGGGGGGGCGTTAGCGGTAAAGTCCCGCTAATATTAGTGGTGCTTTACCGTTGCAATATCGGCACTTTTTGAACGCTTTTAACCCCCACTAGCGGTCGAATAAAGGGTTAAAAGTGCCCTCAAAGCGCCGCTGCCGAAGCGCTTTGCAGGGGCTGCAGCAGCGCTGCCCATTGATTTTAATGGGCAGGAGCGGTGTGTACACCACAACTCCTCCACCACCTGAAAGATGCTGCTTGCAGGACTTTTTCTAACGTCTTGCAAGTGCACCGCCGAAGTGCTAGCAGCCGAATAAAGGCTTAAAAGTGCCCGCAAAGCGCCGCTGCCCAAGAGCTGTGCCAATGGCACCGCTCCTCCACCGCCTGAAAGATGCTGCTTGCAGGACTTTTTGTAACGTCCTACAAGTGCACCGACCCCAGTATGAAAGCACTCGGGCTCTTACTCTGGGGCTGCAGGGGAGGCACTTTTCAGCCACTATTTTTAGCCCAAAAGCACCTGAAAAACGCCTCCAGTGTGAAAGGGCTGTAACTAAGTTCTGGGGGAAATTCCCATGCAAAGATCAATTTCCCTTGCAAAGTAAACAGCCTATTTGCCTTTAGTTATAACCTTTCCTCACTCTACTAATACGTATTTTTTTTACTGTTTGTGCCCCCCATTTGAAGGGATTTCCCACCACATTCTGTCCCCTGTCCCCAAATCCCTTTAATGGGATCGCTGCGTAAACTGTTCTATAAATCCTGTAATAATAACTGGGACAGGAATTGAGAGTAAATCTCCCTGCTGGGAACAGCATTAAAGTTCTGGCAGATTAAATCCTCTCTCTACTGCATTTAGACTTTAAAATTTGGCAAGTTATTAGGATAAAAGTCGAATTTCTTTCACAGAATAAATGTGTGCCCTGCACAGTGGTTTAGGTTCAATACCTAAACTGGATCTCCAAAATATTTCAGAGATTTTTCTTTCTGTAGGTTTGCGACAATGTGGCTCTCAGTAATCTGCATGTAAATCTTATCTCTCGCCTCTCTTCTACCTTGCCTCTGGTTTCTCAAAGTTCATCTCACTTTTCTTTTTTCTGAGATCCTACCGCTGACATTTCCTGCTATTATCTACAAAGCTTTTAGTGTACTCCTCCCTTTCTATTAGCCTGAAAAACATTTTTAGTCTTGACAGCCTGTGCCTTGGGGGACTCTGCAAGGTGTGTGAGAATCGGAAGAAGAGAAGACAACTTTATATCTGGCTTTAGGAGAAGTTGTTCCTTTATAAGAACCTAAAGGCTGGTGTGCACTGGCCAAATATCGGACAGTATCGGCCCCTTCCACAGAAACCGTCCAACATTCGGCCAGTGTGTACAGCAGCCTGTCCGGCTTTGTCGAACGGTTTTGTAAAACTGCTATAGGATGGTCAGGAAGTGGTTAAGCTATACTTGCCGAAGACTCTTCAGCATTCAGTAAAAGTCCAGATGAGTAAGATGCCTGGTCTTCCTATGTGCTCATTGTTTTTTTCTCACCAGCCCCAAAGTGGAAGGAACCACCAAGCTCAGCAGGGGATGTGGGTATTTGACACTTTCAGAGGTGTCAAGTACCTTTCATCATGCTTTTCTTACAGGCTTGGCTTGTGTTTATTTTTCACATAGTGGCAGAGTTGCTTTAACAACTGTTGAGATATCAGTCACACAAGGGGTGAATTGTTTTTAATAGGTTACATTACTCATAGATCTGCATTGTGAGGAGAAGTAGTAAAGCACAACCATTGTATAGCACTGCAGTGCAAAGCTCAAAACACAGCCTGAACGGCCCTTTGATGCCTGTTTTTAAGCCAGTGTCCCTGTCATGGCCTTGCGTTAAATTTTCAGTGAAGGTGAGTCTGAGGCTTCAAAACCATCCCTCTGATTCACTACTTTTTCAGGTTCCTTGCTCATCTTGGCTCTCTGACCATGTCAGGGATCATTCACTTGCACACCTTTGAGAAGCCTCTTCATTCCAAGTAGTTCTAGGCCTAGCCTAGAGAAGGTCCCACCAAACATCTGAGGCCCATAAGATATCCAGGCCCAGGTTGCCGTGCACATGCACTCAGGGAACCTTTCCTACCATGCCAAGCAAGCAGACCCTCCTTCGCTAGGTCACCACTCATTCCTGGCCAGAACATCCACACTCCCCAGCCATAGGCTATACTGCCAACTTATTAAAAAGAGTAAATGACCAATTCAGGACATATAGTAGCTGAAAAAACAACACCTTACCTTTCTCACCAAGCCAAACTTTGCTTACTTGTGCTGCTAGTCCCCACCGAACACATTACAGATGCACCATTAAATTAAAACATTTACCGTACTTAACTTTTTGGTATAGGTTTACACATTAACAGTCAATTTTATCCAAGTTTTTTTCCAAAAATGTGATAAAGTGCAGCTTAAACATTGGAGCTTGAGCATAACTTGTCCCAAAGTTGGGTGTTACATGAGGAATACTCACAGAGTTGTACTGGACATATCCTGCTGTAATTTTCAACTGTATTCCCATCCAGGGGGTTCAACTAATTTCCAGCTTTCCCATGTGCTTTCCCATGTGCCCACTCATTGCCCTACATCCTACCTAAACATCCGCTATATTGTCTTAGGGGTGTACTCACTTTTGTTTCCAGCGGTTTAGACATTATTGGCTTGTGTGTTGAGTTATTTTGAGGGACAGCAAATTTACACAGTTATACAAGCTGTACACTCACTACTTAACATTGTAGCAAAGTGTCAATTCTTCAGTGTTGTCCCATGAAAAGATAGAATAAAATATTTACAAAAATTTGAGGGGTGTACTCACTTTTGTGATACACTGTATGTAATCCTGCACTTCCGGGTCTGGGGCGGGAATGCTGAAGCCAATCAACGGATCAGGTGGACGCGATGTCCGCCGGGACCCGCCGATCATTCGGGACACAGGAAGAATCGCGGTCTGCCTATGTAAATAAGGCAGATCGCCGGATCTCTGCCTTTTCATAGTACAAGCACCTCACGCAGTGTACACAAGCACAGGTTAGGCACACAGGTAACCCAATGATCGCCCCTAATGTTAACCCCTTCCCTGCTAGCGTTATTAGTACAGTGACAGTGCATTTTTTTAGCACTGATCACTGTATTAGTGTCACTGTCCCCAAAAAGTGTCAGTTAGTGTCCGACTTGTCTGCCACGATGTCGTAGTCCCTCTATAAGTTGCTGATCGCCACCATTACTAGTAAAAAATAAATAAATAAATAAAATTCAATAAATCTATCCCATAGTTTGTAGACGCTATAACTGTTGCGCAAACCAATCAATATATGCTTATTGGGATTTTTTTTTACCAAAAATATGTAGAAGAATACATATTAGCCTAAATTGATGAAGTACATTTTTTCATTTTTTTTATTAGATATGTTTTATAGCAGAAAGTAAGAAATATTGGGTTTTTTTTTTCAAAATTTTCAGTCTTTTTTGTTTATAGCACAATTTTTTTTAAAAAGGTGAACGAAGCCCACCAAATGAAAGCTCTATTTGTGGGGGGGAAAAAAAGGACATGTCAGTTAAAGTATCTCAGTGCCGTATTGCAAAAAATGGCCTGGTCATGAAGGTGGTAAAACCTTCCGGGGCTGAAGTGGTTAACATATTGATATAATTATTTACAAGCTGGTTATGTTTTATATTTACAGTATATATATATATATATATATATATATATACAAACACACACACAGCACCACCAGAGAGAGCCACATTACCTGGCGCAACTTGAGAGAGACACAGCCCTAGCTCTACCAGAGAGTGCCACGCTGCCCAACCCCACCAGAGAAAGAAAGACTAAGCCACTGCCAGGGTACAGACATGCTACACTACTGACCAGAATCGCCCCCGGGGAACTCAGAGGGAGCGATCGTCCAACCGGAGGGATCACTGCTGTAGTTTTGCAGGGTCTGGTAAGAGGGCCTGTCTGCCATTATCCATTACTTATCCTAGGGACTGTACTACGCCTGCTGTCTCTGACCATGACAATGTGATAATGACATTGTCGAAAAGGGGCAGCGCATGGGTGACCCTAAAATGATGCCCCCCCCTGAAAAAAGTTCTGCGGATACCCATGCCTATCACATTGCTATAATCTTTTTTTATGGACTATAAACTGAAGGACCTATGAATAAATGGTTGTGGAACAAATCATCTGAGCTTCTATTATTTCTTATGGGGAAATTTGCTTTGATATACAAGTGCTTTGGATTACAAGCATGATTCTGGAACGAATTATGCTCACAATCCAAGGTTTTACAGTATATAATTAAAAAGGTTGTTCATTTCCTTTACAAAGGTGAATCAGAATATTTAGATGCCTGTTTAACCTTACTTTTTACATTGACAAATCTGAAATTTCATTTCAATGAAAACCCGACACCTGTCTACACACACTTTCCGCCTTTTGAGCGGTGCCTGGAATTTCTCTGTCCCATCACAGGTTACTTAGTTTCTGTGCAGCCCTCATTAATAATTTAACAGCTCTCTCCTTCTCAGCTATTTTGACATCACTGTGCCATGTAAACACATTAGTAGAAGCTAATACTTTAATAATGGCCGAGAAAGGCCTGTCCTGTGATTAATGAGGAGATAGAAAATGTTTTAATCATTACAATTATCCAGAAGTTTACTTGAAAAGAGACATTTAGGAGATTAATATATGTAGATGGTTTTATGGAAGCTTGCAGAAGATGATGGGAGGTCTTTGCATGAAGTCTAGAGAAATAAAAAGCAGGGTGCTACAGCCAGGATCAGCAAAATAAAACAGCTAAAAGGTGGTTTTAAAGGAAAATTTGCTGACATATTCAAATGTAGGCAGTTAGCACATTTACTCGGTTATCCTTGAAATGCAACTGATAATAATATGAGAATTAGCACAACCTCCAGATTATCAGGGACATGCGGTGAGGTCAGTGGCTGGTGAGGCACTGGCTAGTATTACATACGCTGCGATCGTTAGAGCAAGAGCAAAAATTCTAGCACTAGATCTCCTCTGTAACTCCAAACATTTGACCTGTATAAAATTTTAAAGCTACGCCTATGGAAATTTTTAGGTACCGAAGTTTGGCGCCATTCCACTAGTGTGCGCAATTTTAAAGCATGACATGTTAGGTATCTATTAACTTGGCGTAACATCATATTTCTTGAGGCTAACATTTTAGTATATGAAATGCCCTGTAATTAAAGCATATCTACACACAAAATCAAAAATATTATACACTGCAGCCAGTGTTGGTCATCTTACTTTAAAAATGTAATTAGTTAAGTTACAAATTACTTCTCCCAAAAAGTAATTGCGTTAGTAACTCAGTTACTACATTGGAAAAGTAATTAGTTACTCAGCAAAGTAACTGACTTTTTTTTTTAATATTCTATAGACGGGACTAGCGAAGGAAGTGAATGTCGCCACCTCCATCGGCGAGATTGACACCTCGCGAGCCCCGTTGCCTGGTCTGGATTTAAAGGTGAACCCCTACGCCTAAAAAACGGCGTGGGGTCCCCCCAAAATCTATAGCAGACCCTTATCCGAGCATGCAGCCTGGCCAGTCAGGAAAGGGAGTGGGGACGAGTGAGCACCCCCCCCTCCTGAACCGTACCAGGCCGTGTGCCCTCAACATGGGGGGGTGCTTTGGGGAAGGGGGGCCCTGCGGCCCCCCCACCCCAAAGCACCTTGTCCCCATGTTGATGAGGACAAGGGCCTCTTCCCGACAACCCTAGCCGTTGGTTGTCGGGGTCTGCGGGTGGGGGGCTTATCAGAATCCGGGAGCCCCCTTTAATAAGAGGGCCCCCAGATTCTGGCCCCCCACCCCATGTGAATGAGTATGGGGTACAATGTACTTTTTTCCCCAGGTGAATGGCACCTGGGGAAAAAAGTGTTAATAAAAAAAACACAACACAGGTTTTTAAAGTACTTTATTAGACAGCTCCGGGGGTCTTCTTCTGACTTCGGGGGTCTTGTCCCGCTCTTCTGCCGGGTCTCCGCTATCTTCTTACAGCTCTTTTACTAGCGTTGGCCCGGTCTTGTCACTGTCGCCGCCTTCTTCTTCTTTTCTTCTTCTTCCTTCCGATGTTAACATGACGCTTTCTCCGGCCGTAATGGCAGGGGCGCGTTTTGCGGCGACCTATAAAGCACCCCCCATGTTGAGGCACGCGGCCTGGTACAGTTCAGGACGGGGGGCGCTCGCTCGTCCCCACCCCCTTTCCTGACCGGCCGGGCTGCATGCTCGTATAAGGGTCTGCTATAGACTTTGGGGGGACCCCCATGACATTTTTTCGGCGTAGGGGTTCCCCTTTAAATCCATACCAGGCGACGGGGCTCGCGAGGCGTCAATCTCGCCGATGGAGGCGGCGACATTCACTTCCTTCGCTAGTCCCATCTACCTGGTCCCGGGCGGTAGATGTAATTGCGGTAACGCCGCCCAAGTAATGGGAACGGCGTTACCATGAGGGGAAGAGTAATCAGTTTGATTACTCTTTACCCTCTAAAGTATCTGCGTTAAGTAACTCAGTTTATTTTAACTGAGTTACTTACATCACTGACTGCAGCTTACCAATCCTTAGATATGGTAGCTGCATTCGTTTTCTGTTTTTGTGTTTTTAATGGGGGGGAATGCATTAAGGTAAAAAAATAAAATAGCCTTTGCAACCACTTTAAGTCATTTCCCACAGTCACCAACCAGTTTTAGGCTCTTGGGGAAGGTGAGATACTGTAGTTGTCATAGTTTGCACTTCTCCCCCAGCAACCTAATGATAAGTGAGCAACAGCAATCTAACATTTAGGCTAAGTTGGGGAGGAGCAAAAGCAACACATTTTTGTAATACACTATATTGTCAAAAGTATTGGGATGCCTGCCTTTACACAAACATCAACTTTAATGGAATCCCAGTCTTAGTCCGTAGGGTTCAATATTGAGTTGGCCCACCTTTTGCAGCTATAACAGCTTTAACTCTTCTGGGAAGGCTGTCCACAAGGTTTAGGAGTGTGTCTATGGGAATGTTTGACCATTCATCCAGAAGCGCATTTGTGAGGTCAGGCACTGATGATGGAGGAGAAGGTCTTGCTTGCAGTCTCCGCTCTAATTCACCCCAAAGGTGTTCTGTTGGGTTGAAGTCAGGACTCTGCGCAGCCCAGTCAAGTTCCTCCACCCCAAATTCGCCTTTATTGACCTTGCTTTGTACACTTGTCCGAATCATCTGGTGGATGGGGGATTATGACGTGGGGTTGTTTTCAGGGGTTGGGCTTGGCCTCTTAGTTAAAGTGAAGGGAACTCTTAAGGCGTCAGCATACCAAGACATTTTGGACATTTCATGCTCCCAACTTTTTGAAAACTGTTAGAGGATGGCCCCTTCCTGCTCCAACACAACTGCACACTAGTGCACAAAGCACTGACCTCAGCATGAAAGAACACCTTCTCGTCCAACATCAGGGCCTGACCTCACCAATGCGCTTCTGGAAAAATGGTCAAACATTCCCAAAGACACACTCCTAAATCTTGTGGACAGCCTTCCCAGAAGGGTGGGCCGCAGGGCCCACCCTTCCCCAAAGCACCCCCCCATGTTGAGGGCATGCGGCCTGGTATGGCTCAGGAGGGGGGGCACTCGCTCGTCCCCACCCCCTTTCCTGACCAGCCGGCTGTGTGCTCGGATAAGGGTCTTATATGGATCGGGGGGGGACCCCACGCCGTTTTTTTGGCGTAGGGATTCCGCTTTAAATCCATACCAGGCGACGTGGCTAGCGAGGTGTCAATCTCGCCGATTGAGGCGGCGGCATTGACTTCCTGCGCTAGTCCCGTCTACCTGGAGTCACGTTCAAAATGAACGGACATTACTCCGTGTGTCGGCAAGTCCGTTCATTTCAAAAGTCCCGCGGACTAGCATACAGGCGGCCGGATTGTCCGTCGGACAATTTTGAGTCAAAACTTCTTTCTAAGTCCGCCGGACTTTTGGTAAGAAAAAGTCAGCCGTAGCCCACACGCGGTCGGATTGTCCGGCGGAATCTAGTCCGTCGGACCAAGTCCGCCGGAAAATCGTGTGTACGCGGCATAAGGCTTACCTGTAGGTACTGGAAATATCTCCTGCACCAGCACGGTTCAGGAGATATTTATCATATACGCTTATGCCAATGTCCTCGGCGCATACGCACTGAAGTAAGGGCACATAGGGCCCATCAGGGTTTACTTCCTCTTTAAAATCCTCATTTCCAAAAGTAAAGTAAATCTGAGACTGTAAAATAGAACCAAATTTTCTCTATTTGTTACCAGGTCCAAAGGTCGACCCTAGCTGATGAAATATCACTGCAGCTGCAGACATGAAATAATAAACACTGTAAGTGTGAGACAATGAATATTTTGAAAGGCGCTTTCTGCTCCTCAGAACATATTGAGCCTTTTTTACTAATACAGCACAAAGGGCAATGACTCTAAGTAACCATTATCAACAAATCAGAAATCACCTCTTTTTAACCACTTCAGCCCCGGACCAATTGTCAGCTTAAGGACCAGAGGTCTTTTTTCAATTTCGCACTGCACTACTTTAACTGGTAATTGTGCGGTCATGCAATTTTGTAACGAAACGAAATTTGCGTCCTTTTCTTCCCACAAATAGAGCTTTCTTTTGATGGTATTTGATTGCCTCTGTGATTTTATTTTTTTGCGATATAAACGGAAAAAGAGCGAAAATTTTGAAAAAAAAAGAGATTTTCTACTTTTTGTTATAAAAAAAATCTAATAAACTCAATTTTAGTCAAACATTTGGGCCAAAATGTATTCAGCCACATGTCTTTAGTAAAAAAAAAATGCCAATAAGCGTATATTTATTGGTTTGCGCAAAAGTTATAGCGTCTACAAACTAGAGTACATTTTCTGGAATTTACACCGCTTTTAATTTATGACTGCCTATTTCATTTCTTGAGGTGCTAAAATGGCAGAGAAGTACAAAACCCCCCCAAATGACCCCATTTTGGAAAGTAGACACCCCAAGCTATTTGCTGAGAGGCATGTTGAGCCCATTGAATATTTTTTTTTTTTAGTCCCAAGTGATTGAATAAAGACAAAAATAAAAAATAATTTTTTTTTTCTTCAAAAAGTTGTCACTAAATGATATATTGCTCACACATGCCATAGTTATATGTGGAATTGCACCCCAAAATACATTTTGCTGCTTCTCCTGAGTATGGGGATACCACATGTGTGGGACTTTTTGGGAGCCTAGCCGCGTACGGGGCCCCGAAACCCAAGCACCGCCTTCAGGATTTCTAAGGGTGCAAATTTTTGATTTCACTCCTCACTACCTATCACAGTTTCGAAGGCCATAAAATGCCAAAATAGCACAAAACCCCCCCAAATGACCCCATTTTGGAAAGTAGACACCCCAAGCTATTTGTTGAGAGGCATGGTGAGTATTTTACAGCTCTCATTTGTTTTTGAAAATGAAGAAAGTAAAGAAAAAAAATTTTTTTTTTTCTTTTTTTCAATTTTCAAAACTTTGTGACAAAAAGCGACATCTGCAAAATACTCACAATACCTCTCAGCAAATAGCTTGGGGTGTCTACTTTCCAAAATGGGGTCATTTTGGGGGGTTTTATGCCATCTGGGCATTCCATGGCCTCCGAAACTGTGATTGGCAGTGAGAAGTGAAATAAAAAAATTACTCCCTTAGAAAGCCTGAAGGCGGTGCTTGGTTTTTGGGGTTCCGTACGCAGCTAGGCTCCCAAAAAGTCCCACACATGTGGTATCCCCGTACTCAGGAGAAGCAACAGAATGTATTTTGGGGTGTATTTCCACATATGCCCATGACATGTTTGAGCAATATATCATTTAGTGACAACTTTTTGTAAAAAAAATATATATATATATTTTTTTTTTCATTATTCAATCTCTTGGGACAAAAAAAAAAAATATTTAATGGGCTCAACATTGCTCTCAGCAAATAGCTTGGGGTGTCTACTTTCCAAAATGGGGTCATTTGGGGGGGGTTTGAACTGTCCTGGCATTTTATGCACAACATTTAGAAGCCTATGTCACACGTCACCCACTCTTCTAACCACTTGAAGACAAAGCCCTTTCTGACACTTTTTGTTTACATGAAAACATATTTTTTTTTTGCAAGAAAATTACGTTGAACCCCCAAACACTATATATATTGTTAAAGCAAAGGCCCTACAGATTAAAATGGTGGGTGTTGCATTTTTTTTTTTTTTCCACACAGTATTTGCGCAGCGATTTTTCAAACGCATTTTTTGTGGAAAAAATACACTTTTTTTTATTTTAATGCACTAAAACACACTATATTGCTCAAATTTTTGATGAAATAAAAAATATGATCTTAGGCCGAGTACATGGATACCAAACACGACATGCTTTAAAATTGCGCACAAACACGCAGTGGCGACAAACTACATACATTTTTAAAAGCCTTTAAAAGCCTTTACATGATACCACATTAGATTCACGGAGGAGGTCTACTGCTAAAATTACTGCCCTCGATCTGACCTTCGCGGTGATACCTCACATGCATGCTGCAATTGCTGTTTACATATGACGCCAGACCAACGCTTGTGTACGCCTTTGCGCAAGAGAAGGGGGGCAGGGGTGCTTTTTTTTTTTTTTTTTAGTTTTTTTTTTATTTATTTAGCTTTTTTATTCTATTTTTAAACTGTTCCTTCCATTTTTTTTCTTTGTTATGATTTTTATTGTTATCTCAGGGAATGTAAATATCCCCTATGATAGCAATAGGCAGTGACAGGTACTCTTTTTTTGAAAAAATTGGGGTCTATTAGACCCTAGATCTTTCCTCTGCCCTCAAAGCATCTGACCACACCAAGATTGGTGTGATAAAATGCTTTCCCAATTTCCCAATGGCGCGGTTTATATCCGGGAGGGGGGACATTCCCTCCTACTGCTTGTAAAAGCAGTCTAGAGGCTAATTACCCGCTAGAATTGCTTTTACATGAAAGCCGATCACTGGCTGAAAAGAATGATACCAAGATGATACCTAAACCTGCAGGCATCATTCTGGTATAACCATTCAAAGTCCAGCAACATACTGGACATATATTGTAATCTTTTTTTTTTTTCATGCAGCCTCTTGGCTGAACGAAAAAAAGAGATTGATTGGTGGGTATGCCCACCATTAGAATACCTCCCTTCATCCACCCACTTCTAATGATGGGCATACATGCACCATTTATATATGCCGATGCATGGGGGCATCCTCCCGCAAAAGTTATGCCGTGTACACACGGTCGGAATTTCGACCGTATGTACGTGGCATTAGGAGCCAATCGCTCCTCCCCGCCCCCTGCTGCCCCCATGCTTCGGCATATATGCTCTTTTTTTTAACTGTGGTGGTGAAATCACCTCCTACAGCGTTGGAGTCGCGGCTTTATGTATCGTGGGAGCAAACGCTGTTGCTGTCAAGATAAATAAATCCGCGCTGCAACTGAATGGCGCACCTGAAAACAAAAAAATGCTTAACACTAAAACACAGTAAACAAAATTACATACCTGAAAAGCAAGCATGATAAAACATGATAAAACATAATAAAACATTGCAGAATAGAATGGAGTAAAAAAAGAGCAACAATAGAGAGAGAGAGAGAACAATAAAACGACAACTATTTTTGTTTTTTTTATTTTTTTGAGATTCACAGGTAAAAAAGCTCCTGACTGTTAGCGACTGAATCAAAACGCTACCACAAAAAAAATGTTAGCGATCGCAGGGATCAGGCCTGACTCTGCGAACACTGCAGTTATGTGTGCTTAGTGTTTTGTAAGTGACAGTGATCGATCGATACTGCACTTGGGTGGGCTGGGCTGGGCGGAGGGGGAAAACGCAGGTGCTAGCAGGTATCTGGGCTGATCCCGCTAACAATGCGTTTTTTTGGAACCCTAAACTGCTGGGACGCTAGTATAGATCTGATCAGATCAGATATTGATCTGTTCAGATACTATACCACTAAGGGAGGTGTATGCTTTGCGCGTGGGTGTTTGCGGTACTGGCACTAACCTGGGGCGACGCAGACCTTATTTGACCCTAAAACCTAATTGATATCACCCGCCGGGCGATCAGGGGGTTAAACCGTTATTGGGTAATAAATGGCGGGTGCCCTGACAGTATAAAAAACAAGCTAACTAACCAGCGTCACCCGTAACAGTAATACAAAAAAAAACTGGTTACCTAGCGACACTAATGCAGGGATCAGAAAAACGATCGCTTAGTGACACTGGCAAAAGGGGGTGAAAGGGTTAACTAGGGGCAATCAGGGGGTTAAACCTTTATTAGGTAATATATGGGGGTACCTGACGCTATATAAAAACCTGACGGGGAACCTAAATAACGAAATAACTAACTGGCTAACCAGCGTCACCAGTGACATTTTATACGGTGATCACTGGTGAAAGGGTTAACTCTAGGGGCAATCAGGGGGTTAAAACCTTTATTTAGGTTGTAATATGGGGGTACCTGACCTATAAACCTATTTATGAACCTATATAAACATGGCGGTTAACCTAAAAAAAAACTGGTTACCTAGCGACACTAATGCAGCGATCAGAAAAACGATCGCTTAGTGACACTGGCAAAAGGGGGTGAAAGGGTTAACTAGGGGCAATCAGGGGTTAAACCTTTATTAGGTAATATATGGGGGTACCTGACGCTATATAAAAACCTGACGGGGAACCTAAATAACGAAATAACTAACTGGCTAACCAGCGTCACCAGTGACAGTTATACGGTGATTACTGGTGAAAGGGTTAACTCTAGGGGCAATCAGGGGTTAAAACCTTTATTTAGGTTGTAATATGGGGGTACCTGACCTATAAAACTATTTATGAACCTATATAAAACATGGCGGTTAAAATAAAAAAAAAAATGGTTACCTAGCGACACAATGCAGCGATCAGAAAAACGATCGCTTAGTGACACTGGCAAAAGGGGGTGAAGGGGTTAACTAGGGGCAATCAGGGGTTAAACCTTTATTAGGGGGGGGTAGGGGGCTACCTAGGACCTAAAACTAACTGCCCTGACAGTTATTACAGTCACACTGACACTAAATGCAGTGATCAGTAAATAAATGATCACTGCAATTAGTGACACTGTGACTGGGGGGGGAGGGGGTGATCTGGGGGGTGATCAGGGGGTGACAGGGGGGTGTTTTGTGTGCCTAACTGTACTGGTGTCAGTGTAGTGTTGTGCACTAACCTTAACATGTTCGCCGCTCGGCGTCTCCGGTCACATAGACCGGCGCACCGAGCGTGACATCACTTCCGCCTTCCTGTCTATACAATAGACAGGAAGGGGAAGCTTTTCATTCGCCAGGAGCGATCGCGAGGGGGTGGCCAGAAACCACTGGCCGTCCCCTCGTCCCGGATCGCTCCTGAAGCGATGCCGACCGTCCCCGCCGGCGGAGGGGGGTCCGATCGGACCCCCCAACCGCCTAAAGAATGGCACGTACAGGTACGTGGTTCTGCCTGTACGTGCCATTCTGCCGACGTATATCTACATGGGGCGGTCGGCAAGTGGTTAATACAACAAATTAAAATCTGCTGGTTATGTATATAAATCTATATATTGTACACAGTGATTGCACTTATTTTATTTAGCCCAGGTTCACATTGAGGGCGGGTTTGAAATTGTGCGAGTTCAGCTGAACTCACGCAATTTCAAACCGGCAATGCAGTCCGACTTTGCGGGGCGATTTGACAGACATCTGTGCGGGTTCCTGCACAGATGTCTATTTAAACCAATTATTTTCAGCTTTTTAGCTGCGTTTAACATTTTTGATCCATTGAAAAAAAAAAAAAAGCTAAAATGCTAACGCGGAAAACTGCTAAAAACGCTAATAAACGCTAAAAAACACTATTGCAAAAACTTTGAAAAAAGTTGAAAGAAGTTGAAAAACTCACTGCAAAGCTACTGCCATTTTTATAACGTTATTTTAATGTCCAGTGTGCATGAGGCCTTAATGTTATACTCACATTGTATAGATTGCTGAGTAATCAGACCTTGTAACAGTTCTGTAATGGATTATTGTCCTTTAATGTATAATGTTATGAAGCTGTATCTAATTTTTATGTTGATGTTTCTGTGTTGAAACTCAATACAATTTACCCTTTAAAAAAAAAAAAATGTTTATTATATAAAGAAATACAGTGCCTTGAAAAAATATTCATACCCCTTAAAATTTTCAACATTTTGTCATGTTACAACTAGAAACGTAAATGTATTTTATTTAGATTTTCTGTGATAGACCAACACAAAGTGCCACATAATTGTGAAGTGGAAGGAAAATTATAAATGGTTTTCAAAAATTTTTTACAAATAAATATGTGAAAAGTGTGGTGTGCATTTGTTTTCAGCCCCCCTGAGTCAATACTTTGTAGAAACTCCTTTTGCTACAATTACAAAAAGTATTTTTGGGGATATTTCTACCTAGAGAGTGACATTTTTGTCCATTCTTTGCAAAATAGCTAAAGCTCTGTCAGATTGGATAGAGAGTGTCAGTGAACAGCAATTTTCAAGTCTTGCCACACAGATTCTCAATTGGATTTAGGTCTGGCCTTTGACTGGGCCATTCACATGAATATAATTTGATCTAAACCAGTGGTCTCCAAATTGTGGCCCTGGGGTCGGATGCGGCCCTTTGCGTGCCTTTATCTGGCCCTTTGGGCACTATTCTTACAATCACACAAGGCACTATTCTGCCAACTGACACCAACAATAGGGCACCATTTCTCCCAATGATACCAATGATGGGGCACTGCTCCTCCCCCTAAAACCAAATGTGGGGATGTTTACTCCCGCTGATGCCAGAAAAATGTCCACTCCCACAGGCCATATTTCGCCCCCCTAAAGTCTTAAGGACAATAAACTGGCCCTTAAATTAAAAAGTTTGGACACCCCTGATCTAAACCATTCCATTGTAGCTTTGGCTGTATGGTTAGGATCATTGTCCTGCTGGAAGGTGAACCTCCGCCTCAGTCTTAAGTCTTTTTGCAGACTCTAACAGGTTTTCTTCTAAGATTGCCCTGTATTTGGTTAAACATTCTATCATTATGTTTTACTAAATGCTTTTATGATAGAAGGGGACAGTACAAAAAAGTGTCATCATTCAAATTCACCTAACACAGCAATGGGGTTGATTTACTAAAGGCAAATCAAGTGAAGGTGCACTTTGCAAGGGAATTTTCCCCAGAGCTTAGGAAATGAGCTGAAGCTCTGCTGACTTCCGTTATCCAACCACGTGCAAGCAAAAATTCAATTTTTTCAAATTTCCTTGCACCTGATTGGATATTCTTGCAAAGTCCTGGGACAAATTTTCTTGCAACGTGCAACTTTCCTTGCTAAGTGAACAGCTTATTTTCTTTCAGTAAATAATAGACATGTGCACACTGAAATATTTTGTTTTGGAATTTTGTTTTCGTCCGAAAAATTTATTTATTTAGTTACTCCCGAAATTTGTTTTTATTTATTTCGTATTTCGTTAAAAATTGCATTCGTCCGAAAATCCAAATTAATTAAGGTCCCATCTGTCATTGAAGGCTTATGGTGTCTGTCGAATGTTCAAAGAAGATTCGACTGAGCAGCTAAACTGTACGACACTATATAGTTTAGCTGCTCCGTCAAATCTTCTTAGAACTTTCGACAGACACATAAGCCAAAGATTCAACGTTTGTATGTTTTTCGATGCTTTGTCGAATCTTTGTCGTTCATGTTGAATGTATATACCTTATTTATCGGCATATAACACGCACAGGCATATAACACGCACAGGCATATAACACGCACAGGCATATAACACGCACATTCATTTTATTAGGGAAGTTTCAGGAAAAAAACTTAAATTTGAAATAAACAACTTTGAAGCAAAATAAGGGTCAGTGCCCATCAATGCAGCCTTACCATTGCCCATCTGCAGCGTGATCAATGTCCATCTGCAGCCTCACAATTGCCCATCAATGCAGCTTGATCAATGTCCATCTGCAGCCTCACAATTGTCCATCAATACAGCTTGATCAATGCCCATCTGCAGCCTCACAATTGCCCATCAATGCAGCTTGATCAATGCCCATCTGCAGCCTCACAATTGACCATCATTGCAGCTTGATCAATGCCCATCTGCAGCCTCACAATTGACCATCATTGCAGCTTGATCAATGCCCATCTGCAGCCTCACCTCAGATTACTGCTGCCTCTGAGGGGACAAGGAGGGGGGCGGAACAAGCGCCATCAGATTAAATACTGCGGGAATCTCCTGTTTACTCTGCGGCCTCTTTAATACAAAGTTCTATGATAGACAGAACACTGGTCCAATGCCAAGTGTGTGTTATACGCCAATAAATACAGTAGTTTAAACAGAAAATGGACTGGTGATAGTGATCACTGATCAGACAGGTAACAAGATAGGGTACATAGAATCTATATAAAATCTCAATCTAAAATATAGAATCTATAATAATAAATCCCCCCCACAACACGGGCAGCCTCTGAGGATATCACAACACTAGCAACACTATATCACTATCAAGTTAACAACACTAACACAATAGTAGCAGATTATTATGAAAAAGTTAGGTTGAACTGTAGCTTCCTTCACTATTGTTCTGCTGCTGTGCTTATGCTTAATTGCTAAATAATTCAGGTTCTCTGACAAACGGACCAGCTAAGATTGACTGTCTTCTGAAATGATTCAGTGTGTGTGTCTCTCTCTACTAGCAATTGTAAGTGAAAGTAAGTTGGCTGTACGTGTGTACTTAGTTCTAGCTATTTTACTGCTCCTCCTCTTTGGTTACAATCAGCCAATAACACTCATCATCATCATCATTATTTTTATTTTACTTCCCCCACCCAATTCCAGCAGCGATCTTTTCTCTCTATGTCGAATCTTTTCTCTCTATGTCGAATCTTTTCTCTCCATGTCGAATCTTTTCTCTCTATGTAGAATTATCTTGGACTAATAGAGTTAAGGTTAGGCACATTCGACCACAGGTTCGATAGACACAGATTGTTATTTTCAGCGTCATGTCGAATCTCCTATCTATATCAAACTGTTGTCACAACGAAAACTAAAATAAAGTATTTGTTTATGTCGGATCGTTAGTTTTTCGGATTCTGCACTTTCGCTATCATTTGTTAAAACGATAACGAAAATACCTGAAATTCAGACAAAAATGCATTCGGACGAAAACTAATGCACATGTCTAGTAAATAAACCTCATTATATAGTTACATAGTTAGACAGGTTGAAAAAAGACACAAGTCCATCCATAAAATAATACAATCCCATACACACACTCCTTTACCCACAGTTGATCCAGATGATCTAGATGGAGGTCTAGATGGAGCCCTGCTTGTTATAGTTTCTTCACTGCAACCAAAATGAAAACATTAACTAGAACCTGGAATGACTTTGAGACAGGAAAACATGAGTTTGACTCTTAGGTTAGAGTAATCCCCATCACTGAGATATCATGTTTTATACTGCAGTACCAAGGTCACACTAATAAACATACAACTCTAAGATTTCCACAATTGAAAACTTGTTCCCAGGATGTTATTCCCAGTGCGGGACTCTAGGTAGATAACTATTTAGATATTATTGTCTTTCTTATGTTTGCCATTGACACACAGGAATTCTGCTTCCTTCACATTCCTTTGTCTTGGGGTTTAGTTGCCAGGTAACTTACGACGTAAAAAGAAAGCCATCGTTTTAAGAGGTTTCGTGCAGTTTACGTCCAGTCTTTTGTATAATTTAGGCAAATAAACGATTTTCCATTGAGGATCTATACAAAATAACATTGAAAGTTCAAGTATTAACTCAAAGGCTTATCGGTGATCTGGTGTCATATGTATGTGTTCAGATATGGAGCATTTATTTATTGACAGTGGAGCCATCTGCCCTTGTTAGACCACTTGGTATGTTCAATAAATGTCACCTGTCACTGTGACATGATAGTAAAAATTCCCACACTATTCCCTATTCTCTGCCTGGGAAGAAAAGAAACATTAAATCAGGACACATTGGGAAGAAGAATGTGTCTTCACTGAAGGTAAACAAGGTGCACCCATAGGAAATGTTGTCTGAGTGGGGCACTGGCAAGTTTACATCCAGTACTAAAGGACTAGGAAATGTAAAATACAAGTCAAATAATTCCATTCCATTAATTAATGTTTAAATAATGTTCATAAATTTGTAAGTGAAACTTGTACAGAAACTAAGATATTCAACATCATATGTAAACATTGTGCAGGCTGTGGTTTATTCAGGTAGTGTTCTAGATCACATGATATATTTACTATAATACCTCCCCCAAGGATATCACTAAAGACTCAAATATCACAAGTTTTCATTAAAGTGTATGTAAACACTAACAAGGAATTTTTCTTATTTATGCCCTTTTGGACTGTTAACCCCTTGCTGCCACAAGAGGATCTAAATGCTGTAAGGTGGAGGTGGAGACAGACTTTCCGATCATGTGATTGGTCATGGTTCCGGTCATGGGGATCTCACAGAGGTCACGTGATCAGAAGCTCCCGATTGCAAGTATGCATCAGGCGCTGCCCATGACAGCTTAGTTACTGTGCTGACAGCATGCAGTAAGTGTATTCTGAGGACAGAAAAAGCCATTCCCCATGGACACATATGTGCAGCCAGGGGCTTAATGTTAGAACCCACCTGTCCAGGCTCTGCATATATGCCGGTGGGAGCCAGTTAAAGAAACCCTATCCCTGCTTAAAAAAAAAAAAAAACAGCACAAGGGAAGGTACTTACAATTAAATCGGAATTATCCCTTTTCCAAGTGATGGCTGTCATAGTTGAAATCCTCTGTGCTCTGCCCCACCACCCTATACCCTGCAGCTGTAATCTTTCACCCGACCCTTCTTTGTGTCACTTTGGTATCTCCTCTCATCAACATGGGTCCTTGTACTGCAACACACCGAAAGGGCTCATTGTGCTGGCATTTACAGTGCATTTAATTATTATATAAAGATTACAGAGCTGCATTAAAGGAATTCTATTGGGACAGCATACTATATATAAGTGAAAATATGTGAAAAATTGCTGCGCTAAACCACAAAACAAAAACAAAAAATAATGAAATATGTACAGCTGCTGACACTAGAACAAACAAAGTCCAAAGTAAGTGAAGATAAAAAAGTGTAGCGCTTGTGAGTATAAATCACTGTGATGGTGAAAATATATTTCCCTAGTAAATCCTCCAAGTAAAATATGAGCCGGACCTCAGGAGATCAGTGGGCAAATAGGTGACACCATGGAACGGTGCCACATTCAGACCATAAAAGAAAAAGAAAACAGGGGGGCTCCATATGGTGCAGGTCATAAAAGATAAAAGATTTTAATCTTATAAAAAAGGTTTACAAAACATCAAATGACAGATGTTGACATAAAAAGTGATCACTAAAAAAGTAAAAGCAATATGGCAAGCATGTATAGCAAGCCCTACGCGTTTCGACCTAGTGGCCTTGCCCCAGTTTAAGGCCACTTTTTTGTTAACCTTTTTTATAAGATTAAAATCTTTTATCTTTTATGACCTGCACCATATGGAGCCCCCCTGTTTTCTTTTTCTTTTATGGTCTGAATGTGGCACCGTTCCATAGTGTCACCTATTTGCCCACTGATCTCCTCCTGAGGTCCGGCTCATATTTTACTTGGAGGATTTGCCTGAGTTTTGGATATTCAGTCACCATACCTGGACCTGGATCGGCCGATCGATACAACGCCTGCCTCTAGAGTGATTTCTTCATTGATTTCGTCCTTCTTCCAGTTGGGAGCACCGGTGAGCATTTGACTTTTGGTAAAAACACATGCCTGATTGGCCCACTGTGGTACGACAGGTGTGCCCACCATGTCCGGTAAGAAGTACCCATCCATTACTTTCCATTCGATGAATGTACATCTGTTGCCTGTTGCGCTATACAGTCATCATTCAGTTTACATCACTCTCATTATTTATCACAGAAGATACTACCTCAGTCATTTGAGTGGACTTCCATTTATGAACTTATTTTGGTTCCTGCTCAGCTATATTTGTATTTTATTTTGTTATAGTCACCATATATCATTGTTGTATCACGTTGCATTTAAATTTCCCCGTTTTTTTTTCACATTTGTTCATATCTATTGATATGAAATGTATTTCACCATCACAGTGATTTATACTCAAGCGCTGCGCTACACTTTTTTATCTTCACAATCCTATATATAAGCTTACTTGAAAACTCTCCTTTAATGTTATGAGTTATGCCTGTCTAATGGCTCTTTTAACAACTTCCTGGATTTCCTGCATGCTTTGCAGCTTCTCATCCTCTGTTTACTTTCAATTTCTAAGGACTACATATGCCATGGTCCTTGCTGCCTGCAAGCAGTGATCCCTGTCCTGACTCCACCTCCTGAAACTCCTCCTCCCAGCATCTCTGTAGTCCAGAAGGCAGGCTCTGTAAAATGTGTGACACAGCAATGCCTAATCACAGTCCATAGTGAATACGTGTCACAGAATTCAAGGAAGTAAATGTGTGGCGAGCTTCACAAAGTAAGTTTACAAACTTCAAGATTGTTCCGATTAATAGGTGTAGTCTAGAAATAATTGAAATACAATGTGGAAAATAATATAGGATTTTAAAGTGGTTCTATAGTCTAGATGCTTTTTAACTTAATGCATTACCTGGGTCATATTGATCCAACGATGTGCCCGGCTGCGGCTCTCGACTGCGGCTCTTCTCTCCCCTCTTCTTCTCAGGCTTTACTAAGAACAGCGGGATTCATTGGCTCCTACTGCTGTTAGTCAAAATCCTGTTAGGGTAAAGTGTGGCTGAGCCTTGCTGTGTGTGTATATGGATGCACACAGCCCAGCTATGTGGGTACTCATAAGAAAAAGGAGGGGACTCCAGAGGAGGAAGTAAAGGACTTTTTTGTGTAATACCATTGCACAGAGCAGGTAAGTATGTAGGCAGGTTGCCGACAGTGTGAGCCAGACTAGTGTGGCTGCCCAGATTAGGTGCAGTAGGGGTCAACTCAGCTTTGTTTTCCTGCTCACGTTCGCAGGCTTTTGGGGTCCAGCCTCCTGTCCTGTGAGATATAAAAGGGCAAAGGTTTTGGGTCTCGAGGGCGCTGGGGTCAGCGGGATAAAGAACGGGAACCTAACAAGGCATGCTGAGAGTGAGATAAAGTCCCTCTATGGAACACCGGTCTTCAGAATACATACAAGTCATGAACTTCTCCCATCGAGTCGTGCCAGCTACGGACTTCATCCACAAGGACTTTACCTATGCAGGTACCCTGGGGCAGCCACCATATAGGTAGGGAAAGGATGTTCTGCCATGTTATGTTTAACATGCTGCACTTTAGTTAAAATGGTTTTTTCTGCACAAAGCCTGGTCTGAAGTTACACAAGGGGTGCAAATGGGATCCTGGCACATACACACAAGGGTCTGAGTCTACCACAGCACATAAAATGTTCTAGTACCGTTACAGCAACAAAATGTTAACTGAAACCAGTTGATGGCATGGTACCCGGTACGTTGACAGGTTATGGCTCCCTCCCTAGCTGTCTGTCTCTGTCGGTCTCCAGTAGTGGACTAGCGTTACGGATAGTTATGGCCTGATCTCTGGGTATGGAGAAGCAAGAGTTAAGTGAGCACCCATAAGGTTTGAGCTATGTGCTTGGCGTGACCCCATTCTGTTACCGGGAGTGAGGTAGCATAGGTACGCTGACTGGTGGAGTGGGCATGGCTCTGTGTGTCCCTCCAAATGCAACACAAGCACCAGTTTAAGTGTGTAGGATACCGGACTATCCTTGACAGAACTCCACATGACACCACACACAAGTTGCTCATCTTTACGTTGGAGGGCTGCCTTAATGTTTGACTTTCACATGACCGAAGCCCTTGTTTGGTCCTGGTACTGATGAGCACACTTTCGGGCAAGGTGTAATCCCAGTGTTGGAGCAAATTGCCCTTTTTACACCTTGTGTAGCCCAGGAGAACACATCCATCGGTAGGCCTCTTGTGTGACCCACACTTGGCACCCAACGAGTTAATGGGGGAACACACGGAGGAGGTGTCACCTGCCTATCACAACACGCCTCCTATCCTTACAAATATAACATCTTTTATATTTCATTTTAAAAAATTGCCTTTAGAACCACTTTAAATATTTCTATAGATATGCTTTTATTTGTGCCTTTTTCTGTCTGGAGTTCAGCTTTAGTCATGCATAAAAGTATTTATAAAATGCTTAATGTTAATTCTTTCAAATGATACACGAGGCAAACCTGAAACTAAATATTTTTAGCAAAATATAGTGCCTTTTACCTGTAGATAGGAGTGCATTAAAATAACTTTATGGGATTAATGTTCCATAAACAAAATCTATTGTACTGTATTTTAAAAAAGGACATTGAAAAACCTAAAACTGCAGTTAAGCATTGCCATATACAATATTCTGTTATCATGCTGACACTCTGTACAGTAACACTGATAAGGCAAAGCTTGAAGCTCAGCCAAAATACGTCAGGAAATGAGTGCAGGCAATGTCCATAGAAGGGATGGGAGTACATTGCTGTATTAAGTTTCCCATCCAAATTCATTTTCATATTCCTGGAGTAATGATTGAGTTAAAACAAAAAGAATAAAAAAGTAGCTGCTTTTGTCTTGTAGAAAAGAAGATAACCTAGAATATATTAGCAGGTCTATTCAGAAAAAAACAAGATTGTAGTAATATGTGTGTAGAAATGTGAAGCAATATTCAACCAACAAAGCTTTTGTAATTGTGTACATTTTCTGAACAATTATTTTCTAGTAACAGACTGTAGATATGCATTGCACTGTGTTGATGTAAATGTTAATTGCACCCCAACACTCATCTAAACTGCACTACAATGCATCAGTGTTATATAGTGCACTGTCATGCACAGATGCATATTCTGCATTGCACTGTGCTCAAAAACTAGTGCATTGACAGCTCATTCAAAATGAAAATGTGCATTGTGTTATGGAATGAATGGGTAATTTCCCTGATAATATCATAAAAAAGCCCAATCTGAGGTCCGCAGGCCTCTTTTCAGGGGAGAAGTAATGTGAGTAATTCACCTGTTTATGGCCACAGTGGCTACTTCTAGCATGTTTTGTGTGTGTGTGTGCCTTTCTTATGCTCTGCAACACACATAACAGAAAAATGACTACTATACTGGTTTCTCCGCATCCAATTTGCATGTCAGGAGACTGCGACCAGCTCTCAATGGAGCCGGTTCACACATCTCCAGGGCGGCTGTGGAGTGGATTGCACAAGGGTCCTGTGCGTCTTGTGGTCCGTTTCAGGTCCGAATTCAGCCAAAAATTCTTACCAAAATCGTACCTGAAATGGTGAACAAGTATGCACCGGACCCCTGCTGTGACCCTCTGCACGGCAGTGTGAACCCAGCCTTTGATACAATTTTCAGTGCGATTATATAGTGCGACTTTGGTGCAACTTTGGATCTGGTTAGCATAATCTATGGCGCCAAATCACACTAAAATTGCACCATGGTTGCATAGGAACCTTTCCCAAAGTCACACCGCACAGAGTTGCATTGATGTAAATGGGCACCATTGAAATTAATGTGATTGCCCTTGCCATGTGATTCTGTGCAACTCAAGTCGGATAAGAAATATAACCAGTGTGAACCAGAACTTGAAATGAATATATAATTTTCTTTTAGCATTACCAGTTATAGAGATTTTTTGTTGACTATATGGTGTCGATTTACTAAAACCATCTGGTGCAGTTGTGCATGGTAGCCAATCAGCTTCTAACTTCAGTTTGTTCAGTTAAGCTTTGACAAAAAAAACTAAAAGCTAATTGGTTTGTATGCAGAGTGTAGGGATGAGCCGAACACCCCCGTGTTCGGTTCGCACCAGAACACGCGAACGGACCTAAAGTCCGTGTAAATTTAAGAACCCTATTAATTACAATGGATGCGAACGTTTGAAATCAAAAGTGCTAATTTTAAAGGCTAATATGCATGTTATTGTCATAAAAAGTGTTTGGGGACCTGGGTCCTGCCCCAGGGGACATGTATTGATGCAAATTTTTTTTTTTAAAACGGCCGTTTTTTCAGGAGCAGTGATTTTAATAATGCTTAAAGTGAAAAAATAAAAGTGTAATATTCCTTTAAATTTCGTACCTGGGGGGTGTCTATAGTATGCCTGTGAAGGGGCGCATGTTTCCTGTGCTTAGAACTGTCCCTGCACAAAGTGTCATTTTTGCAGGAAAAAAAGCTATTTAAAATCACTCGCGGCTAATGAATTGATGGATCCCGTAACACAGAGAACAGTCATTCATTGAAAGTCATTGATAAAAAAAAGTCATTGATAAAAAATAAAATAAAAGCGTGGGGGTCCCCCCAAATTCAATAATCAGGCCCTTCAGGTCTGCTATAGATATTAAGGGGAACCTCGGACAGAAAAAAATAAAAATGCCACGGGGTCCCCCTCAAAATCCATCCCAGACCCTTGAGGTCTGGGATGGATTTTAAGGGGAACCCCGGGCCAAAAAAAAATGGCGTGGGGTCCCCCTCAAAATCCATACCAGACCCTTATCCGAGAACGCAACCTGGCAGGCCGCAGGAAAAGAGGGGGGGACGAGAGCAGCCCACCCTCCTTCCTGAACCGTACCAGGCCACATGCCCTCAACATTGGGAAGGTGCTTTGGGGTCCCCCCCAAAGCACCTTGTCCCCATGTTGATGAGGACAAGGGCCTCTTCCCCACAACCCTGGCCATTGGTTGTGGGGGTCTGCGGGTGGGGGGCTTATCAGAATCTGGAAGCCCCCTTTAACAAGGGGACCCCCAGATCCCGCCCCCCCGTGTGAAATGGTAAGGGGGTACAAAAGTACCCCTACCATTTCACCAAAAAAGTCATGGGGAAAGCCATAGGGAATTCCCCATGACGTCCCCGTGCGTCAGAGGAGGCGGGGTTACCAGGTGGCCCCGCCCTCCATTATAAAAGACCTGTCAGACGCAGCGAAGCCTCACACAGCGGGAGCCTCCCATTGCACGGAGCGGCCCAGAAGAGACGCCGACGCCATGGAAGAAGATGCCGGACGAGAAGACCAGAGCAAGAAGAAGCGGATCGGAGAAAGAAGATGATGGAAGAGGAAGATGGAAGAAGATGCCGGAAGGAGAAGATGAAGAAACCGAAGGATGAAAAAAGGAAGAAGGAAGACCAGAAGAAAGAAGATTTTAATAAAGGAATTGTCAAAGACCGTCTCCTGTCATTTTTACAATTTTTGACACTTTTTTGGTGAAATGGTAGGGGTACTTTTGTACCCCCTTACCATTTCACACAGGGGGGGGCAGGATCTGGGGGTCCCCTTGTTAAAGGGGGCTTCCAGATTCCGATAAGCCCCCCGTCCGCAGACCCCCACAACCAATGGCCAGAGTTGTGGGGAAGAGGCCCTTGTCCTCATCAACATGGGGACAAGGTGCTTTGGGGGGGGACCCCAAAGCACCCTTCCAATGTTGAGGGCATGTGGCCTGGTACGGTTCAGGAGGGAGGAGGGGCCGCTCTCGTCCCCCCCTCTTTTCCTGCGGCCTGCCAGGTTGCGTGCTCGGATAAGGGTCTGGTATGGATTTTGAGGAGGACCCCACGCCATTTTTTTTTTTTTTTGGCCAGGGTTCCCCTTAAAATCCATCCCAGACCTCAAGGGTCTGGTATGGATTTTGAGGGGGACCTCACGCCATTTTCTTTTGGCTGGGGTTCCCCTGTATATCCATAGCAGACCTGAAGGGCCTGGTTATTGAATTTGGGGGGACCCTCACGCTTTTTTTTTTTTTTATCAATGACTTTTTTTTTCTCAATGACTTTCAATGAATGACTGTTCTCTGTGTTACGGGAGCCGTCAATTCATTAGCCGCGAGTGATTTTAAATAGCTTTTTTTCCTGCAAAAATGACACTTTGTGCAGGGACAGTTCTAAGCACAGGAAACATGCGCCCCTTCACAGGCATACTATAGACACCCCCCAGATGTGATACTGCAATGCTGTACTAACAGCACGCACACACTAATCCCCAGAATCACAGCAGATAATGTCAGCTCAGCAGTCAGCAGCACATAACACTGACACTGGATGACTGGAACACAATATATGAGGCCACCGGCGCGGCGGCCTTTTATAATGTGGGGCGTGTACTAAACCCCCTGAGCTATAATTGGCCACAGGCATCCTGCCTGTGGCCAATTATTGCTCTCCTCGCCGCTGGCTCTATGATTGGCCAGGCATGCGGGTCACAATGCATGCTTGGCCAATCATCAGCCAGCAATGCACTGCGACTGGCGCAGTGCATTACGGGCCGCTCGCATCACACGAATCTGATGCGAGCGGCCCAAATAGTTCTGGGCTCGCCGAGCGGGCAAACGCCCGATGTTCGATTCGAACATGGGTTCGAATCGAACACCGGGCCCATCCCTAGCAGAGTGCTCCAGGTTTCGCATTCTGCAGTTTTAGTAAATCAAACCCTATGTGTGTACTTTAGCCTGGTACACACTAACAGCTGACAGTTCCGGTCGGGAGCCGCTGTACTATCCATGTGAAGTTAGGCCAGAACACTCCAATCAGCGGTCTCTGCCAATGGCTGAGAGCGCTGATCAGGAGTCAGTCAGTTGCTGGTTTTCCAGTATGCACGTCTGACAGAAGCTGGTCGAATCTCTGGCTTCTGTCGGACAGACCGAGATACACACGGGCAGAGTGTCGGCCAGTATTTTTTGTACAGGCAAACATTCTGCCCATGTGCACGGGGCTTTAGACTGTCCTCATTTGTTCCCAGTTGCTGACCTTGCCTTTCATTTGACCTTGATCCATCTGACCTTCACCATATCCAACCTCTGCTTCACTCCTGACCCTACCTGTCTTCAATTGAATACATCAATCTCATTGACTGACTTTCTGGTAACTGACCCTTGAGCCTGACTCTGACTATGTTCCTGTCCTATGTCTGTTTGCCTTGACTCATTTTTCTCGCCAGTTGCCACTAGCAAAGTCGTCCGAAGGTTCACTCAATGGCATTGCTATCCATAGGTGTGTCTGCTGAAGACCAGGTAACCTTAGCGTTAGCATCCTTGTCTAGCCATTTGCCATCTTACTGGTGGTTCAGATCATCCCTTGCCATCCTAAGCTTTGTTAAGGTGAGGGATCCTTAGAGGAACTGACAAGAGAAAACCCTTGTTTCAGGTAGGCTGGGGAACTATTGTAAAGTGTGTGTGTGAGTCACACAAATTCTGAACAGGCCAATTCTCCAGAGCTTCACTTGGTCTTTATCTGATGGCAGAAGTCTTGGAGGAAAATTGGAAACTGCAGCCTGGAAAAAAGCTGAGGGAGTGAGTGCTACAGGACAAAGAAAGAGGCGTGTGCTGGGCAGAAGCCAGAGAGAGAGCCACGCTGCCCAGTGTCACTAGAGAGAGAGACACGCTACCCAGCGCCACCAGAGAGAGCCACGCTACCCAGCGCCACAGAGAGAGACACCCCTTGCTTCAGGTAGGCTGGGTTAACATTCGCAAAAGAAGTTGCTATGTTCCACACAACACTACTCCAGCCCTGGGCAGGCTAAATTTTGGGAGGTTCACAAGGTCCAAAGTCTTCTGAGAAAATTGAATGTAGGAGTAGATAAATTGCTCAAGACAGATGTATGATGATACGTCGGCCATCCGCCTTGGCGGATCGGATGAGACCTGATGAAAATGGACATGGTCCGATCTCCCCAAAGAGATCAGCGGGGCTCTGACAGGTCCCTCCATGCTCAGTGAGCAGTGATGGACATGTCATCCGCCGACTCGGCTGAGATCAACGGCGCAAACTCCCGCTGAGCTGGTGGACTCCGCTGTGCGGTTCCGCTCCATGTGAAAGGGGCCTCAAGAAGTAGTGTTTTTGAACCACCATGAAAGTTGTCAGCTGTGCAACTATGATCTGACAGCCTCAGGCACCTCTCTTGTCTTTCATAAAAACAGGATGCTCTATTTGAGTATTCCTGTTAATCTTTTAGAGACAGGATCTGGAGGCGCTCTCTAACACCTCACAGCACCCTTTATCAGGGGAAAATATTAGTCATTCGACATTTTCTAATCTTCCTAGTGACTTGTGACTGGCAGCTATTATATCTGCAGGTCACCTATTGATACATGAGCATCCAGCTGAAATTTAAAAAAAAAAAAAGTCCTGCTTTATAATTAAATGTGATTGCTTCTTCAAACATAGTCGTAACCCTGTGATATCATCAGTGTAAAAACAATATTCATAGACAAGAAGGAGGCAATGTTTTCGGAACACGTCAGGCTCTAGGGACTAATATTCTGAGGTTCCATAAGCTATTTCAATTATCTTTGCAGATTTCCGTCTTGGTGGTCCTTTTACAATGACAGTGAAGACTCTGACGATCAGGAAGTTAGAAAGATGTGACGGTTTATAAAGATGAATTTTCAGATGATCTGTTATTTACAAAGTAGAAAAGAAGTTGCATGTTTTTCACTGATGTAGGTCAATGCCGGCCAAGACTAATACTAATGCCCTGTACATACGGTCGGATATTCAGATGGAAAAAGTCTGATCGGATTATGTTGTCGGAAAATCTGATTGTGTGTGAGCTCTAGCGGGCTTTTTTCGTCGGAATTTCCGCCGGAAAAAAATTTGAGCGCAGGATCTAAAATTTTCCGACAACAAAATCCGATCGGACTTTTTCCAATTGTGTGTAGAGAATTCCAACACATAAAGTGCCACGCATGCTCAGAAGAAATTTGGAGACGAAAGCTATTGGCTACTGGTCTCTACGTAGTCCCATCGTACGTGTTGTACGTCACCTCGTTCGGAACGATCGGATTTTCCGCCAACTTTGTCTGACCGTGTGTGTGCAACACAAGTTTCGGACAAAATCCGTCAGAAAAAATCCGACGGATTTTGTGGTCGGAATGTCCGACCATGTGTACGGGGCATTACACAAAAATTCTTGTATTCATTTTTTTTAATCTCTGATCACAATGTCCATTCATATCTGGAATTGTATTTGTTACACATTGGCCACACACTTGTATCTGTGGTTTCTTTTTAGAGAATTTCTATAAAAAGCCAGGAAAAAAAATCAAGCAATGGTGTCAAAAATCAAATTTAATTATCACAAAACCAACATTAGATTTAAAGCATACGCTCATATAAATATTTCATATTCAAATCTAGGTACACACAAGAATTTTTTTTTTCGTTCAATTCAGCGAGCTGAATGAAAAAAAAAAAGAGAGGTCACCGTTCTAACTAAGAGATGTTAGTGCGATTATCTGCTCAGCTGAGCTATTGAGTTCTACCAGGGGGACTGTCCCCCCCCCTCTGCCAGAACACAATGATCAGCATTGGCAGCCATTGGCAGGATGTGCTGATCAGATTCTGGTTTTCCATATGATATTCAGACCGTGTGGAATCTTTGTTAGGATGGACAGTGTGCACATCTAGTTTACAGCTGATAATGGAGATCTGCCAGATCAGTACAAATAGGGTTAATTATGGTAGCCCCTCCTTAATATTAGATAGAAGGGGGAAATTAGGCAGGGTTCTTATGAAGGTAAGTCATGTTGACTGCATAGGTAAGGGAGGGCTATAAATCCTGTAAGGGCTTTTTTTTTGTTCAACAAAGTATTTATTGACATTTTCTAAATCTACAAAAATAACAATCACCAGTTGTATATTGTATCAAAGGCAGATAAAAAACAAATAGTTAAAGAGGGAGGGGCGATATAGTCTGAGGAAAGAAGAGGGAGAGGGGGAGCCTGGTTCAAGGTGGATCTGACCCTGACCTTTCAGGTATTCAGGTACATTTAGATTTGCACTTGTAAAATAAAAGGCATGTAGTTATCCAAGAGCTCAATGTTGCTTGAAGGCAAACTGGAGTGCCTATGGGTATTTAGTCAAGGAAGGTCAGAGTAGTCACCTTAGATATGTAGATAGAGGTCCCCTTGGAAGGCAAAGTAAAGAAAAAAGAGATGCAAGAATGGGAAGAAAAAAGAAAGGGATATGGCATAAGGGAACAAAGAAGGAGAAAAGCTAAGGCAATGTGGTTGATGGATTGAAGTCTAGGGAAAGCCCCACTAATTCAATGCCTTGTATGTCTGGGGGGAGGGCATACAGTTGCATCGTGATCAATTTAAAGTTTCTGTAAGGAGGCCATAATTGGCTGTAGTGTTTTTCTTTATAACTGAGTCAGCAAGCCCAAGGTATTGCCATCTGTGTCCTATTGAGGAGATTTCCCTTCACTTCCTATCCTACAGGTAAGTTAATTTCTGGTTGTCACTAGGGTCCTCAATAGAGGATTTCCCATCTACAGTGGAACCTCGGATTGCGAGTTTCGCAGCTTACGAGCGTTTCGCTGAACAAGCTTTTTTTTAAAAAAAATCCTGACTTGCTTTGCGAGCGTTGTCTCTCAAGACGAGCAGGATTCAAGCCTCTGGGGTGTGCATTACCGCACTTGGCCAGAGGTGTGGGGGCACCAGTGATGTTTGGAGACGCTAAGAGACCTCTCGGGGACAATCAGAGACACTCAGAAACACACAGGAACACTCAGGAACACTCGGAGACACTCAGAGACACTTTGAGACACTCTGTTCCCAAGTGTCTCCAACCGCCTCCGAGTGGTCTCCGAGCATCTCTGAGTGTTTCCGAGTGTCTCCAGTGCCCCCGTACCACTGGCCACATGCAGTACTGCATAGACAAGCAGTGGCTGTGGAACGGATTATCTGAGTTTCCATTATTTCCTATGGGGAACCTCGAATTGGTATACGAGTGCTTTGGATTACAAGCATTCTTCTGGAATGAATTATGCTCCTAATCCAAGGTATTACTGTATTCCTTTTCTGCTGACAAAATTTGGGATTTTCTTTCACATTCACTCTCAGTGACAAAAATAAACAGGACAAACAGAGGGGGTGAATCTCCTTTATGGGGGCACAGACAGCAATAAAAACTTTTGAATCTATCTCCACACTATTCAAAATCAAAAATAAATGTTTTGCCTTTATTTATACTTTAAGGCCCACTTTAGGATATATTCTAATCCTGTTCGCCTGTTACCATAGAATAAATGGGATTAGAACATGGAAGTGGTCCAGGATACTCACCTTGCCTCACAGAGCCAGTAAAGCCATACTTTGAACTAATGAGGACCAAGAAGACTGAAAGATTTGAATGCAAACTGGTAACACTAGCTATGTAAAATGATGGCAATATCTGTGCTACCCACTAGCGGTTCTGGCTCCACTGATAGATAAATGGGGCAAAAAAGCTAATTTGCATGATCACACCTACTTCCCCATAAGCAGAAACTAAGCTCCTTGTTTTCGGGTTTTGTGTTGGAAGTGAGGACTAGGCAATTCATCTCACCTTGTCCCATAAAGGAATCATCATTAAAAAAAATTAATAACATTCAATTAAAGGCAATTTTTGCTGTCCCTACTAGGCATATCAACCGTCTCTGTTTGTACCAGTGACCATTGTTGCTGAAGCAGAAAATAGAGAATTCAACATTTTTGAGTTGTCAGAAGAGCTTTGGGGAAATCTTCTCTTGTTTCCTGTTATGTGTCCAGAAAAGAAAGAGGAGGGAAATCTCCCTGTAGGAGAGAGACAGCAAAAAGTACCGGTAACTTGGCAATATTTTAAACCTTTTCATACTTTTTTCCAAATTATAAAAATGTTTTGGCTATTATAAACCAAATTTTTTCAGACTGAAATAGTATTACATTAATCTATAAAAGGTTATCTTACCTACTATATGACTAACTTCTTAATGTTGCTTTCCTGGAAACCAAGTGCTTTTACAGCATATGATTGTTTTCAATGATTATCCAAGCATTAAACCAGCCAAAAGTACACACCATTACCCAGCACTGAGATTAAGGTTAATGAATTAGTCAAACAACAGCTGCCCTAGTTGATAACTCACAAGTATATCCTTTATATACAGTAACAAGTACATTTGAAAGAGTCTAAGGCCCCTTTCACACTGGGGCGGGAGCCGCGGCAACGGTAAAGCAGCGCTATATTTAGCGCTGCTTTACCGTTGTTTTAGCCGCGGTATTCGGCCGCTCGCGGGGCGGTTTTGCCCCCGCGAGCGGCCGAAAAAGGGTGCAAAGCGCCGCCGTAGCGGCGCTTTGCAGCGGTATTTTCGCGGAATTACCACGGTGTCCAATTGAAATTAATGGGTAGGCGCAATATAGGAGCGGTGAATACACCGCTCCTATACCGCTCCAAAGATGCTGCTAGCAGGATTTTTTTGACCGTCCTGCTAGCGCACCGCTCCAGTGTGAAAGCCCGCTGGCTTTCACACTGGAGTGAATGGGGCCTGTTTTTCAGGCGGTGTACAGGTGCTATTTTTAGCGCCCCAGTGTGAAAGGGGCCTAACAGAAAGGCTGGCTATTCTGGCTTTATGTCATTCATCAATAGATTCCTCTATCCAAGCATGGATGGAAGAATCTTCTCTGCCCAGCTATTGTATTCTGACAGTCAGTACCCAGGTTTGTCAACATTCCCGAACAGTTACTCCATATAGCTGGATGCAGTCTATGTTCGACTGACAACTTTCCACCTAGCTCATTTGATTTTTCAGTCAAAGTTTGTCAAGCCAGGTAGTACCAACAGGGCCATGCAAGACTCAAATTTCAGCAGATTCATCAGGAATTGGACCACATTTGAGCCATGTATGGCTAACAAAATACTAAACTTGCCATGACTTACCTCCTTGTAAAAATGCTAGCTTGTTGACTGTTATGCTAAGCTATTACCCCCCAAGTCACTGACACAGAGCAAATACAGTGGAACCTTGGTTTACGAGTAAAACGGTTAACAAGTGTTTTGAAAGACGAGCAACTTTATGTAGCTTTGTAAAGTCAAACAAAAATTAAAAGTCTTTATAATTTATTTATATTTCCTTATTCTGGTCAGTGGCTTGTATGAAATCAAGGAGGTTAGATAGCCAGGCAACTATCATTTATAGAAGTAGAGGGCAGCAAGGACAGTTAACCTTGTTTCTCTCATGTTTGGCTTCCTTTACAAAATACATTTTGTCTAATTAAAAGGTAGGCTAAAATTTATGAATGAGCAACTGTGGAAATCGCAATCAAGTATTGGAGGTCCATGAAAATGTTGACTGTGTGCCCATTCCCTACTTCACAATGCTGGGAGACTGCACACATATTTCAGGGGTGATTAGTTACTGTCTACTCTAGCCTTTCTCAACTAGGGTTACTCCAAAGTATGCTAGGCATTCCTGGAAAGATGACCAAGTTTGGCCTCCCTGGAATCAACCACCGACACCAATGAACATTTTTGACCATCAATGGAAGGAGCATTTTTCCCAATGATTACCAGTGTAATAGGATTCTTCCTATATTGACCATCAGTGTAAGGGGGCCCCTATTCTAATGACCAACAATAGGAGGTGGTCCTTCTTCCACTGTGTCAAGGAAGACATCCCAGTGACCCAGGAGGACCTGCCTACAGAACTTCCTTCAGAACCAATCAGCGCTTGTCGGCGCGTATTGGCGTTGGTGGGCGCTCGCGCCCACGCGCACGTGCGTGCGCTTGCGCGCTGACGCGCCGTCAGTCTCCAATTGCCGCCCAAAGGCCTTTAAAAGGAAGCTTGTGACTGAGGCCTCTTGCTGTCCGGTCTACAGCGTTTCCTGAGACCCCTGCTATCTACTGAATACCTGCTTGATTCCTGCTACCCGGCTTGTTCCTGACTTCACCTGCTTGCTGCCTGCCTCCGACCCCGGCTTGTCTGACTATCCTCTGCCTGCTCCTCTGGTCCTGTTTGTTGCCCGCCTGTTGCCAACCCTCCCTGTACCCTGACTATCCGCCTGCCTCTGCCTGAACCTGCTCTGTCTGCCAGTGTTGACCCGGCCTGCCTGACTACGCCCAGCATTCCTGTGTTCAAAAGCACTGTTTTTTCCCTGGAGATTCTGCCAGTAACAGCACTTCCTATTGCAGATTGGCAACGCTAAGCCACTACCTTGCAATAGGCAGCAGCCTTGTCAGCCTGCTGAGCTTCTTTGACTGTTTGGGTTCCAATCGGGTCTGCAGGTGGCAAGCGCAGATCTAATAAGCAGCCCTATGGCCAACTGAAGAAATGTGCATGGCTGGCAGCCAACACTGCTGCTAAATGCAAGGTATGCAAGGTAGCGACTTGGGTTTTCAGGAAAACTTCCTATAACAGTAAATGGCAGAATGTCCAGGTTAGAAACATGCAAAAAAAAAAAGAAAAAACACACAAAAAAATAAGGCATGATGCCAAGCATACTAGAAATAGCTTTTGGTTTTAGACTTACGTTAAGCAAATGAAAATGTAAGCAAATGCAGTATAAAAGGATTTTCACCTCGAATGATTTACCTGAGCTGGGCTTTAAACCAGAACAGGCACATTTTTTAGATAATTTAAATACTCGTGAATATTTTCTCATCTGCTGCTTAATTTCTGAAGTAAATAGCTAAAGCGGTCCTTTCCAGCTTACTTCCACATTTTTCCAGGGGCACACTTTCTGACTTCTCTTCAGAGATCAAGCAACCTAAAACACATACCAAGAGGAAACTCCAGTGCCAGTCTATCTGCACATAGAATCCACCACCAGAAAAAAAAAAAACATTTACCAGATGTTATTTGACCTTACGCTATACGAGTATAGGTCAGGCAGCATACAGTCACCAATGGCAGCCACATAGCCTATAGATCCTGGAAAACCATCTCTCTATCTCTCAAACACAAGTATCATCAGAATGACATCATATCCATAAGAAATAAGAATGCACATTAAAAGATCTCCCTATAGTTTCCCAATAAGTATATTTATAAAAGTATATTTTCTTGAGAAAAAAAAAAAAAATCATAAAAATACTACCAAAATAGCCAGCATTAAAATAAATGTAGCTTCATTTCAACATCCTTCTTGCTGCACCTAAAGCAATTCATTATCTGTTGAGTGTAGTTTTGAAGCAACTTGCAAGCAGCTCAGAAGCAGCTTAAAACATTTGTAAAGGTGAAAAACGCTAAGGCCCCTTTCACACTGGGGCGGTGAGCCGCGGTGACGGTAAAGCAGCGCTATATTTAGCGCTGCTTTACCGTCGTTTTTACCGCGGTTTTCGGCCGCTCGCGGTGCGGTTTTACCCCCCGCGAGCGGCCGAAAAAGGGTTAAACACCCCCCGCAGAGCGCCGCCGTAGCGGCGCTTTGCGGCGGTATTGCCGCGGTTTTACCGCGGTCTCCCATTCTTTTCAATGGGAAGGAGCGGTATAGGAGCGGTGAACACACCGCTCCTATCCCGCTCCAAAGATGCTGCTAGCAGGACTTTTTTTGTCATCCTGCTAGCGCACCGCTCCAGTGTGAAAGCCCGCCGGCTTTCACACTGGAGTTAAAGGGGCCAGATTTTTTCATGCGGTGAACAGGCGCTATTTTTAGCACTGCACCGCATGAAAAACGCCCCGGTGTGAAAGGGGCCTAACTGTCCCCACCTTCTTAACCACTTGCCCTTCAGAAGATTTTACCCCCTTCATGACCAGGCCATTTTTTTTTTACTATTTGGCACTGAGCTACTTTAACTGACAATTGTGCGGTCATGAAACACTGTACACAATCAAAATTGATATAATTTTCTTTAACACAAATGGAGCTTTCTTTTGGTGGTACTTGATCACCACTGGGATTTTATTTTTTGCGATATAAATGAAAAAAGATTTTGAAAAAAAAAACAATATTTTTTACTTTCTGTTATAAAACATATCCAATACATTTAAAAAAAAATCAAATTTCTTCATACAGTTTTGCCAAAATGTATTTTGCTGTATGTCTTTGGTTTGTTTGACCATTATAGCATCTACAAACTATGGGATATATACTGAAATTTTTATTTATCTTTTTTTTTTATACTACTAATGGCGGTGATCAATGATTTATAATGGGACTGTGATAGTGACACTAACTGACACTGAGGTAAAGTGACTAACTGCCATTGAGATCACCAGTGACATTAATACAGTGATCAGAGCTAATAATATGCACTGCCACGGTACTAATGACGCTGGGTAGGAAGGGGTTAACATCTAGGATGATCAAAGGGTTAAATGTGTGCTTAACTACGTGTAATGTGTGTGATATGTGCGGCTTTTGCTAAGCAGGGGAATCCATGAATCACTGCGCTGATCAACGGGTGCTGGCAGCCAATCATTGGTCAAGATCCCTTGTTTAGCTTGTGCTGTGATGAAACACAGCACAGCCGGGCCGGCGGGCATGTGGATCACGTACTAGATATGTGATCCAGCGCAGGGAGGCTGCTTTAAAACCGCACATGTAAATTCAGTCGGCAAGCAGTTAAACACTTACCTGACTCCTCTTATTGACCCAACCCTGTCCCTGTCCACAGCACTGCTCCTCTCTCTTCCTGGTCCCACACAGCATGACAGTGAGAGCAGTGGGAGCCATAGGTTCCTGCCGCTATCAGCACACCCACGAGGCTCCCGCTGGAGGGAGGAGTGGAGAGCACCAGTTGAAGACTCTAGAAGAGGAGGTAAAAGATCACTCTGTGCAATATTACTGCACAGAGAAGGTAAGTATAACATCTTTTTTATGATAATTAAAAAAAAAAAATAGCCTTTACTATCACTTTAAAAAAACCATCAGCCTGTTATAACTGTAGCCAAGTCCCGAGCCTCTACAGGCCTAATGGTGACCTCCAGAGTTAGGGACAGCTGACGTCCTTATGTGTAGAGTGGGTTACGAGGCAAGGTGGGTGCAATGTAAGGTAGATTAATGGACGACAGACACTTCTTGAATACAAAGAGATTTATTTTCTCTTAAACAGAACTGTGGGAGAGAGGGTTAGGGCCAGGACACCCTTTAGTAGTTTCAATGTCAATTAGCAGACTCTGAGACTTCTATAGGTAGACAGCCATGCAGGGAAAGGTGCCCAGCTGGACACAACGTCTGCATGTGTAGACACGCTGTCTCCTATGGCAACAATCTTGAGCAGTTTCTAATCTTCACTCAACTGAGCTCCCCAGTCTATCACTTAGACCCGCTGATCCACTGCCACAGGATCTCCTGAGCTCTTCCAATCTTCTCACTGAGTATCTTCCTCAAGCCTCCCCCCTGCGTCCCTGCTGGGTCCCTAGCTTGGCACTCACAGATACTCCTCAAGCGTCACCCCACTGGCCTGCTTGGTCCCTGGCTTGACACCTGCTGAAGTTTCCAAATTCATCACCATCAACAGTTGGTGAGAATACTGCTCTGGTACTTGATTCAGCTACTCACGGTGGTCCCTGGTAACAAGGTGGATGTTCCCTTAGTGGCGACAGCTTCCCCTCTACCTCCGAGCACGATAGGTTCTCCGGCCGGCTGAACCATCACTTTGGTTGGACTGCAAGCCGCAGTCCCAATGCTGCGCTGCTCTCTTGCTTTTGGATAGGCCCTCAGACAGCCTAGCAGCCAGATGTCCCCAGGATAAGCCTCAGGCTCTGGCCTAGCAGCCCAGGGCAGTATAACCCACGTCCACCCAGACAGCCGTCCAGGTGGCACATAACCCAGCTCACCTGACCTCACCCAAATAAATAGGCTCTCCCAGCAGGCCAAGGGAGAGACATACATACTGAGACACCCCATCTATTCCTAATCTGTCCTTGCAATGCTCTTGTCTTATCTAATGCCACCAGATACCCAGCCATCTAGTGACAGAAGAGAGAAGTGCAGCAATTCTAGAATTAGAGTGGAATCAATTGATCTCCTATCAATTGGCCAAGGCAACTATACTTGGCAGGTAAATTTACTAGCAACCCTGCCTAAACATCAGGGTGCTACATAACCAATTCAGAAGTCAAAGTAACTCAAAAGCTTGCAGCATTTGACTTGCTTCTGATGCTGAAGCCTGTGTACATGAACTTGTAAAGTAGAACTAAAAACAATTTTTTTTCCATTTTGAATAGAACAAGGAAGGGTTATATTTTTGCCATATATGTCCCATAGGGGAGCTTTCCCTTTACTTCCTGTCCCATAGCCAAAACAATAAGAGGAAATCCCTCCAAATTGAGAGAATTCCTGGTTGTCACCAGGGTCACCAGAACTAGGCTCCCTATTGGAAGATTTCTCTTCTATTCCTGTTCTGGGGACAAACCAAAATTTAGAGTTTTCTTTCAATTTTACTTATGGGGATAAGTTCATGCACCAGATCATGTACTAGGTCCCGCTATAAGTTGCCGATCACCGGCATTACTAGGTAAATATATATTTTTTAATTAATAAATATTCCAGTATATATATATCATAGTTTGTAAACGCTATAACTTCTGCGCAAAACCAATTAATATACACTTGTTGGGATTTTTTTTTTTTTAATAATATGTAGCAGAATACATATTGGCCAAAATTTGAGAAGAAATTCGATTTTTTTCTATTTTTTTAATTGAATATGTTTTATAGCAGAAAGTAAAAAATATTGTTTGATTTTTTTCAAAATTGACGGTAATCAAATACCACCAAAAGAAAGCTCTATTTGTGGGGAAAAAAAGACACAAATTCTATTTGTGTACAACGTTGCACGACCGCGCAATTGTCAGTTGAAGTAACGCAGTGATGTATCGCAAAAAATGGCCTGGTCATAAGGGGGGTTAATCTTCCAGGGGTCAAGTGGTTAATTATACTTCAAGGTTTAAAAGTCACTTACAGAGCAGGTTTGTTTGCTATAGAATGACAGAGAACATCACAATCAGTGAGTTGTTCCTAAAACCTTCCGAGAAGGAGACAGAAATCACTGATATTCTGGTGCTTCCCACCCACCAGCATGCAGGAAAACTATAAGAGAGGTCGGTGGGTGATATCATAAATGACTGTTTCTTGCAGGACATGGCACATTTGTCTATTACAAATCAAAAGTTCAGGAGAGGGTATAATTCATCAGGTAATATAAACACAATTTAATTAGAACCTTCCTAGCTATTCCACTAACAGCACTTAGCCCAATTATACGCATCCTTTGAAATTATAATACTAAACAGTGGCTTGCTTTATATGAAGCAAGGCTTTGATTCCAGTCATGCCTCTCTCAGACTTTCCCACACAGCACCTTTAATGTCTGCTTTACTCCCAGAATATCAGGAGTTGCAGGAATGTGACCCTTTCACCTTTACTATGCAGGAAGGATTCAGAGAACCCGGTGCCAAGGCACCAAAACCGATCCCCTGCCCTGTACAGGAGCTAAGTATGCCAAGCATGCCCTTCTGCTCTTCTGTAATCATCTGTAATAATAGCGATGGTAAAGAACGGCTCAACCAAAATTATTGTATAAAATAATAACAGGAGAATTGCAGACAAGGTACAAGAAGAACAATGTATAAAGGGGGTCTATATATAGGTCTGTCTGCTTTTTTATTTTAACAGCCTTTATGGAAGGAAAACAGCATGCTTCTTAAAGCGTTTGTTACCCAAAAAAAAAAATCGATCCTGTTGCCTTAAAGCATGTGTTTGTGCTGTGTAATTTGGCCCCATGAATAACCTAATAAATCTGGCTGAACTTGCCTAGTTTTGCCCCCACCCCCCTGTAAACTGACCACGGTTAATCATGGCTGCTGGGTCCTGACACCGTGGTCAGCTTACGTGCCTCCGTAATCCGCAGCCCTGCTCTGTCCTTCTCTCCCCCCCTCCCTGCATGTCAGCTCCATCCACTCCCCAGCCCTCCCCTCCTGCTGCTAGCATAACTACAGTATAACCATACAATCCCCTCTGTAAAATAACATTATGTGTCCCAGTGTCTGTGTTATATAAAAAATATGTTGTTTTGTACCTTATTTCACAGCGTCTCCCAGCGCTCACTTGACCGCCCGTCTCTTTCTCCTCCCCTCCTCCCCAGCTGACACTACAGGACTGCTCGGCTCCTCCCGTTATAGCTGTCAGCCAGGGAGAGGAGAGAGCCGAGGAGTCACGTGAGCCCCGGGAGACACTCTGATATGAGGTAAAAATATGCATTTTTTTTATATAACACAGACACTGGGACACATAATGTTATTTTACAGAGGGGATTGTATGGCTATACTGTAGTGGGTTAACAACCTGTACTAGGGAATGAAGCCTGTCTATGACATGATGCTGCCACATAGAGCAGTACTTATACTTAATCCCCCCACACCCAAAATGTCTTATGTCACCCCACTTCTACTTCTTAGTAGCCAATTTATAATGCCGAGGTTGTAAAGAAAAAATGTATTATCGGGTATGTTTTATATAGGTTAGCAGTAAAGGATAATGGGATTGATTTACTAAAACTGGGCAATGCAAAATCTGGTGCAGCTGTGCATGGTAACTTTATTGAACAAGCTTCTAACTTGAGCTCGTTCAATAAAGCTTTGCCAAAAAAAAACCTGGATACTGATTGGTTATCATGCAGAGCTGCACCAAATTTTGCACTCTCCAGTTTTAGTAAGTAAACCCCAATGACAGTTCTTGTAGGCACTGGTTTAAGGAAATGCAACAGCTTGGGTTTACACTGTGTCACCATGCTTGGGTCTGTTTTACAGAAGGATGGTTTCTGCTGGAGCGGTGACAGTTAGCGGTGCACTGGGATAGTACTGTACTGCTGCTGGGAAGAGCCCCATGTACTATTCCGGTTACCAGGATGTTTCCTTACTGCAGGCCTTGTCTCTGTTCTGATCCCACTCATCAGGAACAGTTCGCTGCACTAATTGCTTTCCCAAGCAAGCAGGACACTGTCCCTGACCTGCCAATCAATCCAGGCGTGCCCAGATGATTCAGGTCACCCTATATGAAGGGTCCCACACCTAGATGGCTGTCTGAGCTCTCGATGGATTTCTGTGTCCAATCACAGAACTATCTTCCTTGAGACGGCTGATGGAGTCCACAAGGGGACAACTCCCTCAACAAACTCCACCTGTAACATTGGCACAGTTCCACTTACACGTTAGAGGAAAAACGTCACCCTCTTACAGACATGCCACAATGTGTAGCCTCCAGCACAATGCTGCAGAGACAATTTTGCAATTGGAGGAGAAGCTGGTCACATGACTTTGACAGATCACATGACAAGGCTCTCCTCCTTCTGGCGTTTTTCCTATTCATCTATTTAAATGGGGCTTTGCTTGAACCCTCTTAAAGCGGAGTTCCACCCTAAAGTGGAACTTCCGCTTATCAGATTCCCCCCCCCTCCGGTGCCACAATTGGCACCTTTGAGGGGGGAGGGGGTGCAGATACCTGTATAATACAGGTATCTGCACCCACTTCCATGACAAATTATCCGGACCTGCCCCGCCCCTATCCGGAGATGCCCTGTTGTGTCTTGGGAAACACAGTTCCCAGGACACAGCGGGGACCAATAGAGACGCGCAGCGTGACTCGCGCATGCGCAGTAGGGAACCGGGCAGTGAAGACGTTGCGTCTTCACTTCCTGATTCCCTGACAGAGGATGGCGGCGGGGCAGCCGAGAGACAATCGATCGCTCGTCATCTTCTGCCGACACCGCTGGAACCTGGAACAGGTAAGTGTCCATTTATTAAAAGTCGGCATCTGCAGTATTTGTAGCTGCTGACTTTTAATATTTTTGGTGCGGGTGCAGCTCCGCTTTAAGCTTGACTCCCTAAGCAAGTGACGTGTAATAAACATTTGTAAATCACATTTTTTTTCCCTAAATAGTCATATGACTATATTTAATTCTGCTTTTTAAATGGACCTATAAGATGGAGAAATTCAACATATTAGAAGATACATCTCCTGTCTTCATAAAGGACAGTGTAGGGGGTGTATGAAGATATGCACTTTCCACTGGCTTCCAATGATCTTAAAGTGAACCTATGTTTTGGGGCAAAGCAATGGGATCATTTTAATGTAGTCCTCCCTAGCACGATATACCTACTTTACTTTAGCTCCCCCACCACTCTGTTCAATTATGCCGCGTACATACGGTCGGAATTTCTGATGGAAACCATCCGATGGGAGCTTTTCATCGGATTTTCCGACCGTGTGTATACCCATCAGTCTTTTTCTGTCTGCATTTCCGACGGACTTTGGATTGAGAGCCTGTTCTTAATTTTTCAGACGGAAAACCTTTCTATCTGATTTTTCGATCGTGTGTATGCAATTCCAACACGCAAAATTCCGACGCATGCTCAGAAACAATTTGACGCATGCTTGGAAGCATTAAACTTACCTTTTATAGTGTGGTTGAACGTGTTGTATGTTGTGGTGTTATTGACCGTCGGAATTCGGTGTGACTGTGTGTAGGCAAGACAGTTTGAGCGAAATTCCGTCGGAACTCTGACGGGAAAACCATCAGAGCTTTTTCTGACGAGAATTCCGATCGTTGTACGCGGCATTACTGGGATTAGGCAAAAGCCTTGTATAAGTTTTGAGTCTCCAGGGTCGTAGCTTACACAGGGCTATGGAGTCCACATAGCGTCGTCTGACCCAATAATGTCATATAGCCAAGTCAAATGTTGCACCATACCTGGAAGTACTAAGGATTTCCTTCTGCTCCTGGTGCTAAACAGAGAAGGGCAGGGAAGGAATGAGACTGAGATCAGCTTACCAACATATTATCATCTCTCCAAGCTTCAGATAACAAAATGAATAATTAATGGCTTATATTTAGAGATTCAAACAGCTCTGCAATTGTGAACTGTGGAAAAAACATTTGTTTAGACCAGCCTTTCTCAAACTGTTTAATATGAAGGAACCCTTGAAAAAAATATTCCTATCTCAGGGAACGCCTGTTAAAAATGGCTTCATCTATAGCTCACTGCACACTAATGTGATTGCCAAGCAGAAGAATGTCCCTCACATTTGTGATCAGTGGGAATAATCCAGATAACTAAAAAGTTCATTGGCTTTACGCTAGGTTCACACGTATGCGTTTTTTGCAGGCCGCGTTTTCGGGGGCATGGCAGCCCATTTCCTTTTAAAAAACATGGCCATTCCCTTGTGGATCCCGCACACGCACTGCGATTTTTCAGAATGAATGTCAGTGCCGCGCGTTTTCGCAGAGCAGTGTGTTTTCACTGCGGTTGGTTGCGAGTTTGGGAATCGCTGCAATTCCCACACCCACAGCCACACGCAGAAGTGTGAACCTAGTCTTTGGTTCATCCTATCTGAGTGAAAAAAAATTGCCCCTTGCTCAAGTAACCCCTAACAGCCTCTGGAGGAAAACTAGGGTTCCATGGAACCCTAGTTGGGAAAGGCTGGTTTAGAATGACCTGGCAAATCAGCAGGTGAATTAAGGCTTGTTCTCACGTGCGGCAGCCCTTGCCACCCTTCTGAAAAGCAATCTGTCATGGATCATTTTTCTGAGGAAATTTGACAGGCAGTGAGGGGGCAATATTTTGCCTCCTCACCACCTGTTTTGACCCTAAAAAGCCACCATGCCACAACTGCATGCAGTGCACGTGGTTGCAGCACAGCCCCCATACACTTTAATGGCTCAAGTTCAGCGGCAGTACCACCCCAAGTTCAGCGGCAGTACCACCCAACAGTTGGTTTTATTTTTTGCTGTGAAGCAAAGCATGTGTACAGCTCTGAGCAATTGCATCTCAATATTCAGATGGGCAGAGGAAAAGGGTGTAGAATTACAGCTCAACTGCCCGCTTTTACTGCCCCTAGGGCAGTAAAAGGCCACACATCTGATCGAGCCCCATCTAGTCAGCAGTCAGCACACAAAACTGTAAAAACATTTTCAGGTGGTGCCTTTTTAAACATTAGCAATGGTTCAGTGAATATAAATGAGGTGTCTAGCATACTTTAATAGTAACAAATTAGCCAAGTGGGACTTTGTACACAGAATGCATTGTGGTTAAATCATTTCACATTTTATACTAAAAATATAATCACAGCATAATTTATCTGAGCAGAGAATTCATCTGTTCAGATTGATGTGGAGTTCTCCATAGCAGATGTATACTGGTATTCATTTTATACCCGAGCCGTGAACAGACAGAGCTCTATGTTCTCTCATTTCTATATCTGATTATCCAGAACAGGCTACATCCCTCTTATATTTTTATCTCTGAAATGGCTGCTGAGCTATAAAAAAAAGTTAGGGTCATGTAAGGTGCAGAGAATTTCATTGCCCTCCAAGGTCTTCGTGAAATGATTTTCATTAAACATGGCAGTTGGATCCGGCCAGTCTGCACCCTCGGGCACCAGAAATCTCTGGTATGGGGGTGGGCAAGGGCAGCAATGATTAGAAATTAAAATAAGGGCATTAAAATAAACAAGGGAAAGTGTGCTGTGTGTACTGGAGAGAGTTATAGCAGCCATGGCTTGTAAAATGTGCTTGGTATAATGTATTCACTTCACTTTCATTTTGCTATATATACAATATTTTTTTAAATTCTGCTTATTATTTTATTTTTATTAATTAGGGATGTACAGATACCATTTTTTTTTTTACGAATACGAGTACTGATCCTTTTTTTTTTTTAGTACTCGCCAATTATGTATACCTACTGCAACTGTTGTGTTAATACTTCAGCTGTCAGCGATGGGACAAAGTAGTGATGCACCAATACCATTTTTTTTACAAGTACGAGTACTGATACTTTTTTTTTTCAGTACTTGCCAATACCAATTACCGATACCTACTGCAACTGTTTTATTTACACTTCAGCTGTCAGCAATGGTACAAAGCATTTAAAAGTTATTTACAAGTTAAATACCTTTTTTTTTTTTTTTGTGCCCTTTTTAATGTGAAATGTATAAATATATGTTAAAGGTGTAAAAATATTAATTAACAAAGCAAACAAAAAAAAAAGTTAAAATTATTTATAGTTTATAAAATAGAAGTGAACAAACAAAAAAAAGTCAGCAGGAAAATAATAATTAAATGGAGATGGAGAATGGAGTTAATTAGGCTACTTTCACACTGGAGCGGTGGGGGCGCTGGCGGTAAAGCGGCGCTATATTTAGCGCCGCTTTACCGGCGTTTTAGCGGCGCATTGCGGCCGCTCGCGGGGTGTTTTTACCCCCCGCGAGCGGCCGAAAAAGGGTCAATACCGCCCGCAAACCGCCGCTATAGCGGCGTTTTGCGGGCGGGTTCGGCGCGCTCCCCCATTGTTTTCAATGGGACCGGGCGCTATAGGAGCGGTAAATATACCGCTCCTATAGCGAGCCAAAGATGCGGCTTGCAGGACATTTTTGAGCGTCCTGCAAGCGCACCGCTTCAATGTGAAAGCCCTCGGGCTTTCACACTGAAGGAACAGCAACAGCTGTTTCGGGTCGGTTTGCAGGCGCTATTCTTAGCGCAATAGCGCTTGCAAACCGCCCCAGTGTGAAAGGGGCCTTAGGGCTTAATAAAAGGTTAAACAGAGGAACATTTAATAAAGAAAAAATGTTTTTTTACTTGACAGGTTGCTTTCAATCTGCAGATTGGGGTTCATCCCTTTGATCTGTAGATGAATAAACAGAAAGATACAAAAAGAAAACGGAAAATTGTATACTTACCCTTCCGTAATTTTCCTTTCCTGTTGCATCACATGGCAGCATACACATATGGGTTGTGGCTCCGCCTCCGCAACCTGATAGGACCGCGTAGCTATTAAACCTTGAGAGGGTCCCCGCCCCAGTATTCTCAGTATCTATATACCTCACCTCAGACGGGTGGGTAATTGTATGCTGCCATGTGATGCAACAGGAAAGGAAAATTACGGAAGGGTAAGTATACAATTTTCCGTTTTCCTGTCGCATCATGGCAGCATACACATATGGGGATTAACTCGCCAAACTGGGTGGGTCTGAACACAAATATTTTATTTACAAGGAATTGAGGTATTTGAACAGATAATTGCCCTCCCAAATTCCACCGTGGACAATCTGGCCGAGTCCACTTTGTAGTGCGTAATAAAGGTACTCTTAGAGGACCATGTGGCTGCTTTGCATATCGTTTCCGAGGAGACTTTGCAGAAAGCTGCCCAGGAGGTCGCCATTGCCCTTGTGGAGTGTGCCCTTATGCCCTCAGGTACTTGAGTTTTACTGGAAGTGTAGGTTCTACTGATGGTTTTTACCAGCCACGCTGCGATAGTGCGGGATGTTGCTGCTTGACCTTTCCTAGGGCCATATGGAATGACTAGGAGGTTCTCCGATTTCCTTAGGTCACTGGTCATTGAGAGGTATGCCAGGATGTTGGTTTTTAGGTCTAGTGGATGTGGATTCCCCTGTTCCGTGGTTAGAACGGGAAGACAAATTTCCTGATTGAAATGGAAGGAAGACATCACTTTTGGGATGAATCGGTCCGATGGTTTCAGGACTATCTTGTCTGGGTAGACTGTCAAGTATGGTTCGGTGGCCATCAAAGCGTGGATTTCCGAAACTCTTTTGGCTGATGTAATTGCTATGAGGAAGGTGGTTTTTAATGTTAAATTCCATAGCGATATTCCTTCAACTGGAAAGAATGGTTCGCGACACAGGGCATCCAGTACCACTGCAAGGTCCCAGGTCGGGAAGGAAGGTTTTTTGGGAGGCCTTATTTTCAGGCAGGCCTTCTGGAATTGCTCAATGAGTGGTTCCCTTGCCCATCTTACGCCCGTCATGGCAGATAAAGCTGACACGTGTACCTTTAGGGTATTTGACCCAAGACCCTTGTCAAGACCTCGCTGCAGGAATTCCAGAATCTGTGCCACTGTTGGAGATGTTGGATCCCATGCTTGTGTTTGTGCAACCGCGAGGAATTTTTCCCAGATTCTCCTGTAGGTGTTGTTGGTGGTGACTTTCCTGGCTTGGAGGAGAGTGTCTACCACTTTCTGTGAGCAGCCCTGTGCTACGAATCTAGACCTCTCAATCTCCATGCTGTCAGGTGTAGTCTTCCTGGACATGGGTGGAGGAGCTGACCTTGGGATAGTAGATCCGCTGCTATGGGCAGTGGTAGTGAATCCGCTGTATTCAGCTGGAGGAGAGTCGTGAACCATGGGCGTCTCGGCCAGAAGGGAAGGACCGCTATCACTGTGGATCCCGAGTTCTTGAGTCTGAGTAGTAGCCTCGGAATAATTGGTATCGGTGGAAACACGTAGCCCAGGTTGAAGTCCCAGCTGTGCTGTAAGCAGTCCGTACCTTCTGCTGTCGGGAAGGGTACTCTCGACAAGAACCTGCGACACTTCGTGTTGGATGGAGTTGCTGCCAAGTCTATCTCTGGTACTCCCCAGGTCTTGGTTATCAGGGAGAATGCTTGGTGGCTCAGTGTCCATTCGCTGTTGGACACGAAACTCCTGCTCAGGGTGTCGGCTATTTGGTTCTGGGTCCCTGGCACATATGCTGCCCGGAGACCCGAAAGGTTCTGCTGTGCCCATTCGAAGACTGGTCGGACTTCTTGTAGCATTGATCGACTTCTGGTACCTCCTTGCCTGTTGATGTAGGCAACTGCTACTCGATTGTCCATCTTCAGTAAGACTTCTTTGCCCTTCAGGAAGTGGCTGAAGGCTAGGAGAGCTTTGAATGCCGCCCTCATTTCCAATATGTTGGACACCATATTGTGTGTACTGAACGGCCAGCAGCCTTGGACTGCGAGGTGTTGGTAGTGTGCTCCCCAACCTTCCCCGCTGGCATCCGAGGTGATTACTTCCTGGGAGAGAAGGACTATGTTCTTGCATCTCTTTAGGTTGTGTGGCCTGGTCCACCACCAGAGTGATTGTTTCACTTCCTCTCTGAGCACAATTGGTTGGAACATTGATACGCCGTTCCACTGCCTGAGAAATGACACTTGAAGAGGTCTTGTGTGCCACTGAGCCCATCGAACCATCGGGATGGTCGCTGAGAATGAACCCAGAATGCTGAGACACTCCCTGGTGGGGATTGAGCTGGCCGAAAGCAGCCTTCTTGCCTTTTGGATCAGTATAGGGATCTTTTCCCTCGGGAGCTCTATAGTGTTGAGGAGTGTATCCAGTTCTGCTCCTAGAAAAATCATCCTCTGTGTGGGATTTAGATTGCTCTTTTTCCAATTGATCAGCCACCCGAATTTCTGCAGGGTGGAGATTAACATGGATCGATGTGTAAGGAGGGACTCTTGATTGTTTGCGAGTAGGAGGATATCGTCCAGGTAATGGTGGACTCTTAGACCTTGTTCCCTTAGAAGAGCCATCACTGGAAGTAGGACCTTTGTGAACGTCCTTGGAGCAGTGGAAATCCCGAATGGGAGGCTTTGGAATTGGAAGTGTTGCCTGCCTACCGCAAAACGGAGATACTTTTGGAATGAAATGTGAATGGGGATATGTAAGTAAGCGTCCTGTAAATCTATAGAGAGCATCCAGTCTCCGATGTTTATGGCCTGAAGAATCGACTGCAGGCTTTCCATCCTGAATGTTTCTACCTGGATCGATCGGTTTAGCTTTTTTAAGTCCAGAACTGGACGAAGATCCCCCGTCTTTTTCTTTACCAGGAACAAGGGTGAGTAGACCCCTTTCCCCCTCTGGGATAATGGTACTTTTACTATCGCCTGCTTTTGGTCTAAGCCTTGAACATACTCGGTCAATAGTAGTCTCTTGTCCTGAGATGTCGGTAGTTTTGTTATACAAAACCTGCTCCTTGGCCGTTTTCGAAAACTCCATTTGTGGCCGAATTGGATAGTAGCTACTGTCCATGTATCCTTTATTGTTTCCGCCCATACCTGCTTGTATTTCATGAGTCTGGCTCCTACCACAGCTGGTTGAGCGGGCATGGCGTCAAAAGGATTTCTGATCCCCTGAGACAGGGTTCTTGGATTTTTGAAATTTGAGAAAGGAAGACTGGGGGTTCTTCCAGCTCCTCCTGTACTCTCTGCCGGGTCTGTAAGACTTCGCCTCCCTATATTTGTTAGGTAGGTTCCTTCTAAAGGTGGGCGGTCTTTGTTGTCTTGGCCTTCTATCCGAAGGGATAAGGCCAGATTTTCCCCCGGTTACTTTTGAGATAGCCGAGTCTAGTTTCTCACCAAAGAGGTTTGTTCCATCAAAGGGAATCTTGCACCAATTGGATTTTGAAGATGGATCCGCCGACCAGGGCTTTAGCCAAAGTGCCCTTCTGGCCATTACTGAGCTCAGCATTGCCCTAGATGTAGATTTTATTATGTCTACAGACGCTTCTGCGACAAAATCGCCTGCGAGGGATAGCTCCTGGAGTGCAGATATTACTCTCTCCTGCTCCACTCCCTCCGTCACTAGTTTCTCGGCACTGGAAGACCAATTGGAAATAGCTTTTCCTACCGCTGCCAGCGCTACTGCAGGTCTGCATGCGCCTCCCGCTGACAAATAGGTTTTTTTTTTTTTTTTTTTTTTTTTGAGGTCGAGATCGATTTTCCTGTCCAATACGTCTTTGAACGTAACTGCATCCTCAATTGGAAGCGTCACATGCCTGGCAAGTCTCATCAGTGAGGAGTCTACTACTGGCGGGGATATCAGTGGGTTCACGTTAGGCTCTTTTAGAGGATAGAGTTTTGCTAGTCGATTGGCAAGACTAGCTTTTTTCTCCGGCTTTTGCCACTCTTCCTTAATTAAGTCTTCCAGCTCCTCAATGAATGGGAAGGTCTCTGGCTCTTTCCTGAGATTTGGGAAGTACTTCCTCACTTTATGAGGAGTTTCTTTCTCTTCCACCCAATCGATCGATTCCTTGATTGATTTTATAAAGGGTTCAACCAAAGTGAAGTCGAAGCCAGTAGATGTTTCTATGTCTTCGGTATCAGACAGAAGTTCTGTCGTCTTTGAAGTGGAAGGGGCAGAGGGAGAGTCTTGAACTGCTCTGCTTACCTCGGGCCCTGCGATTTGTAGGGTCGGTTCTCTCACTGGTTGGCTTAACTCCATCTCTCTGTCTTTAGTTGCTTCGTTGAAGCATGTCCGACAGGCCAGCTTGTCTGGGAGCGCTATTGCGCCGCAAATCCAACAGGAGTTTGCTGATGGACGGAGACTCTGCGCATGCGGGGAGCGTCTGCGTGTAGGAGTTCTCCTGCGATAGGAATGCCCATGTCTGGAGTAAGATCTTGATCTGCTCCTTCTGCGACTGGATCTGCCTCTGTCCCTTGAACGGCTTCTTCCACGATCTGAGCGGCTGTGTCTGCGACTTGAGCGTCTGCTCTTTGATCGTCTTGAGTGCGATGATCTGGGCGACCTGGTAGGGCTGTTCCATTTAAACAGCGTTAGTGCCATGCTCTCTTTTTCCTCTTCTTACTTACCCGTCTTCCCCTCTTACCTTTTAGGCTGGCGATGGTCTGCTGGGGCAGCGGCCTCCATGAAAAAGTGAGTCCTGTAATACAGGGAAATGAGGAGTGCAAAGAAGCAGGCAGAGGATTGTAGTTAGGAAATACAGGCAATGGGTTAACTAACCTTAATCTGAAGAGTAATACTGCAGAGTATGCAGCTGGTAGCAATTGGTTCAGCAGTAGAAGAGATGCAGTGAAGTTTTTCCTTCAAACTAGCAGCGTTTCTCTGTATATGCAGCCACAGAGAAACACAGAGACTGTCAGATTTTTAAATTTTGGCGCCGCCGTCGCCGTAGCGATGACGTCACGCTCGTGCATGCGCAGTAGCGCCGCTCGTCGCCATTTCGGAAGCTGGAAACCCAGCTAGAGGGCGAGAATCTAGTCCTCTGAGCATGCTCCGTTGCTCAGAGCCGCTCGGCCGTCCTGAATAGGGAAGAGGAGGACTAACTAACCCAGCATGCCTGTTCTAAAGGCTAATCCGGCGACCACTCAAGGAATTAACTCACAGGTATGGATATTTGATAAACTACTGCCCCACACACACCAGGGAAGATAGACCTATTAATAGGAGGTGATACTACATGGCATTCCAATATGAAAAATCCCTGCATAGTACACAGATAGATGGGCCGATTTACAGCCCTAAGACACCAGTGCATGAAAGATAGGATTGGAGGCCGCTGCTTGTTAAGCCTATTTAAGGCTTGTTTAAGTGAGAAAATGTTGTTTACATACCCCTGAGACCATCAGAGTGGGGTTCCTCCATTTAGCTCATTTAGAGGCTGTACAGGTAGGACTTCCAGCCAGGAGAGGCTTGAACCTGGCTGGGGCGATAGCGGTAAGAGGTGCTGTACTTTTCGGTCTTGTCAGGTGAGGAAAAAAAGGAGAATACTGGGGCGGGGACCCTCTCAAGGTTTAATAGCTACGCGGTCCTATCAGGTTGCGGAGGCGGAGCCACAACCCATATGTGTATGCTGCCATGATGCGACAGGAAACAATGTTTCTTTCTGTTTCAGCGTGGTGTTGTTGATATACATTGCTCAATTATTTTTTTTTTTTTTACAGCTCCAATTGCTGGGACTTTGATTACACTTCAGCTGTCACTGACACTGAACGCCACTGACAGCTGAATGATTCATCGGTTGTTAAGGACACATCAGCCCCGATCCTTAACAACAGATAATTGCTGCCTTTTTTTTGTTACATTGCAGCTATCAGTGGGGGAATTCCATTGACGGCTGAAAGAACCGAGCCTGAAAATGCTTAATATCGACACCGATACCGATATCGGTGCAACCCTATTATTAATATTTTATAAAAATGGTGTACTGCATCCTTTTTTTAACAGAGATGTACTGCATCCTTAAAGTTCATTCCAAAAGAAGTATTTTGGATCCCCCAGTGCAGACGGAAAGTACGTTTTTGTTTTAAATTGTTGGAACATGTTATACGCATGTGCATGGAGAAACCTGTTGCGAAAGCATACATTACCATTGCTGTCCTCCATCTAAAAAATGCTATTTGCCTGGCTGACATGTGGATCCTGTGGCTTCAGTATTTTGAGAGTCACTGATCTGCAAGGTTATAGCTTGTGAAGTTGCATGAGTCCACCTTTCACAGTGTATGAAAAGCTTAAAGTTCAATTAAACCCTCAATTTTTTAACGTACTTTCAGCAATTTAACTGCTTGCTGCCTACAGGCCGTATATATATATGGACTGGGCAGCAAGCTGTTATAATATGTACATGACAGCTGCAGCCATGATATTGGTATTGTTTTCCAAATCAGCTTTTCAGTAACAGTGATCTGAGCAGCTTCACAGCCGCCTGATCACTTTTACAGTTTTACTGCCACAGCTAGCCACCTTCCCTGAGCTCTCCCATCCCACAAGTGAGCTTGGGAGCACTTGAAGTGGTTGCCCACAGAGGAGATGGAGGAACATCCATTCCCCCATCTCCTAAGCGGCGCAGATTTTGTCACTTCCAATTTCGGTGCCGTCATTCCCTGGCCAGCACAGCCAGGTAAACATCTGATCAAACACATCTGTGTTTGATCAGATGCCTTGAAGAGCAGAAAAGACATTAGTAGTCTATTAGACCCCTGATGTATCTATGAAGGGTACCCATCAACTATCACAAGGGGCTTGTTCAACCCTTGTGATAGCATCAAAGTTAAATGGAAAAAAAAAAGTGTAAACTCACGCATAAATACAAACGCGCCAACACATTAAAGCAATATACTTGTGTTTCAGTTCCACCACAATGCATGTTGCAATACATTGTGTTTCCAAAAAAGGGGTTGCATGCAGTTCCTGCGCAATGAGGTGTGTTAGCAGTGCGTTTAAAAAGAATGTGCTGCCTTAACACAATGCAGATGAATGCATTAACACACTGCACAGAATTGATCTCTGTGTAAAGCCTAGTAGCCTAACCCAGCAGTGAGCTGACTGAGCTGACTGCTGTCGTTTGGTGTTATGAGCGCCAACCCCCCCACTAGAACACACTGATCAGCGATCATAGCCATTGGTTGCTAGCAATGATCGGATGCTGGTTTTCCAGCATGTCCCATTCGACATGAGCCAGTGGCTAGACCGACTTCTGTCGGAAAGACAGCTGTACACACCTACTGAATGTTGGCTGGTTCCTGTGTGTACCCAGCCTAACCCCAGGCAAGTATATTACCCCTAAAATTGCCTTTACCCCAGCTAATAGGGAATATAATACCCATTCTTAAAAAAAGTATAACTTACCTTACTGGTCTGCAGTTTTCTCACTGCTCTTCTTGTCAATGGCATACAAAACAGAACCTATGCCCACTGACTGTCCTGCATTATATGTGATGATGCAAGCATTTTATTCTTTATCAATTGGCTTACCTCTCAACTTTTTGAGATGGGAATGAGGGACACCTATCGGCAAAAGTATGTAGGCATAGGAGACACCCCTGCCACGCCCGCTTAAAGGAGAAATAACCCCGACAAAAAAAAAGATTAGTTAAACCCACAAGGGCTTATTTTTACCACTACTATTCCTTTATATTGGCTTTTGAAATTCACAAATGCAGCAATTTAGAAATTGGATGAAAGGTTTAGCACTGGCAAGCACTTATTAAAGGATAAATAGGGCATTTTATATACATCTATATAGATCAGACCAAAATGAGGGATAAATGAGGAGGAAAGAGGGACAGAGGGACATTGCTCCAAATCAGGCACAGTCCCTCGAAATCAGGCACAGTTGGGAGGTATGCAAATTGGTCAGAGGGGCACAATTGTATCTGTTTTTCCTTATCTGGAAATTTATGACAAAAAATGAGATAGGAAAAGAACCAAAAAAGTTAAGTCTACCCATTATTAGAAGCTTAGAGAGAATCTATTACTTATGCACACGAGTGGATTGTACACACAAGCGGATTTTCCATCTGAATTACGCTCAAGCTTGGCTTGCATACACACGGTCACACAAAAGTTTTGAACTTTCGACCATCAAGAACGCGGTGACGTACAACACTACGAGGAGCCAAGAAAATGAAGTTCAATGCTTCCGAGAATGCGCCTAATTGTTTCCGAGCATGCGTAGGAATTTTGCGCGTCAAAACTTTTTCTGACCGAAAAATTGAGAACCTGCTCTCAATCTTTTGCTGGCTAGAATTCAACCAGCAAAAGTCCAATGGAGCATACAGATGGTCGCATTTTCCGACCAAAATCTCTCATCGGACTTTTGCTGGCAGAATTTCCCATCATGTGTACGCGGCATAAGGATATTTATGAATGATTGAATTATACTATGTTGTGTTTTTGGAGATTTATCATCCATACAGCTTCATCTATCATAGATTTCCCTATACAGGTGCTGTTTCTTTACTTAGCAGCAGAGCGTGAAATCGTGACAATGTCCTCTGGCTTGTGTTTCCTCTGTTTTCATAAAGTTCCAAATCCTTTATCAATTTTCCAAATAATTTTCTTTTCACTGCTTCCCTTCATCTGTTTCCTGCACTGGGACCCATGATGTGTTGTGTGCCCCCGACCACAAAGGCACAGCCACAAAAACATGATTAATTTATTTTCTTTATGTTACAGGGTGCCGCTGATGTATTTGAAACAGATTGTAAACCTTTTCTAATTGGGGTCATTAATGTAGGAAATTCCTGACTGATGCAACTATCAATTTAGCAGATAAACATAGACTTTTAGGAATACGAGCAAAAGCATTCCTCAAAACAATATTGATTTCAGGTGAATGGGCCCAGTTCTAAATCGGCAGTGGGCATGGTTTTTAATGGTAGGTTTAGTTTAATGGGTTTAGTGGCTGGGAACAGGGAGGGCAACATTTGGTAAGGTTTATAGATTGGTACAGGAACATATGAGCTTGGCCACTACTACAGTGCCTTGAAAAAGTATTCATACCCCTTGCCCTATAAGGCCTGTGGTTATGACTAAGGCCTTATAGGCTGAAACGCGTCAACTGATTTAATCAGCATTTGTTCACTGTGGCTATTCAATAAAATGAAGACATTTTAAGAGCAACAACCGGAGTGCGGATCAATTTTTCTACACTTCTCAGCCAATCAGGAAGGATAGCTGGGACACTCATGGACATCGCTGGACGGAGAGAGAGCTCAGGTAAGTATTAGAGGGGCTGAGGGGAGCTTCTGCACACAGAAGGCTTTTTACCTTAACCACATGCCGACCGGGCCATAGCTGAAAGACAGCTACAGCACGGTCAACTTATTCTGGGTGGACGTCCGTGGGACCTACTCACAGAATCGCGCTCCCGTGCACCCCCTGGAACATCCGTGACCGCTGGGTCCGGGGGACACGACTCATCACGGATCACGGTAAATGGCCGCTGATGGCGGCCATTTACCACATGATCGCTCTGTCAAATGACGGAGCATCACTTGTAAACAAACCGGCGTCATGTCATGTTCCTCCCTCCCCTCTCTGTACCGATCGGTACAGTGTGAGAGGAGAGAGGGAGAGATCATTTGCAGCGCTGTGGGCACTACAGATCCAGCCCACATCGCTGCTCTGTGCCAGTACTGCACAATACTGTGCCATACTCTGCCATACTCGCCAATACTCTGCCATACTCGCCAATACTCTGCCAATACTCTGCCAATAAATTTTAACAGAAACAAATAATTATTATTTTTTTTTACCAAATTTTCTGTATTTTTTTATTTATAGCGCAAAAAATAAAAAAAAACAGCGGTGATTAAATACCACCAAAAGAAATCTCTATTTGTGTGAAAAAAATTACAAACATTTCATATGGGTACAGTGTTGCATGACTGAGTAATTGTCATTCAAAATGTGAGAGCACCGAAAGCTGAAAATTGGTCTGGTTAGGAAGGGGGTTTAAGTGCCCAGTGGGCAAGTGGTTAATGCATAGAATGCAGTAAAATAAAAAAAACCTTCTGCCTTTACAGCCCCTTTAAACCACTCATTGTTTCAGTATTATAATATGCTTAGTCTGAATTTCCCAGCTTTGTGAATGTTTTACTTTAAATGTTTAAAATGCAGAAATGTGGCCATAAAGGCAATGATGAAACATAAGGAATATTTACAGAAATAAAAAGCCAGTTATAAGATCTCATTTCCGTGTTCTTAAAGATTTGCTGCCCTTGAGACATGTGGCCTACTTTTCTGTGTGTCTATTTCCTGCTGAGCTGATATTCAAGCATGCCAGAATATATAACACATCATTTCGAGTCTGTTCATGAATTCAGCCCTGACATGAGCAAGTTTTTAAAGCAGATAGTCACTGCATATTAATGCTGATTGGAAACATGCTTTACCCTGACAGTCCCCGAAATAGGGAAATGTACTACACTCTCATTTCAAAATGAGTAACAAGATTACATAATAGTAACCTGTTTCCCCATCCATTTATACAAACACAATTTAATGATCACTCATTAAAGTTTTTACCTGTAGAGCTACGCATTTTTACCATTTGTTGCAGTCCAATTTCTTTACATATACCTAGAGGTAATATGTATTAGAGTGCAACTAAACTGTATCTGAGCACCACAATCTGAAAAACAGTATTTAATTCATTTTTAATTTTCAAAGCAAACACTCCCATCCATCTACATATGTTTCCGTGCATTATTTTGTTGAGAAATCACCTAAAAAACATCCTCCTATTATTTCTGCTTGCAGCCAACTAAGGGCAGATGGATTACTTCCTGGAATCCATCTGCCCTTAGTTCAGGCATGCAGGCAGGAAGGGTTGCTTAGCTGAGCAAGCTCCCTCCACATGAAAGAAAAAATTAACAAGGGACACCAACATAGTTGTATCTTTGTTTTTAAAAACTACGGGATAATGGCGTTGTGGGAACTTGCCCAAAAAAAAAAAACAAGCATAATAATATTATTCTTGATATCACTAGAAAATAAAAGCCTTTTAAAATACGTTTGGCAGAACTCCATCAGTATCACCATTATCCCATTAAAGAAGAAGAACGTGCGCTGCATTTCTAGATTTTATCATTTGCCACGTCACGAATGTTAATTCTCCATTATGAATGCTAGTTTACAAGACCGACCGCTTCTGGCTCGTCCTTGCTTCCGAGCATGTGTGTTTGTACTTTGGACTTTTGTCCGACGGACTTGTGTACACACGATAGGAAAATCCGACAACAGACATTTGTCCGCGGAAAATTTTAAAGCCTGCCATCCAACATTTGTCGGTGGAAAATCCAACAACAACTGTCCGATGGAGCGTACAAACAGTCAGATTTTCCGGCAACAGCCTGTCGTCACACATTTTCCGTTGGAAAATCCGATCGTGTGTACGAGGCTTTAGAGTTAGGTATACAAGGTGTACAAAGTCATACAGTTCAGTTTTCTTTGGAAAGTAGCCACATCAGCCATTACAGTGGAACCTCGGATTACGAGCATAATCCATTCCAGGAGAATGCTCGTAATCCAAAGTACTCGCATATTAAAGCGGGTTTCCCCATTGAAGTCAATGGAAATGAAAATAATTAGTTCCGCATTGACTTCAATGGCATGCAATAATGCATGCGGCCGGAGCCGGGGGCGCCAGAGAGCCTCAGAAAGGTCCGAAAAGGCCCGAGGACACCTCGGCTGACCTCGGTAAACCTCTGAAAGACTTTGTTCCAGAGATTTGCCAAGGTCAGACCTCTGGCCTTTTCGCGCATTTCCGAACGGCGATGTTCGGCTCCGGCGCTGCCCCACCTCAGGCCAAACGCGGTACTGCACACCGGTTTGGCCTGAATCGTGCTCGTTTTGCGAGACAACACTCGCAAACCGAGTTACGATTTTTTAAAATACAGTGGTCGTATTGCGAAACGCTCGTTAACCGCGTTACTTGCAATCCGAGGTTCCACTGTACTTTGAAAGCCTTTCCCCTGCTAGCATGCTGCAGAGAAAAAAAAGACCAGTTAGAAGGTGCAGCGTGCTTTGCGCATGCGCAGTGGGGAACCAGCTATGAAGCCAAAAGGCTTCACAGCCGGTTTCCCTTACCACGAATAGCAGTGGCAGCACCCAAGAGCCGATCCGAAAATGGGCTGGGGTGCCAACATCGCGGGCTCCTTGGTCAGGGAAGTGTCCTTATATTAAAAGTCAGCAGCTACAGTAATTGTAGCTGCTGACTTTTTTAATTTTTTCGTGGGTGGGGCGGAACTCCGCTTTAAGCTCTGATGAACCCTTTTAACAATACTTGGGAAGAAGGAATATGGCTCTGTGTATTTATACTGTGCACATCACAAAGCGCGGTATCAGTGTTGCAGTGTGTTCTTCTTACTCATCCTGGGTGGCACCCCAATGCATTTATACATTGTAAATCAACACATCTGCCCTTCAGTATTTCAGCCAACGCACAGTGCATTCACAGTGCACACATGGCCAAAAATGTGAAGGTCTATTTTTTCCTGAATTGAGGCTCATCTATGGGCAAGATGAACCCCTGTTTTACCAAAATGGTTTCCAGCAAAAACCTCCAAAGCTGTTTTTAACAGGGGGTCCCCGACTTACGTTTCCCCTTCCTACGAACCTCTCCTACTTACGAACCAGGAACCTCTGCCATTTTGCGCGGACCCTTGGCCGTTCTGCGCATGCGCAGCCACACAGGGCCTCAGAAAATGACGGCAAACATCGGAAATGTCCGTAATTTGCCGTGCATGCGCAGAACGGCATTCGACGGAACATCGGAAATGTCCGTAATTGACGTTCTGCGCATGCGCGGCCGACTTACGACCATTTACGATTTAAGAACAGGAGGACAGTCCCTAACGGGTTCGTAACCCGGGGACCCCATGTACTCACTTTAAGCCCCATACACACGGTCGGACTTTTTCATGGATTCTGTCCGATCGGACAAGGTTGTTGAAAAATCAGACCGTGTGTAGGCACCATCGGACAGTGTTCGTCGGTTTGTCCGACGGACAAAGTCTTATCTCCTGCTGGAAAGATTTGCCGTCAACACGGTCCGATCACACCAAATCCGATCGTGTGTACGGTTGTCCGACCGGACAAAGTGCTACGCATGCTCAGATCACATTACAAGACCAAAGCTATTGGCTACTAGCCTCTACGTAGTCCCGTCGTAGGCAACAAACGTCACCACGTTCAGAATGATCGGATTTTCCGACAACTTTGTCTGACCGTGTGTACGCAAAACCAACATCAGACAAAGTATGACGGACATGGTCCGACGGACCTGGTCCTCGGATAATCCGCGCGTGTGTATGGAGCTTTAGACTGGGTTCACATATGAGCCTGCAGAGGCTCCCAGCAGGGTTCCGGTGCGTCCCCGTTCACCGTTTCAGATCTAATTTCAGGACCTGAAACGAACCAAAAGACGCACAGGTCTCCTGTGCAAATCGCACTTTCACTTCGCACTAGTGTGAACCCAGCCTTATGCCGCGCACACACGGTTGGACTTTCCGGCAGAATCTTTCCATCGGATATTCCGATCGTGTGTGGGCCTCATCAGACTTTTTTTTTTGAAAATTCTGACGGACCTAGAAATAGAACATGTTTTAAATATTTCCGAAGGAATCAATTTTATATCGGAAAAAACGCTCGTCTGTATGCTGTTCCGACGGACCAAAAACGACGCATGCTCTGAAGCAAGTACGAGACGGAAGCCTTTTGGCTACTACTGGCTATTGAACTTCCTTTTTCTAGTCATGTCGTACGTGTTGTACGTCACCACGTTCTAGACGGTCGGACTTTGGTGTGATCGTGTGTACGCAAGGCAGTGTGTACGTGGCATTAATCTGCCATCTGGGAATGAAGACTGGTGATCCACTGCTGTAGTCCATCCACACTGAACCTCTTTTCAACATCCCCTTATTATTGGAGTGTTCAGGATCCTGCCAATGGACAGGCAATAGAAAGTGTCCACAGCACCAGGCAGACACATGGGCTCCTAAGGAAGAACCCTACCAGTCTCCGCAGTCCAGAAGACAAAAGACATGGGGCCCAGCAATATTTGACATGTTAAGGCACATGGAAAGATGTGAATGGGCTTTAAAGAAGGGATACACTCACTGTAATTAAATAATAGGGTGGATGAAATTACTATATTTGGCCCATATACCTGAAACTGAAATAATGTTTTGACTTCACATCCACTTTCATGAATAATATAGCTGGGTGTGCATAGAGCTGCTTCAGCTGGATTTTTTTGGACTGTTCAGGTGTAAAGTGTTTTTTTAGCTTTTGAGTTCAAATTCTAATTGGGAAAAATTGAATAAAGTGGTCTCAATTTTTTTTTTCTTATACAGTTTCATGTTCTTTAATTAACCACCTAATTAGCTTAACGTGGAACTGCAGTCTGCTCACATAATTTGTAATAAAAACATCTTTGCCACTCTGAAGCTTCCCTCCAACCACTTTGCATATTATTTTATATATAGTGTGATTCTGTACTTGCCAAATATGCTGCAGAAATCTCCCTCCACTGAGTCTGGCTGCATTCGTGGGCAGCTGAAGCTGCTGCCTGTTCACTTCCTGGATTTACACAGACACACAGAGGCACACCTCCAGCTCTCTAGCTCTCATTGGCCCTCTTATGACTCATTTCCCCTCTCTTCCTGGCAAACTCTCAGGAGAGTGAGATAGCTGTGCATGATGTCATAAGCCTAGGCTTTTTTCCAGACAAGAAACAGGAAGCGGGCTGTATAAGGGATTTACTGGCTGAAAAAAAAATGTTTTACTATCCAAAGATAAAACAACAAGGGCAGAATGATGTTGATATGGCTCAAAGAAGCCTTTTTTTTTTGGTAGATGGATTCTGTAGAGGGGAATTTGGGAATTGGGTGAACTGGGTATGCCACAGATCAGTGCAATTTTGATGTGTGATTTAATTGCGGCTTGCGACTTTATTTAACAGAAGTCAATGCAAGTCAATGCAAGTCGCAATGAAATTGCAGAAAAGTAGGTTTGGGTCACAACAATTTAAACGGTTCCATTGCCGCAAATTAGGTGCGACTTGTCATGCGATTTTGAACTGTCAAATCACATGACAAATCACTGGTGTGAACCAGGGCTTATGCATATAATTCATTAAAATAAAAATAAAATTGTACTTTTAGAACCACTTTAAAGCAGCCGGGTGCATGGCGCCTTAGCCTACATAAGGAACCTATTAGGAATCTCTTCAAATGAATAATAATAAAAACAAAATGTAATATAGGGGCAGACAGATGTCAACAATTAAGTACACTTGAGGTCTTAGTCATGTTATATGTGTAACCAGACAACTATGAGTGATATGGCGAAACCTCTTTTTAAATACTTGCCTAAAAAGGTTACATAACAGGTAATGCAAACATTGGTTTCATAGTTACAAACTCCTGTTTGTTTTTTTAGTGTTGCTATGTTTACTGTTTTGTATTGCTGTTTCTTCTATACATATATAGAATACCTCCATTGGGTTTTATACTGCTCCCTTAGTACTTAGTACTGAAAAAATACCCCCTAAATGACAGAGTCAGCCTGCAGTACATTAGACTGATGTTGGCATTGACATGTTTGCTAATGTGGTCAGGGCTATTTGACACATAAGTCCTTGGCAATAAGGATCTGACTGATCAGTTACATAATATTTACAAATAGTTGTTCAGTGGGTGGGCCAGTGTTCTTCAATTTAGTTAAATTCAACAGTTAAAGTGGTGTTTCCCCCTAAAAAAAAATCCTAAAAAAACAAAAATAATTGGAAATTTTTTTTTTTTTACACACCTCTAAATGCCTTTTGCTAGGGGGTCCCTCATAGTCTGCCTCCTTTGGTGCCTGGGCTGGTGACATCACTACCTCTTGGCGCAGGAAGGGCTCCCCAGTCATCTGGGACCTGTCATGTGTCCCAGATGACTGTGTGGCCAATCACGGCGCGCGCGGCGCCGCTCGCATATGTGCAGTGGGTGCCCGGCTGTCAAGCCACAGCCGGGTGCCCACAGTTGCAATGCCGGCGCCACTGAGCGGATCGGGGGGTGAGCGGAGCTTCGACCCCCCCGTATCAAAGGACCATGGAACAGGTAAGTGTCCGATTATTAAAGTCAGCAGCTGCAGTATTTGTAGCTGCTTTTTTTTTTTTTTTTTTTTAGGGATACACCTCTTTAAAGTGATTGTAAGGGGTTTTTTTTAGTTTTTTTTAAATAACAAACATATCATACTTACCTCCACTGTGCAGCTCGTTTTGCACAGAGTGGCCCCAAACCTCATCTTCTGGAGTCCCCCGGCGGCTCTTGCGGCTCCTCTCCACATCAGATAACCCCCTAGGATAAGAGGGGGTTACCTTTCGGGCGCGCTCCTGAGTCCAGCATTCGGCATCCATAGCCACATAATGTAAGACTTGGCTCCGTCCCCTGGCGCCCGCGTCATTGGATTTGAATGACAGCAGTGGGAGCCAATGGCTGCGCTGCTATCCAATCAAAAGCCTAGAACCCCGGGCATGCTCGTAAGCAAGGATGAGCCAGTCTTGTAAACAAGCTCGTAATGGAGAATTAACATTTGCGACATGGCAAATTATGAAATCTCGAAATGCAGCGCACAATTCTCTTCTTTTTTAATGGGATAATAATAAAGCTGCTTTGCTGGTGATACTGATGGAGTTATTGCAAACTAATTTTCAAAGGCTTTTTTTTTTCTAGTGATATCAAGAATAATATTATTATATATATATATTTTTTTTTTTTTATTGGGCAAGTTACCACAACACCATTATCCTGTATTTTTTAAGAACAAAGATACAAATATGTTGGTGTCCCTTGTCACTTTTACATTGTATTTTTTAAAATGTAACTGCCTACTCCCAAACTGTCATTTGAAGTAAAACACATAGCCAAGTATTATTCTACACAATTTCTTTATTGTGCATAAAAAAAAAGAAAAAAAAAAAAAATTAAACATGCTATCTGCCAATAGAACTTAACCAAAAAGTGCATTCTATGTATCTAAAAATATAGAAAATATACCAAATCAAATCATTATTCAACAAAAAAATAATGTCAAAGCAATAACTCCAAGGCCAATAATAAATAACACGTTATTTCCTCCAATTCCACACCATGTCTGGTTGACAAACGGCCATTCAGAAACGAACTGAAAAGCACAAAATGAAAAGCGTAAACTGAAAAGCGCTAAATGAAAAACACGAAAAGAAAAGCGCGAATCAACACTCACCAAGCTTCTGCTAACACGAAATTAGCAGAAGGAACCCAAAGGGTGGCGCTAAACAGCTGAAAAAACACGTAGAACATCTAGTACTACGTTCGTAAATGTTGGCCAACATTTGTGTGACCGTGTGTATGCAGGACAAGTTTGAGCCAACACCCACGGTTCTGTGCAGTGGTTTGGAAATAAAATTAAATTTTTATTTCTGTCTGTGCTGACTGTACCTCGACTTTTATGGGCATTCTAATGGGGGAGATGTAGTTAGCACTCAAGCCACCTCCTCCCTCTTCAATCTGCAGCTCTACATTTTATCTTGCAGAACTCTTCCACCTTCTTGTACCGACAACAAGACTTGTACAAAAAAGAAAGAATGAGCCCAGCTGCCAGCTATTTTCTGGAGAAAGACTACAGTAGTAGCTGCCAGCTTGTGTTGCAAATGATCATGCTGGAGAGAAGCATTGTCAGTTACAAAAACACAAACCCACAACACAAGCCTGCTACTGCACAAATCTCTGTTGGACAGCTGAGCTCAGACCTACCTACCTGCTAGTCAGTTGGTCTTCACCACAGCTCCTGATGATGAAGATGGCTGGGAATCCTATTGGTTCTGGTGGGGGGGAGCAACACAGGGTTGACTGGAATGGAAAGGCTATGGCGCTGAGACTGAGACTCATGGGGCTGTATACAAGAGAGTGTTCAAGTCAGGTAGAAGTCTTGGCAGGCAATAGGCGAGAGAGTAGTCAGGTCCAATCAGGGGTTGAGGCAGATGGCAGACAAGGAAGAAGTCAGGTACAAGCAGGGGTCAGGTCAGGTGGCAGGTGAGAAAGTAGTCAGATACAGGCAGAGGTAAAGGCAGGCAAAAAAGTTGTCTGGTCCAGGCAAGGGTAGAGTCAGTTGGTAGGCGAGACAGTAGTCAGGTTCAGGCAAGGGGTTGACCAAGTCTGGTGCTCAAATACTCTTCTGGTCAGAGTACATGTACAGCATTGTTACTGGGAACTCTAGCTTAAGGTTCTGCAGGTCCTAGGATTCCAGGAAATCCTAGCTTGGATCCTTTAAGGAATCCTAGAAGACCAATAGTCCCTCCTTTGAAAAAGCTGGCAGGCGGTCTGGGCTCAGTCTTCTTCAAAGCTAAACGCCACAATACGTGTCAGAAGGTTCCAGAGCGATACTGCTGTAAAGGGTCCGGGGGGGGGGGGGGGGGACAGGGAAAGGAAATTGGATTGTATGAGTCTTCTCTCTTCACACTATCTTCTCTTACTTTCACTAACCTGACTTCTACTCTCTACTCTCTACTCTTCTCTCTTAAGTGCCTTCACTGGTACAAAACAAAAAAGGAATGGAAAACAGGCTCCGCATCTTTTAAATCTGATATTGAGTGATACAGTAGGAAGCCAGTTATATATAAACGACACAGTTGTAACAAACATGTTTTATTATGTTAATGTTATGTTTTGAAAACTTGAAATAAAAACCATTGAAACAAAGCTAAACGCCAGGCAAACAGCTAAGTATACAGTTAAAATATATCTATAAGCTGTTTTATATGCCAGTGAGTTTTCTTCTTCTGTCTATCCATTCCTGAGATTTACATGCAACTGTCTGACAGCTGCATCTGGTTGCTGACCTTACTTTTCACTACTCTCTCAAGCTGCAAAAGAAGACATCACTTTGCCCTTTACTCCTGCCAGTACGTTCCCTGTGAGCAGATGTGATTGCCGCAAATCTGAATGTTTCCTAGTGCTGCCCTTCTCTGCTGTATATGGGATTAGAAGAGATACTTAGTCAAATCACAATATTTAAACTAGTTGCCTTTAAAATATTTTCTAAATATAATATTTTTTTTATATTTGCTTGTAGTTTGGCTTTAATTGACCACAGAAGGTTGTATACACTAGCTATAAGTTAACTGGTTTCCAACAAACTTTTTCCAGACTGCCTGTCAGGAAAGCACTAGCCTTCATACAGCTGAAGCCTTTGAACATCCACAGGTGTGCAAGCACAGTGCCCATCTTCCTGTGCATAACCGTGCGCAAATTCAAATGCTTGTGAGCACCGCTATTATTGGCGCCAATGACACCTTTTAAACTGCAGCAGTGCTATTAGCCGGTGCTGTCCGATCTGCAGCTATTACCTGTGTTTCTGCATCAGTTCCTGTATTGACTCCTGTTATTGACCTGTCTTGCCTTGACCTTGATTGAACACCTCCTGCCCTGCAGCGGTGGCCGGTCCATAAGTGGCACAAGATTATATAGTTACCTAGTTACATAGTAGGTGAGGTTGAGAAAAAAGTCCATCAAGTCCAACCTATGTGTGTGATTATAAGTCAGCATTACATTGTATATCCCTGTATGTTGTGGTCGTTCAGGTGCTTATCTAATAGTTTTTTGAAACTATCGATGTCCCCCGCTGAGACCACCGCCTGTGGAAGGGAATTCCACATCCTTGCCGCTCTTACAGTAAAGAACCCTCTACGTAGTTTAAGGTTAAACCTCTTTTCTTCAAATTTTAATGAGTGGCCACGTGTCTTGTTAAAGTCCCTTCCGGTAAAACGTTTTATCCCTATTCACCAGTCACCGGTACAGTATTTATAAATTGAAATCATATCCCCTCTCAAGCGTCTCTTCTCCAGAGAGAATAAGTTCAGTGCTTGCAACCTTTCCTCATAACTAATATCCTCCAGACCCTTTACTAGCTTAGTTGCCCTTCTTTGTACTCGCTCCATTTCCAGTACATCTTTCCTCAGGACTGGTGCCCAGAACTGGACAGCATACTCCAGGTGCGGCCAGACCAGAGTCTTGTAGAGCGGGAGAATTATCGTTTTATGTCTGGTGTTGATCCCCTTTTTAATGCATGCCAATATTCTGTTTGCTTTGTTAGCAGCAGCTTGGCATTGCATGCCATTGCTGAGCCTGTCATCTACTAGGACCCCCAGGTCCTTTTCCATCCTAGATTCCCTGAGAGTTTCTCCCCCCAGTGTATAGATTGCATTCATATTTTTGCCACCCAAATGCATTATTTTACATTTTTCTACATTAAACCTCATTTGCCATCTAGTTTCCCACCCCATTAATTTGTCCAGATCTTTTTGCAAAGTTTCCACATCCTGTGGAGAAGTTATTGCCCTGCTTAGCTTAGTATCGTCCACAAATACAGAGATTGAACTATTTACCCCATCCTCCAGGATTCTATGAGTTTTTTTTTTTTTTTTGAAGCACATAATTAGAGCCTGAGGCTTTAATTGGCTTCAAAAAGGTTGGGCTCTGCATCCTGAACTCACCCACTTGTGACATTAGCAAATCAATATTCTTTATTGTCTTCTGGCTTCTCCTCTCGGCCAATCAGGACAGGACGTGGATCTTAGGACCGTATTAGCTGGGAGAAGAAGCTGGGGAAGCCACGACCTGGATGGGGTAAGTGTGGACCTGTTTGTTTGCCATCCCCCCAAAAAATTCGAGCACCAGATACCACTGTTGGTCTGTCCCTGGATTTGCTCTGTCTCCTTGTTCATCTGCCTGATTCTATGTTGCCGGCCCCTGCTTGTGTCCTGACCATTCTCTGCCTGCCATCTATGCCTGTATATAATCATCTGTTGCTGACCTGCCTTGCCTCACCTTGCATCCAGTTATTCTCTTGTTGTACTCTGAAGGCTACCTGGTCCCTGTCACCTGCTGAGTGTTACCAATCCTGCCGGACCAGCCACCTGCCAGCTGCCCGTCGAGCATCTGATGCCTGCTGTCTGCCCAGTCCTGGGTCTGCTGTCTCTGCAGCCATCCGTTGTTCCAGTGGTCCAACTCGTCTCTGGTGATGCTCCTGTTACCTGCTGCCGGGGCTGATGGGACATCTTACAAGCACGTCACAACATCAGTGGTCTCAGAGCCGAGGCTGTACGAGAAGCCTATCTCTACATGTCAGGCTCTGCCACAAGGTACGTGACACTGCCTCTGTAACTTTGAGTGGCGGCATTGAATATAAGTGTCTTCATGGTCAAAGAAAGATGTGACTGGCACAGTATTTAATGTGAAATATATTACTGCTGATTAATAATTAACTGTACCCTGCCCAGTTTAGACGCCGTCATTTTCCAAAAGGCATAAACAGGAAATGTTTACTAATGGATGTCATATTATGGCCATTATTTTCTGAGCTTAATTCCCTCACAAATGAGTGTTTTTCCATGTGATGGTTGCAGCTTTGTGTTGCCTCCATCATTAGGCACAATATAAAACAATCCATGTCCGTTAGAAGCACCCTAGCCAGAGACATCTTTTGTCAGTTCTGACCATTGTGCTGTGAACATGGACTGGGACTTTCATGTTTTTCATTTAGAAAGCTAAACTAAATCCAAACCTATTTTGGTTTGATAAAGTGGGGAGGGGTTAGAACCCTGTTGTGTACCTAGTGTTATCTGTGATCCCATTGGTCATAGGCAGCAATATTTCACTGTTATCAGGAAAAATAAGATGAACAAGTGTCACCAACACAATAAGAAATCAAAAAGAGTGCCTATCGTGTTATACATGCATTGTTTGTTTGTCTTTGAATAATTTTGCCCCTCACTCTGTAGCTAGGGGATGCTCTATGTTAGCGATCTCCAAACTACGGCACTCCAGCTGTTGGAGGGCCGCAACAACTGGAGGGCCATAGTTTGGAGGCCCCTGCTCTATGTAGTTAGTCCAACTCTTCTTTTTCATGCTTAGCCTCCATTCACCACATGTACTGTATTCTGCTGGAGCTAGGTGCACTATGATTTATTTTTGTACCTATCTTATGTTCATCTGTTATGATTTTCATGAGTTTTTGGATTAAAGGTTAACTCCACTTTTGTGGGGAAAAAATAGCAACAAAATAGTATAGCATATACACAAGTTTGACACAAGTCATATTGTAATTCAATGTTATTAAAAATTACCTTTCCTTTTCTTTCTTTTTTTTTTTTTTTGAATGTCATTTTTATTATTTTCTAAAAAATTACAAGTAATATAAGCAAACAAAAAATAAAATAAAATATAATAAAATTACAAAGAAGAAGTTATTATAAGCAATCGATGGTACAATCGATGGTACAAGTACCAATATATGTTCCTTTTAACATTTCAAAATAATAGTCCTCATTTTCAAGTATAACAGGTAAGTATAAATACATTTAAGGGGGCAACGCAAATAAAAATAGCAAATAATAAAAAAATAATAATAATATAGCGTATACAACTTACCGGCATTATGATCTCTCTTCTGTTAACATAACTGGTAATAAGTCAAATTTTTACTAGCCAGGCTGCTAAAATACCAACCAAGTACCAACCCTTGCTGGCTGCTATGCTAATAGAACGTCTTTATGCAGATCAGGCGTTTTGATATTACTCGGCCATTCTTTTTCTGTGACAAATTTTTCAGAAGGTGCCTAGAATCTGGTCCGACCGCACCTAGAGTATGCTGGGCACCAGTCCTCAGGAAGGATGTACTGGAAATGGAGCGAGTACAAAGAAAGGCAACAAAGCTAATAAAGGGTCTGGAGGATATTAGTTATGATGAAAGGTGGCGAGCACTGAACCTATTCTCTTCGGAGAAGAGCCGCTTGAGAGGGGATATTATTTCAATTTACAAATACCATACTGGTGACCCCACAATAGAGATAAAACTTTTTCGCAGAAGGGAGTTTAATAAGACACATGGCCACTCATTACAATTAGAAGAAAAGAGGTTTAACCTTAAACTACGTAGAGGGTTCTTTACTGTAAGAGTGGCAAGGATGTGGAATTCCCTTCCACAGGAGGTGGTTTCAGCGGGGGGCATCGATAGTTTCAAGAAACTATTAGATAAGCACCTGAACGACCGCAAGATTCAGGGATAAACAATGTAATACTGACATATAATCACACACATAGGTTGGACTTGATGGGCTTGTGTCTTTTTTCAACCTCACCTACTACGTAACTATGTAACTATGTAGAATGGCAGTCTACATATTTCATCTCAGAACAAGTTACTTTTGAAGTGGAACTCCAATTTGAAGCCCCGTTTTTTATTTTTTTTAAATGTATATATACCTATTTTTCAAGGGTCTGGTGGTCACGGGACCTTCCTCTTCTCTTTCAGCACTGAATGAAGCTTATAGAATGATATACAGTGCATGTGGAAAGTATTCACAGTGCTTCCCTTTTTCCACATTTTGTTATGTTAGAGCCTTATTCCAAAATCATTTAAATTCATAATGACAACGTGAAAGAAGTTTGCTTGAAATCTTTGCAAATGTACTAAAAATCTAAATGAAAAAAAATCACATGTACATAAGTATTCACGCCCTTTGCTCAATACTTTGTTGAAGCACCTTTGGCACCAATTACAGCCTCGAGTCTTTTTGAGTATGATGCTACAAGCTGGGCACACCTATTTTTGAGCAGTTTATCCCATTCTTCTTTGCAGGACCTCTGAAGCTCCATCAGGTTGGATGGGGAGCGTCGGTGCACAGACATTTTCAGATCTCTCCTGAGATGTTAAATCGGGTTCAGATTTGGGCTCATCAATCAAGGACATTCACAGAATTGTCCCATGGCCACTCCTTTGTTATCTTGGCTGTGAGGTCCTTGTCCTGTTGGAAGATGAACTTTCACCCCAGTCTGAGGTCCAGAGCTCTCTGGAGCAGGTTTTCATCAAGAATGTCTCTGTACATTGCTGCATTCACATTTTTTTTCGATCCTGACTGGTCTCTCAGTTCCTGCCACTAAAAGACATCCCCACAGCATGATGCTGCCACCACCATGCTTCACTGTAGAAATGGTATTGGCCAGGTGATGAACGGTGCCTGGTTTCCTCCAGACATGACACTTGCCATTCAGGCCAAAGAGTTCAATCTTTGTTTCATCAGACCAGAGTATTTTGCTTCTCATGGCCTGAGAGTCTTTTGGCAAACTCCAGGTGGGTTGTCATGTGCCTTTTACTAAGGAGTGACTTCCGTCTGGCCACTCTACCATACAGGCCTGATTGGTGGAGTGCTGCAGAGATGGTAGTTCTTCTGGAAGGTTCTCCTCTCTCCACAGAGAAATGCCATTAGGTTCTTGGTCACATCCATGACTAAGGCCCTTCTCCCCTGATCGCTCTAGAAAGAGTCTTGGTGGTGCCAAACTTCTTTTATTCCCGGATGATGGAGGCCACTGTGCTCATTGGGATCTTTCCCAGATCTGTGCCTCCAGACAATTCCTTGGTCTTAATGGCTTGGTTTGTGCTCTGATATGCACTGTTAACTGTGAAACCTTATATAGATAGCTGTGTGCCTTCCAAATCATGTCCAATCAACTGACTTTATCACAGGTGTACTCCAATCGAGTTGTAGAAATATCTCAAGAATGATCAGTGGAAACAGGATGCACCTGAGCTCCATTTTGAGTGTCATGGCAAAGCCTGTGAATACCTATGTACATGTGATTATTTTTTTTGATTTTTTATATTTTTTTATAAATTTGCAAAGATTTCAAACAAGCTTCTTTCACGTTGTCATTATGGGGTATTGTTTGTAGAATTTTGAGGGAAATAATGAATTTAATAAATTTTGCAATAAGGCTATAACATAACAAAATGTGGAAAAAGTGAAGCATCATCCAGGCCAGTATAATGACATGCCCCAAGGGAGTGTGTGCCTAAAATCCTGCGCTTCCAGGAAGTAGGTCAACTATGTTGGCCGTCATTTAATCTGGAGCATCATCTGCTTGAGGTGTGGTCCTTCAGTTCTGGATTAAAGGTAAGTTTTACAGCAAAATACCCAAAAAGTGCCCAAAAAGAGCTGAGCCGGCGGATGACAGGTCCGTCTTTGCTCACTGTGGAGAGACAGACCGGTCAGAGCTCCGATCTCCTCTAAGGGGGATCTGATGAAAACGGACCGCCTGTCTGTTTTCATCGGATCCGATCCGCCAGATGAAAAACAGGGTTTCCATCCGTCTGGGTTCAGCGGACATGTCACCGATGACATCCGTCGCTCCATAGACCTGCATGGAGCGTCCGTTCAGGTTCGCCTAAAAAACTGACAGGCGAACCTGAATGGTCCGTCCGTGTGAAAGGGGCGTAATTCCACATGGAGTCTCTGTGTGGAGGGGGCCATTTAAGTGCCTCCAGCAAAGGGAACAGTGAGCAGCACAGTTTTGTGACATTACCAAATCTTCTTTCAAATATCCTGAAACAAGCAGTCAGATGCAGCAGTGCCTCAGATGATCTTACCCTGCAGATATACAGCGATGAGACTAGGCACTGGAGAGCCTAGGCACTGGAGAGCCTAGGCACGGTCACATACCAGAAAGGGAACTGCTATTTTTCTGAAGAAATTCAAAACAATAATTTTTCTTTTATTCTGCTTAGGCACAGTTATTATTTCTAACACAGGGGATTTTCACTTTTCAAGTTCAGGCCCTCTATTAGGCCCCTTTCACACGGGCGACTGTTCTGACGCTGTTAAAAGCATTTTTTGTTATTTTGAAATTCAGAGAATCCTGGCACAGCGTTTACTTGCAGTTGTACATTGCGTTTAGCTGCGTTTGGAACATTCTTGATATTTCTGATGTGCTTCCTGTTGTTTTTCTATGCTTGTTGCCCCTGCTATCTGCAGGAGAAATAATATGTAGCAGATGAGGTTTAATGTTGATAAATGTAAAGTTATGCACTTGGGGGCTAAGAATATGCATGCATCATACATACTAGGGGGAGTACAACTGGGGGAATCCATAGGAGAGAAGGATCTGGGGGTTTTGGTAGATCATAAGCTCAATAATAGCATGCAATGCCAAGCTGTGGTTTCCAAAGCAAGCAAAGTTCTTGTATTAAGAGAGGTATAGACTCCAGAGAGAGAGATATCATTTTGCCGCTGTTCAAATCATTAGTAAGACCTCATCTGGAATATGCAGTTCAGTTTTGGGCACCAATTCTCAAAAAGGATATCAGGGAACTGGAGAAAGTGCAGAGAAGGGCAACCAAACTGATAAGAGGCATGGAGGAAAGATTAGAGGAACTGAATTTATTCACTCTTGAGAAGAGGAGATTAAGGGGGGATATGATCAACATGTACAAATATATAAGGGGTCCATATAGTGAACTTGGTGTTGAGTTATTCACTTTACGGTCAACACAGAGGACAAGGGGGCACTCCTTACGTCTAGAGGAAAAGAGATTTCATCTCCAAATACGGAAAGGTTTCTTCACAGTAAGAGCTGTGAAAATATGGAATAGACTCCCTCCAGAGGTGGTTCTGGCTAACTCAGTAGATTGCTTTAAGAAAGGCCTGGATACTTTCCTAAATGTACATAATATAACTGGGTACTGACATTTATATGTAAAGTTGATCCAGGGAAAATCCGATTGCCTCTAGGGGGATCAGGAAGGGATTTTTTTTCCCCTGCTGTAGCAGATTGGAGCATGCTCTTTTGGGGGGGGGGGTTGCCTTCCTCTGGATCAACTGTGGGTATAGAATGGGGTTTATTGGATTGTACGATATATTTTATTTTTATTAATTATTTCTTTTTTTTTTTTATGGTTGAACTGGATGGACTTGTGTCTTTTTTCGGCCTAGCTAACTATGTAATACACTGCGATTACCTGCGGTTATGTGCATATAGCTGCGCTACATCGCACCTGGACACATTCAATTCTATTTTTTCTATTCGCACCGAACCGCAGGTAACGAAATCGCAGCTAAACGCTGTGTGTGAATGGGGCCATAGGAAAGCATTGTGTGCTTTTAGCTGCGGTAGAAAACTAGAAAATCCGCAGCTAAAAGCACCATTCTATCCATCCGTGTGAAAGGGGCCTTAGAGCATTTCCTTGTTTGGTAAAGAATGTGCTGCATTTAAAAATTCAAAAGTCCTTTTCACCCTTCATAAAAAGCAAATACTGCTCCTGGGAACTGACAAAATAAATCAATAGTATTTGTTTACGCAGAGCAGGGATGTCCACATTTCTAGTTGCTCACAAGCATGAACATCACCTTCCAAACCTCATGTAACAATCTCTTTTCATCTCTGATTCCACATTACAAACTACCTTTCAAGTCACGCAATGTCACACATTATTTTCCTTCCTTGTACTAGCTGACTGATCCTATCACACAACCATGCCCAAGTAAAACTAGCCAGGCAAGGAACAAAGGCTTGGCTTTATAACCCTGTTTGTGCTACTTGTGACAAACTCAACATTTAAAGTGGAGGGCCACCCTAAAATAAAAATTTGAATTAATATTCTTAAAAAATAAAAAAATAAAACATTTGAAAAAAATTTTTTTTTTAACTTACCAGAAACCCCTGTTGCTAGGCAGTCTTCCTAATCTGCCTCTTCCTATTCTGCAGCACTTCCTCCTCTTCGGCGAGCGGCCCCGTTGTGTTCTGGGACATGTATGTGTCCCAGAACACAACAGGGCCATTCACAAAGCGCTGTGTGACTCGTGCATGCGCAGTAGGAAACGGGCAGTAAAGCGGCAAGGCTCCACTGCCTGTTTCCCTTCGTTAAGATGGCGGCGCCAGCAGCCGATCCGATGGACAGATCGGCCTTGGGGGGGGGGGGGGGCGACATCGCCGGCTCGCTGGGCAGGTAAGTGTCCTTATTAAAAGTCAGCAGTTACAGTGTTTGTGAAAAAAAAATTGCGGCCAGACCACTACTTTAAATGCTGTCTTATACGGGGTTTAATGCATTGGTAATAATACTTTCTTATGTCCTAAAACTGAAATCCAGGTATGTTTTTTTTTTTTTGGATAAGTACATTTTTCCAGTTTGGACAAATGTAAGTATACATATTCCATACCTGGCTAATTCCTGCTAAAATGGAGAATCTCTGTAGTAGTTCCCGCTACTACAGCGATACTCATTGTCTTTCGGGTCCCGTGCCCTTCTGCATAGTAACCACAAGGAGGTGCTCGATCAGCACAATCGGCATTCTCAATGTATACAGCGTTGCCTAATTGGACAAGGTGGAGAGGCGGGGAGGTGACGTCTAATCAGAGAATGTCTTGTGCTCTTTTAAAAAAATAGGCGTTCTCTGAATGGTGCCTGTACTCTGTAGTTATTATACAGCAGGGCAGCCACAGATTCTCAGCTTCCACAGGGATTGGCCAAGTATGAAATATGTATAGGTACATTGGACCATTTTTGTGTGCATGTTACTACTTTGACAAAGGGTTCCTGCATGTGGTGCTATGGGGCCTTGGGGTCAGTGTTGCCAACCTAACAGATTGAAATTTACTGACGTGACACCCAAAATTTACTGGCAAGTTTTTACTGCCATTTCCAAAAGTTACAAAATTACAGTTTTAAGTACAAATTTCACTATTTAACCACTTGACCACTGGGCACTTAAACAGGGGTCAAGTCCTGGGGAAAAAAGTGTGGGAACTCCCACCCAAGATCCACTCGCCCACCCAAAAAAAAAAAAAATGATACGCTCATATGCACGAACGCTTCAAAAGTGCTATTTTTCATCCAATTTCCGTATTGTGTGTATGAAGCTTAACTAAAAACAATCCTCAATAAACATAAATACGATAATTCTCTGAATAATCAGCATTCATTCAATTGTGCTTCCATGCAAATGTGAACATCATGTTCTGATCTTTATTGGGGAATTTTATTTTGTATATAGAGTGTTTATGTGGTGAGTTTACACTTTTCATTGAACAGAGTTTGGATAACACAGGGTTAAACGGAAAGGTCATAAATTAACTGCACATTATCTGGACAGAATGCTTGGGGAGATAGTGATGTGTTTCTGCTTAGGAGATGTATGTTAGCTTGGGGGGCTGCAAACTCTGCAGGGCTCCAACACACACTTGCTGCTATTCCAACCCTTCACATATTTCCACATAAACTTCCCTCCTAGCATTAAACTTTGCCAGGTACTGTGCTCAGCTTACCACCCCAAACTGATGTTCCTCCCTCAGCTCACCTCTCTCCCTGCATGTCCTGTGAGCAGAATAGCTGTGCTCCTCCTCGGGGTTCTCTCATCATATGGCACTGAAGATAGAGGAGGGGGATTCAGCGGGACACACAGAGCAAGTATGCAGGAGACTGGGTGGAGGAATGAGGAGACAGAAAATCAGGAGGGGTCGGCGGGGAAGAGCGCATCACGAGAGGTCTGACTAAATACAATCTCTTAGCAGCAGGGACCTGATCTACCCGTCAGCTAGCTGTGATTGACAGGTAGATCGAAGCAGAAGCTGTCATGGGGCCCCCTACTGGCAATGCCTGAATGGTCAGGTGTGCGGCACTTACTGTTGCAAGCTGTGTCGGCAGCTGCTGGTGTAGCACCTGCCACACAGCTCGCATACTTCAAAGTCTTGCAGGACATGGCTGCTAATGGGAACTGAGTTCCTGTTGTGGAAAAAGTACAGGAACTCCGTTCCCATGCGTTCCCGCAGGACTTGAGCCCTGCACTTAAACACCCTTAATAACCAGACCAATTTTCAGCTTTCGGTGCTCTCACACTTTGAATGACAATTACTCATTCATACAACACTGTACCCATATGAAATTTTTGTCCTTTTTTTCACACAAAATAGAGCTTTCTTTTGGTGGTATTTAATCACCTCTGGGTTTTTTATTTTTTGCGCTATAAAAGAAAAATGACTGAAAATTCAGTAAAAAAATGAATTTTTCTTTGTTTTTGTTATAAAATTTAGCAAATTTGTAATTTTTCTTGATAAATTTTGGCCAAAATTTATACTGCTACATATCTTTGGTAAAAAATAAGTACAAATTGGGGTATATTATTTGGTCTTTGTGAAAGTTATAGAGTCCACAAGCTATGGTGCCACTATCTGAAAATTGATCACACCTGAAGTACTGACGGCCTATCTCATTTCTTGAGACCCTAACCTGCCATAAAAGTACAAATACCCCCCAAATGACCCCTTTTTGGAAAGAAGACATTCCAAGGTATTTGGAAAGAGGCATGGTGAGTTTTTTGAAGTTGTCATTTTTTCCCACAATTCTTTGCAATATCAAGATTTTTTTTAATTTTTTTTTTTTTTTTTCACAAAATTGTCATATTAGCAGGTTATTTCTCACACACAGCATATGCATACCACAAATTACACCCCAAAACACATTCTGCTATTACTCCCGAGTACGGCGATACCACATGTGTGAGACTTTTACACAGTGTGGCCACATACAGAGGCCTAACATGCAGGGAGCACCTTCAGGCGTTCTGGAGCACCCAGGACAATTCTGACATTTCTCTCCTACATGTAAAAATCATCATTTATTTGCTAGAAAATTACATAGAACCCCAAAATATTATATATGTTTTTTTAGCAAAGACCCTAGAGAATACAATGGCGGTCGTTGCAACTTTTTATCTAGCACGGTACTTGCGCAGCAATTTTTCGAACGTGTTTTATTTGGAAAAAAAATGTTTTGTGCTTTACAAAAAACAAAACTGTAAATTTAGCCCAATGTTTTTGCATAATGTGAAAGATGAAGTTACGCCGAGTAAATAGATACCCAACATGTCACGCTTCAAAATTGCACACACTCGTGAAATGGCGCCAAACTTCGCTACTTAAAAATCCCCATAGGCTTTAATTTTGTTTACTGGTTACATGTTTTGAGTTACAGAGGAGGTCTAGGACCAAAATTATTGTTCTCGCTCTAACGTTCGCAGCGATACCTCACATGTGTGGTTTGAACACCGTTTTCATATGTGGGCGGGACTTACGTATGCGTTTGCTTCTGCGTGCGAGCACACGGGGACAGGGACGCTTTAAAAAAATATATATATATTTTATTGTTCATTTTACTTTATTTATTTTAGTTTGACCCTTTTTTTCCCCCCAAAAATTTTTTTGATCACTTTTATTCCTATTACAAGGAATGTAAACATCCCTTGTAATAGGAATATGGCATTACAGGTCCTCTTTACAGTGAGATATGGGGTCAATAAGACCCCACATCTCACCTCTAGGCTGGAAAGCCTGAAATAAAAAAAAAAAAACAATCCTGGCTTTGATCGTAGCGAGTATCGCAGGGTATTGTTGGGTATTGCAGGGTATGGCAGAGTATCGCAGGGTATTGCAGAGTATCGCCGGGTATTGCAGAGTATCGCAGGGTATGGTAGAGTATCGCAGGGTATCGCAGGGTATTGCAGGGTATCGCAGGGTATGGCAGAGCATCGCAGAGTATCGCAGGGTATTGCAGGGTATGGCAGAGCATCGCAGAGTATCGCAGGGTATTGCAGGGTATCGCAGGGTATGGCAGAGTATCGCAGGGTATGGCAGAGTATCGCAGGGTATGGCAGGGTATCGCAGGGTATGGCAGGGTATCGCAGGGTATGGCAGAGTATCGCAGGGTATGGCAGGGTATCGCAGGGTATGGCAGGGTATCGCAGGGTATGGCAGAGCATCGTAGGGTATGGCAGAGCATCGCAGGGTATGGCAGAGCATCGCAGGGTATGGCAGAGCATCGCAGGGTATGGCGGAGCATCGCAGGGTATGGCGGAGTATCGCAGGGTATGGCGGAGTATCGCAGGGTATGGCGGGGTATGGCAGGGTATGGCGGGGTATGGCAGGGTATGGCGGGGTATGGCAGAGTATTGGGGGGTATGGCAGAGTATTGGGGGGTATGGCAGAGTATTGGGGGGTATGGCAGAGTATTGGGGGGTATGGCACAGTATAGGGGGGTATGGCACAGTATAGGGGGTATGGCACAGTATTGGGGGGGATGGCAGAGAATCCATCCATCCATGCTCAGCCATCCCTCCATACCCTGCAATACACTGCAGGCTATTGCTGGGTATTGCAGGGTATGGAGGGATGGCTGAGCATGGATGGATGGATGGATCGGTGGTGGCAGAGCAGGCTGTGGGCACTACAGATCCCGCCCACAGCACTGCTGCCACCGATCCCTCCCCCTCTCCTCTCATACTGTACCGATCGGTACAGAGAGAGGAGGAGAGAGGAACCGGCGTCATCAAATGACGCCGGTTTGCTTACATGTGATCACTCCGTCATTTGACGGAGCGATCACGTGGTAAACAGCCGCGATGAGCGGCCGTTTACCGTGATCCATGATCCGCCGGGTCCTCTGGACCCGGCGATCATGGATGCTCTCGAGTGCGCGCACCAGGGGGCGCGCAAGAGCAGAATTCTGTGAGGCCGTTAATTAACGGCCTCCCAGAGTTAAGCAACCGCCCTGTAGCCGTTTTTCGGCTATGGGCCGGTTGTTAACTGGTTAAGCTACAAACAAGTACAATATGTAATTAGCAATGTGATTTAAGGTAGATAATAAGGCAAAAAACATATTTCTTATTTTATTTTCGATATAGTAAGTAAGTAGCTCAGGGACAGGACTCAGGAGGGCAAGAAATTAGAATGGGCGACACACACATGAAACTGACTCTCACAGTGATACTGAGAACAGTGTGCAGCAGTACAGATTACCAACACGACATGTCTTCTCCTGAGTCACAGTGACAGTCTCTCTAAGCCAGGTGGTCCCTCCAGTCCAAACAGCACTGATGGTCCCGCTCTCGGCCTGCCTTGCTCCCATCCCACAGACCCACACACAAGGCTCTGCTTGGCTCCCTTGCACCATGACATGACAGGACATGCTCAGGAACCGCCTCCACCAGAGCTGCCCGAACACACTGTAGCAGGTACTTGCATGGTCTTGGCTGGCTCCGGCCATACGTCACAGCCATATTTTTTACTGGCAACCTTTTCTTTTTACTGGCATTTACTGGCAGGAGAAAATTGCCTGTTTTTTAATGGCTGCCTGTAAAAATACTGATGATTGGCAACACTGCTTGGGGTGGAAGGGGTTTAGTAGTTCAGTAGTTTAAACATTATCAAATCGGTGAACAAGTAAAGAGACATAATCTTCTGCAATAAGAGCCTGCCTGTTCACAGTTTTTTACTTTTCAACTTTACTTCTGCTTTAATGGCTAACTTTTGTTGTTTGCTGTGTCTGGGGTTCTTGCTGGTGGTACATGTATGTACAGTACATACATATTCATATATACTAAAGCTGGCCATACACCTATAGATTATCTGCAGATTTTCTATGGTTAGATGGAAAAAGTGGGAGATTCCTCCATCCACACAGTTTAGCGAACATGGAGAAATCTGTTGCACTTTTTCCATCTAACCATAGAAAATCTGCAGATACAGTGGTGTGAAAAAGTGTTTGCCCCCTTCCTCATTTCCTGTTCCTTTGCATGTTTGTCACACTTAAGTGTTTCGGAACATCAAACCAATTTAAACAATAGTCAAGGACAACACAAGTAAACACAAAATGCAATTTGTAAATGAAGGTGTTTATTATTAAAGGTGAAAAAAAATCCAAACCATCATGGCCCTGTGTGAAAAAGTGATTGCCCCCCTTGTTAAAACATACTATAACTGTGGTTGTCCACACCTGAGTTCAATTTCTCTAGCAACACCCAGGCCTGATTATTGCCACACCTGTTCACAATCAAGGCATCACTTAAATAGGAGCTGCTTGACACAGTAAGGTCCACCAGAAGATCCTTAAAAGCTACACATCATGCCGAGACCCAAAGAAATTCAGGAACAATTGAGAAAGAAAGTAATTGAGATCTATCAGTCTGGAAAGGGTTATAAAGCCATTTCCAAAGCTTTGGGAATCCAGCGAACCACAGTGAGAGCCATTATCCACAAATGGCGAAGACATGGAACAGTGGTGAACCTTCCCAGGAGTGGCCGGCCGCCCAAAATTACCCCAAGAGCGCAGCGACGACTCATCCAAGAGGTCACAAAAGACCCCACAACAACGTCCAAGGAACTGCAGGCCTCACTTGCCTCAGTTAAGGTCAGCGTTCATGCCTCCACCATCAGGAAAAGACTGGGCAAAAATGGCCTGCATGGCCGAGTTCCAAGGAGAAAACCACTGCTGAGCAAAAAGAACATCAAAGCTCGTCTCAATTTCTCCACAACACATCTTGATGATCCCCAAGACTTTTGGGACAACATTCTGTGGACCGATGAGACAAAAGTGGAACTCTTTGGAAGGTGTGTGTCCAAGTATATCTGGCGTAGAAGGAACACTGCATTTCAGAAAAAGAACATTATACCAACAGTAAAATATGGTGGTGGTAGTGTGATGGTCTGGGGCTGTTTTGCTGCTTCAGGACCTGGAAGACTTGCCGTGATAAAAGGAACTATGAATTCTGCTGTCTACCAAGAGATCCTGAAGGAGAATGTCCGACCATCTGTTCGTGTACTCAAGCTGAAACGAACTTGGGTTCTGCAGCAGGACAATGATCCTAAACACACCAGCAAGTCCACCACCGAATGGCTGAAGAAAAACAAAATGAAGACTTTGGAGTGGCCTAGCCAAAGTCCTGACCTGAATCCTATTGAGATGTTGTGGTATGACCTTAAAAAGGCCGTTCATGCTCGAAAACCCTGTAATGTAACTGAATTAGGACAATTCAGCAAAGATGAGTGGGCCAAAATTCCTCCAGGACGCTGTAAAAGCCTCATTGCACGTTATCGCAAACGCTTGGTTGCAGTTGTTGCTGCTAAGGGTGGCCCAACCAGTTATTAGGTTTAGGGGGCAATCACTTTTTCACACAGGGCCATGATGGTTTGGATTTTTTTCACCTTTAATAATAAACACCTTCATTTACAAATTGCATTTTGTGTTTACTTGTGTTGTCCTTGACTATTGTTTAAATTGGTTTGATATTCCGAAACACTTAAGTGTGACAAACATGCAAAGGAACAGGAAATGAGGAAGGGGGCAAACACTTTTTCACACCACTGTAATCTATAGGTGTATGGCCAGCTTAATGCCTGATACATGTGCCAGCAGCAATAATCATATATATATATATATATATATATATATATATATAATGTGTGATACAGTATCTTTCAAAAGTGAGTACACCCCTCACCTTTTTGTAAATATTTTATTATATTTTTTCATGTGACAACACTGAAGAAATGTCACTTTGCTACAATGTAAAGTAGTGAGTGCACAGCTTGCATAAGGCCCCATGCACACGAGACGCAGATGCAAACTCTGCTGAACGCATGTTTTAAAAAGCAGAAACCTGCGTTTAAAAGCGCGGGTTTTGCTGTGTTTTCATGCCGCGTTTAGTGGCGTTTAGTCGCGTTTAGCCACGTTTAGTCGTGTTTACCCGCGTTTGCGTCTATAAGCATTTGTAAAGATAACATCATATAGACCCTCCCCAAGCTCAGAAAGCATGTATTATTAACTATTTCTGCCATTTTGATCAGAGTGAGCAGCAGCAGCAGCAGAGAGCAGTTGTACACTGGAAATGGATCCCATATTGAATATATGTCAGGAAATGCTCCTGATGTTGCTCTTGATGAGGCATCAACGTCGTCGCAAATTTGCATGAGAGGTCCAGAGTCAGAGCTCGTCGATATTGGACCCATCCGTTGGACCCATCCGTTGATGGCACAGCGAATGTCCGTTGGATATTTCACAAACATGTGTGCATTAGTGAGTATATACGCTCTATGAACTATCTAAACTAATTACGACATTTTAAACCAATTGTTCTAGTATTTTTTATGGTTTATCATCATATTTCTGAGTTTTCTGGTCCAAAAAATTGGGTTCCTTTAAAAAGGCTTATAAACGCAAACGCGGCTAAACGCAGGTGCCTGCGTTTAGCCACCTTTAGACGTGTTTAGCTGCGTTTTGCGTCTGAAGCGTGGAAAAGCAAAGTGTCTGAAAGCATTTTTTTGCTTCTGGAAAAACGAGGTTAAACGCAACTGCATAAAAACGGGAAAAAAACGAGACTGTTTACATGGACACATAGGATAACATTGCATGCGTTCAGGTGCAGTTGAAAAAAGTGTCTCTGAACGCGCGTTTAACAGCGTCTCGTGTGCATGAGGCCTAACAGTGTAAATGTGCTGTCCCCTCAAAATAACTCAACACACAGCCATTAAAGCACCACCCAAAAATGGAACTTCTGCTTTAAGTGATGGTGATCCCCTGACATGCCACATTTGACATGTCAGTTTTTTTTGGGGGGGCGGATACCCAGTTTTTATGGGCACCCAGCTCCTACTTTCTCCCCGTGCTCTGCGGCGCCGGACGGAAGTTCACCTCTCCCCCCTCCCTCCCTGCAATCTTCTGGGACACGTCACAGGTCCCAGAAGATTGCCTGACCAATCACAGTGCACAGCCGGGCGCCCACAGTTAGAATGTCGGCGCCTCGGAGAGGAGGGGGAGAGGAGCGAGACTTTGTGAGCCTGCATCGCTGGACCTTGGGACAGGTGAGTGTCTGATCATTGAAAGTCAGCAGGTACACTTTTTGTAGCTGCTGAATTTTAAATGGGTGGAACTCCGCTTTAATGCCTAAACCGCTGGTAACAAAAATGAGTACACCCCTAAGTGAAAATGTCAAAATTGGGCCCAATTAGCCATTTTCCTTCCCCGGTGTCATGTGACTCGTTAGTGTTACAAGGTCTCAGATGTGAATGGGGAGCAGGTGTGTTAAATTTGGTGTTTTCGCTCTCACTCTCTCATACTGGTCACTGGAAGTTCAACATGGCACCTCATGGCAAAGAACACTCTGAGTATCTGAAAAAAAGAATTGTTGCTCTACATAAAGATGGCCTAGGCTATAAGAAATTTGCAGAGACCCTGAAACTGAGCTGCAGCACGGTGGCCAAGACCATACAGCGGTTTACCAGGACAGGTTCCGCTCAGAACAGGCCTCTCCATGGTCAACCAAAAGAGTTGAGTACACGTGCTCAGCGTCATATCCAGAGGTTGTCTTTGGGAGGTACTGTAGACGTATGAGTACTACCAGCATTGCTGCAGAGGTTGAAGGGGTGGGGGGTCAGCCTGTCAGTGCTCAGACCATACGCCGCACACTGCATCAAATTGGTCTGCATGGCTGTCGTACCAGAAGGAAGCCTCTTCTTAAGATGATGCACAAGAAAGCCCGCAAACTGTTTGATGAAGACAAGCAAATAAATGTATTTGGTTCAGATGATGTCAAGCGTGTGTGGTGGCAACCAGGTGAGGAGCACAAAGATAAGTGTGTCTTTCCTACAGTCAAGCATGGTGGTGGGAGTGTCATCGTCTGGGGCTGCATGAATGCTTCCGGCAATGGGGAGCTACAGTTCATTGAGGGAATCATGGATGCCAACATGTACTGTGACATACTGATGCAGAGCATGATCTCCTCCCTTCAGAGACTGGGCCGCAGGGAAGTATTTCAACATGATAACGACCCCAAACACACCTCCAAGACGACCACTGCCTTGCTAAAGAAGCTGAGGGTAAAGGTGATAGACTGGCCAGGCATGTCTCCAGAACTAAACCCTATTAAGCATCTGTGGGGCATCCTCAAACGGAAGGTGGAGGAGCGCAAGGTCTCTAACATCCACCAGATCTGTGATGTCATCATGGAGGAGTGGAAGAGGACTCCAGTGGCAACTTGTGAAGCTCTGGTGAACTCCATGCCCAAGAGGGTTAAGGCAGTGCTGGAAAATAATGGTGGCCACACAAAATATTGACACTTTGGGCCCAATTTGGACATTTTCACTTAGGGGTGTACACACTTTTGTTGCCAGCTGTTTAGACAATAATGGCTGTGTGTTGAGTTATTTTAAGGGGACAGCAAATTTACACTGTTAGACCCTTTTTACACTGAGGCGCTTTACAGGCGCTACATCGCTAAAAATAGCGCCTGTAAAGCACAGCTCCTGTCTCTTCAGTGTGAAAGCCTGGGTGCTTTCACACTGGAGCGGTGCGCTTGCAGGACGTCAAAAAAACTCCTGCAAGCAGCATCTTTGGAGCGGTGAAGGAGCGGTGTATACACCGCTCCTTCACCGATCCTGCCCATTGAAATCAATGGGGCAGCGCGGCTTTACTGCAGCAGCGCTTTGCTGTGGTTTTAACCCTTTCTCGGCCGCTAGTGGGGGTAAAAGCAGCCCGCTAGCAGCGGAATAGCCCCGCGAAATTGACGGTAAAGCACGGCTAAAAATAGCGGCGCTTTACCGCCGACGCACCCAACGCCCCAGTGTGAAAGGGGCCTTATACAAGCTGTACACTCACTACGTTGTAGCAAAGTGTAATTTATTCAGTGTTGTCACATGAAAAGATAGAATAAATTATTTACAAAAATGTGAGGGGTGTACTCACTTTTGTGAGATACTGTATATATGTGTATGTATGTGATAAATATATATATATATATATATATATATATATATATATATATATAGATTGTAGAGGGTCAGCCTGGGGCGGGTTAAGAAGGGGTTAATAGAAGAGGACAGGTACTTCCCCTTCAGACCTGCTTATTGCCAGCTGGGCTGAAAGTGTCAGAGGAGAGCTGTATGAGTAGGAGAGAGACACACAACAGACACACACTTTCTGAAAAGATCCATTGCTGGATTGTGTACTTGCTGGGTGAGCTTAACTACATAAAAGACTGTAGCTCTGATTAGAGGCACAAACTATTGCCTGTAAGACTGTATGCTGTACCTGTGTGACAAGACAAGCCTGTCGTGTTGTTTGTTTTTGCCAGTTTGCTGAATAAAGCCATTTTTATTTTACTGGACTGTCTCTGAGCCAGCTGTTCACCCCTCTGATCCCCTACAATATATATATATATATATATATATATATATATATATATAATTATACTGTATGCTATGTGTTGTTGTGCTCTCCTTGCCTCCTTTTTCTTTTTGCATTTTGTCCTCCAAAAAAATATTTTATGTACATGGGCAGTGTGCTGACTGTTCCTTGAAATTTTAAAATGTTTTTCTGTGTTAGGGAGATTCACTGTTTGCCAAGTTGGGTGAAGATGTGGGGGTGGCAAACTCAGAGGTGGCAGTCCCTAGATGTTAGGCCCCTTTCACACTGGGGCGTTTTTCATGCGGTGCAGCGCTAAAAATAGCGCCTGTTCACCGCATGAAAAAATCCGGCCCCTTTAACTCCAGTGTGAAAGCCGGCGGGCTTTCACACTGGAGCGGTGAGCTAGCAGGATGACAAAAAAAGTCCTGCTAGCAGCATCTTTGGAGCGGTGTGTCCACCGCTCCTATACCCCACCGCTCCTATACCGCTCCTTCCCATTAGAATGGGACACCGCGGTAATACTGCCGCTACGGCGGCGCTCTGCGGGGGTGTTTAACCCTTTTTCGGCCGCTCGCGGGGGGGGGGGGGGGGGGTAAAACCGCACCGCGAGCGGCCGAATACCGCGGTTAAAACGACGGTAAAGCAGCGCTAAATATAGTGCTGCTTTACCGTCTCCCCGCCCCAGTGTGAAAGGGGCCTTACTGCTACCCCCTAAGGCCCCTTTCACACCGGGGCGTTTTTCATGCGGTGCAGCGCTAAAAATAGCGCCTTTTCACCGCATGAAAAAATCCTGCCCCTTTAACTCCAGTGTGAAAGCCGGCGGGCTTTCACACTGGAGCGGTGCGCTAGCAGGATGAAAAAAAAAGTCCTGCTAGCAGCATCTTTGGAGCGGGATAGGAGCGGTGTATTCACCGCTCCTATACCGCTCCTTCCCATTGAAAAGAATGGGAAACCGCGGCAATACCGCCGCAAAGCGCCGCTACGGCGGCGCTCTGCGGGGGGTGTTTAACCCTTTTTCAGCCGCTCGCGGGGGGTAAAACCGCACCGCGAGCGGCCGAAAACCGCGGTAAAAACCCAGTGTGAAAGGGGCCTAACAGCTGGGAGAGCAGCCCATCTGATAGGGGTGCAGGAAGGCCTATTCTATAATCAGGACGGCTAGAATAATTTGTCGCCAGGATCACCTCAGTCAAATAGTTTGTTGTCTCCCTGGCGCCGGGCTGCGGCATGTGGTGGACCGGGTTGGTAAATTACTGGGATGGGCAGGGCATGACACAGCCACCTTGGTCCACGTTGGATCCAATGACAGAATACGTGGAAGGTAGAGGTTCCTTTAAAGTGATTCTAAAATCCTCCTTTTATTATTTTTAACAAAAAATTTAATTTTAGACTTGCCTGCTCTGTATAATGGTTTTGCACAGAGCAGCCCAGATCCTCCTCTTCTCGGGTCCCTCTTTGGTGCTCCTGGCTCCTCCCTTCTGTTGAGTGTCCCCTACAGCAAACAGCTTGCTATGGGGGCACCCGAGCCGAGCCAAAGCTCCCTGTGTCCGTTCAAACAAGGAGCTGGGGCCCGGCCCCACCCCCTCTTTCTCCTCATTGGCTCACTGACTTGGCGCATTGCCACTATCTCAGCCAATGAGGAGGGAGAGTCCCGGGCAGCTTGAGTCTCTCGTGTAACATCGCTGGAACGAGAGGGGGCTCAGGTAAGTATTAGGGGGACTGAGGGGGGGCATTAAGATTAAAAAAAAAATAAAAAATAAATAACCTTTTGCCTTTCCAACCACTTTAAGAATCAATTTAAAGAACTAGGCGTTGTTTCATCAGATTAGGTGACCCGTCAGAATGTGTAACGGAAGTGACATTCCGTCGCTGCCATCTTGCTACACCCCGCACTCCTCCATAGTAAGGATACACTGAGAAGGGGAATGTGGACATCTTGTTACACCCACCGGTGTTTTGCATTTTACATTTATTTTTAACAGTAAAGTAAGTTTATAATAGTGAAATACAGTACTTAGAACTACGTATGAATGTTTAGATGTTGAATTAAAAAAAAAAAAAAAAAAAACGAACTTCTGTCAGATTAGAAAACCTGTGAGATCCGCAGGCTTGCCGCTGTTTTTAAAATCCAACATCTAACCAGTCAGACGGAGTTGTAAGTACAGTATTTTCAGGGAAGTGGTTAAAGAAGAACTAACACCTCCTATTCTTTAAAGCAGTAGTAAACTTTTGAAAAAAACAAATGTGGGCCCTAGGTGGTTTAAGCCATAATGTGCTAGTATGCATGGCATACTAGCACCTTATGGAATACTTAGCTTAAAATGAAGCCCTCCAGCAGCGTTCTGTCACCGATGACAGGGCTTCCATCATCACCCTGTCTTTCTTCTGGATTTGTGACTACGGCTGCTTAAATGACCAAGTCATGATGACGTCACTCCCACTCATGCGCACAGGAGTCATAGCCATGGCACAGAGCTCTGAAGGGGTGGCATACGCATACTGTCGCTTCCGAGCACATGCCAAGAATGAGAACTGTCACAGTTGCTTCTGCTGTCAGTCAAACTGGAAGCCATCAGATGGATGGTGTTATAACGGATCACATGTGCAGCACCATGGCAGTTGCAGATCAGAGGCCAAGATGGCCGCTTCCTTGGCTATAAAAGATAGGAGGGTTTAGTTTTAAATTGATGGGCTAAGTTCTGCTTTAACTCCAGTTTCCGCACACAAACTCAGCGGCCACTTTATTAGATACACCTTGCCAGTACCGGGTTGGACCCCATTTTGCTTTCAGAACTGCCTTCATTCTTCCTGGCATAGATTCAACAAGGTGTTGGAAACTTTCTTTAGAGATTTTGGTCCATATTGACATGATAACATCACGCTGTTGCTGCAGATTTGTCGGCTGCACATCCATGATATGAATCTCCCGTTCCACCACATCCCAAAGGTGCTCTATTGGATTGAGATCTGGTGACTGTGGAGGCCATTGGAGTACAGTGACCTCATTGTCATGTTGAAGAAACCAGTGGTGAGATGATTTGATCTTTGTGACATGGTGCATTATCCTACTGGAAGGAGCCATCAGACGATGGATACAATGTAGTCATAAAGGGATGGACATGGTCAGCAACAATACTCAGGTAGGCCAAGGAGTTTAAATGATGCTCAATTGGTACTAAGGGGCCCAAAGTGTGCCAAGAAAATATCCCCCAAAACCATTACACCACCAGCCTGAACCGTTAATACAAGGCAGGATGGATCCATGCTTTCATGTTGTTTACGCCAAATTCTGACCCCTCCATCTGAATGTCGCAGATGAACTCGAGACTCGTCAGACCAGGCAACATTTTTTTCAATCTTCTATTTTCCAATTTTGGTGAGCCTGTGCGAATTGTAGCCTCAGTTTCCTGTTCTTAGCTGACAAAACTGGCACCTGGTGTGGTCTTCTGGTGCTGTAGCCCATCTGCCTCCAGATATGTTGTGCATTCAGAGATGGTATTCTGCATACCTTGGTTGTAACGAGTGGTTATTTCAGTTACTGCTGCCTTTCTACCAGTCTGCCAGTTCTCCTCTGACATCAACTTCCGCTCACTGGATATTTTCTCTCTTTCGGACCATTCTCTGTAAACCCTAGAGATGGTTGTGTGTGAAAATCCCAGTAGATCAGCAGTTTTTGAAATACTCAGACCAGCCTGTCTGGCACCAACAACCATGACATAGTCAAAGTCACTTAAAGCGGAGTTCCACCCTAAAGTGAAACTTCCGCTCATCAGAACCCTCCCCCCCCCCCCCTCCGGTGCCACAATTGGCACCTTTCAGGGGAAGGGGGGGTGCAGATACCTGTATAATACAGGTATCTGCACCCACTTCTGGGCATAGATATCCACAGAATCTGCGGGTATTTACGCCACTTCCCGTTCACCCCCCCGCTGTCTGCTGGGAAACACACGGATGCCAGAGACAGCAGGGACCGTCCTTATTGCGCAGCGCGACTCGCGCATGCGCAGTAGGGAACCGGAAAGTGAAGCCACAAGGCTTCACGTCCTGATTCCCATACCGAAGATGTCGGTGGCAGCACCTGAGAGCCGAGCGACAGATCAGCTTCGGGTGCCGACATCGTGGGCGCGCTGGACGGGTAAGTGTCCATATTTTAAAAGTCAGCAGCTGCAGTATTTGTAGCTGCTGACTTTAAAAAAAAAATTTAAAATGGTGGAACTGCCGCTTTAAATCCCCTTTCTACCCCATTCTGATGCTCAGTTTGAACTTCAGCAAGTCATCTTCACCACGTCTAGATGCCTAAATGCATTGAGTTGCTGCCATGTAATTGGCTGATTAGCAATTTGTTACCAAGCAATTGATCAAGTGTACCTAATAAAGTAGCCGGCGAGTGTATTGTGTGAAGTTGTGTGCTGTGCGGTGCTGTCATTGACACTCCTGGACAAGGCCTCTGATTGGGAACTAGCAAGACGCCAGCCAATCACAGAGATCACATGATACAGACACTGCGTCACCCCCGGCAACCCTTTAAGTGATGTTTAGCACCCCGGGAGGTACCATGTGACTGCTGTGATTGGCATTATGCTTTGTTATTCAGCATCAGTAGAGTATATAGGTATGTAATGATCTGTTATTTATATACTTAAAGGAATGTTCCTGGAATTTATTTTTAAACCTAAGCTAGTTATTTGCGCAATTCTTCGTCTGCTCCTGCCATGGATCGTATTGCAGGCTGGCAGGAAAACGCTGATGTGTGTGCGATCAAAGATCGGAGGTGATTCATCCTCCTCACCTCACTCATCATCAGGTAGTCAGTTTAAAATCCGTGCACAGCCCTGACATCCGCCTCGTGTGGGCGTCAGTGTAAACACAGTTACGCCCACTCCCACTCTTACGTAGTTTGCGTAGGCAGACCGTACCCTCTACCTGCCCCTACGTAAAGTCTCCCCGCACACACCCATGGCAGGTCTATACGATAAAGGCGTAAGCAGGTAACCAGCGCAGAAGCGCTGACCCCTCGCTATTCACAGAGCGCTGCTAGGTGGTACGCGGATGCCTTTGCCTTACGCCGTTTGCGTACCTGGCCGGAAAGGCTTGTTCCCAGGTTACGCACAATTCGAAGCTCGCAGTCCCCGCCCCCTCTCCCGGGCTCCGCCCTCTCTCAGGCCCCGGGGGTTGTCCCACACGAATGTAAACCTGGCCCCAGGAAGATGGCGGCTGCGGCGGGGAGTCGGAGCTCGTCGTCCGGCAGTCCGGAGACGGGGCTGGAAGTGGTGCCCGGGGAAGGTGGAGGGGAGTCCCGGGAAGACTGGAGGAGGAAGCAGCTGAGGAAAGTTCGGAGCGTGGAGACGGAGAGGAGAGCGGAGCCCGAGGTGCAGCACACAGCGGGAGGCAACGGGGAGCTGCTGGACTCCGGAACGTTCCTACCGGCGGCCGGCAACACCGAGGAGCTGACCGGGAACCACAGCACCGGGTATGAGGGGAGGGAATACAGGGCGCTCCTCCAATGGGGGCTCCGTCCTGCCAGGGAGCTCCTCCAACTGCCACTGTCCTCCAACTGCCACTTCTTGCCACTGCCGACCACTGTCCTCCAACTGCCACTTCTTGCCACTGCCCTCCGATGGGAACTTCCTGCCACCGCTGACCACTGTACTGCAACGGCAACTTCCTGCCACCACTGACCACTGTCCTGTCCCTTCCTGCCACTGCTGTCCTGTCCCTTCCAACTTCCTGCCACCGCTGTCCTGCAACTGCCACTTCCTGCCACCACTGTCCTGTCATTTCCTGCCACCACTGTCCTGCAACTGGCACTTCCTGCCACCGCTGACCACTGTCAAGTCCCTTCCTGCCACCGCTGACCGCTGTCCTGTCCCTTCCTGCCACCGCTGTCCTGTCCCTTCCTGCCACCGCTGTCCTGTCCCTTCCTGCCACCACTGTCCTCCAACTGCGACTTCCTGCCACCACTGTCCTGCAACTGGCACTTCCTGCCACTGCTGACCACTCTCCTCCAACAGCAACTTCCTGCCACCACTGTCCTGTCCCTTCCTGCCACCACTGTCCTCCAACTGCCACTGCTGAGCACTGTCCTCCAACGGCAACTTCCTGCCACCACTGTCCTGCCACCACTGTCCTGCAACTGCCACTTCCTGCCACCACTGTCCTGTCCCTTCCTGCCACCACTGTCCTGTCCCTTCCTGCCTCCACTGTCCTCCAACTGCCACTTCCTGCCTCCACTGTCCTCCAACTGCCACTTCCTGCCACTGCTGAGCACTGTCCTCCAACGGCAACTTCCTGCAACTGCCACTTCCTGCCACCACTGTCCTGCAACTGGCACTTCCTGCCACCGCTGACCACTGTCCTGCAACTGGCACTTCCTGCCACCGCTGACCACTGTCCTCCAACAGCAACTTCCTGCCACCGCTGACCACTGTCCTGTCCCTTCCTGCCACCGCTGACCACTGTCCTGTCCCTTCCTGCCACCACTGTCCTGTCCCTTCCTGCCACCACTGTCCTGCCACCACTGTCCTGCAACTGCCACTTCCTGCCACCACTGTCCTGTCCCTTCCGGCCACCACTGTCCTGTCCCTTCCTGCCACCGCTGACCACTGTCCTGTCCCTTCCTGCCACCACTGTCCTGTCCCTTCCGGCCACCACTGTCCTGTCCCTTCCGGCCACCACTGTCCTGTCCCTTCCGGCCACCACTGTCCTGTCCCTTCCGGCCACCACTGTCCTGTCCCTTCCGGCCACCACTGTCCTGCAACTGGCACTTCCTGCCACCGCTGACCACTGTCCTGCAACTGGCATTTCCTGCCACCACTGACTGCTGTCCTCTAACTGCCACTTCCTGTGACCACTGTCCTGCCATTACACCCCTAAGTGTAGCTAGCAGATATGTGTTTTATCATGTAACAAAATGCATTGAGCTCTGCAACTAAAAAAAGGTGCAGGAGCTTCTTTGGTGCGCTTGTCATGTGTAGAGCTGACTAGTTAAGTAAGTGGGTTGTCTTACACTCTCATGTGTGGGGGGGGGGCATCAGGATCCAAAAAAGCATGAAAACGGGTCTACGTATGTGTTCACTTCTGTGTGTGATCACAAAGGGACATGGCAGTTTAAAAAAAAAAAATTGATATAAAATGTAAACATCTCTGGTAATGGGGATGACAGGTCCTCTTTATGGAGACATCTGGGGTCAATACTGCATATCGCACTGTTTTTACCTTTTTAGGCTCTATTCACATTTCTTGAAACTTGGCATGTGAGTTTGGACACTAAAGTGGCACCCCATGTTTTTCAATGACAACCGTTCAAATATGTGTGACTTAGTTGTTCCTGCACTATTTTAGTCCGAATGTGATGCAGCTTGAGTGCTGTAGACTGCAAAATAAACCTTCAAAAGTCACACCTGAATGTCTTCTACATGTGGCAGTTGTCCATTATCACTGGTCTAAACCAAAGTTGCATCCATGTCGCACCCGTCCGTAGTTGCGTGACATTGGAGTCACCCAAGTGTGAATGGGGAAACGGGACTGAAGTTTGAACATTGGTTTTCCTGGCCAAAATGTCTTGCGTTTATTTTGCACATATTTATGCGTACACAAGTAAAATACATTCTAGCTGTCAGAATAGAATTTTCACCTCCTTTTTTTTTATTTTTTTTTTTTTTTTTTTTTTTAACTAGCATTTTACATAGGTATTTTTGTGCGTCCTCCTGTAAAATACTGATCAGCAACTCATTTCTTTTCTCTTTTTTTTTTTTTTGTGCTGTGCAAAAATATAGACATGCTTCATTTTTGTGCAACGCATCTGTTGTCTGTATGCCCTGTCCATATGCATTTTTTTTTTTTCCTGTGTCCTTGCACCGAGTCCCCGTTCACACTGGTTCAACTTATGTGATTTGACAGTTCCAAATCGCATGACAAGTCGCACTCTATTGTTGGCAATGGAACTGTTTAAATGGAAGCCATGCTGTTTTTTGCAGTGCCTCACCGATTTTGAGAAAAAAATTCCAGACTTTACTTTTTTCCCTTCTCCTTCTTCTAGAAGCTGAATCCTCAAAAAAGCTTCTAGACTAAAATAGTGTGCATTGCCCCTTTAGGATAACACGATTTTGCTTCTAGAAGCAGAAAAAAAATGCTCCAAAGATGCCGTGTGTGTGTGTGTGTGTGTGTGTGTGTGTATATATATATATATATATATATATATATATATATATATATATATATATATATATATATATATATATATATATATATATATATATATATATATATATATATATATATATATATATATATTTCCTAGTGTGCATGGAGCCTGATGGTATGACCAGTGCACATAGAGAATAGTTTCTTCTTTTGTTTTTGCTATGAAGATCAATAGATGTGGTGTGAACGAGTTCTAGGGGTCAATTCAGAAAGCTTTAACAGAAAGATATGTGACAGTTATTTTCAGATACCATTGGTCTCAGCTGAAAATAACTGTCACTTTTTTGTGAACCGGATGTCTCCTCATCCCGGTGTGATGGCGCTGAGAATTGACGAGGTTTCCATCTGCTTCTTGTTGGGTGTTTGAGGTTCTGCAGGACATAATGCAGTGTCATCAGCTGTGTAGCAATGTCCTTGCTGATCATACAGGGACAGCAGCCAGTCTAAGTTTGGCTGTGTGTTTTCTATGAATGCGGAGCCATGTGTGGAGCCCTGCTGGTGGTCTGTCATTGTCCCCAGCCGGCCTGTACATGTGAACTCTCCATACATCAGCTGATGACAGCTGTGCCTGCCCAGAAAATGCTGCACAGCCACACCTGGCTCCCCTGCTGGATAAATAGACCCGCATGGTGGTCCTGGAAATGAGCAGCACTCTTCCTCCATTGAAGCCCCTATTCACCTGCAGTGTGTTTTTTATAGAAGTATAGACGGGTCGTTCTGTATTGGGAATCTTTTTACTCCTGGGTGGTTTGTCATGTCATTGGTATGAATAGAACACATTGGAGATAGAAGTGTTCATTGAATGCTTATGGTGTTTTTCCTAAACGTCTTTCAGGACGGCACCTGAGACAGTGGCTCCTCACACTTGCCAACAGGAAATGCATCTTTCACCGAACTTTAAAAGGAGGCTCCTTCCCACACATTGCCAGTTTTTGTGTTTCCTCCGGCAGGGAACACTCAGTGTGGAGTCAGGAACTCTTAGGTGCCGTCCTGAGAGTCCAGGCTTCCTGCACCACCATTTTTTGTTTTACCCGGAGAGCTTTTTCCTCTCATTCCATAGAGCACTACTGGATGGGCTCCTTCTCCCTCTTTAACCACTTGCTGCCCACCCACCGTCAAATGACGGTGTGGCTCTCGTTCTGGATGGATGTCGTATGATGGCATACCTGAACAGCCGCTCCTGCGCCCCCTCGGTGTTGCTAGGACACAGCCTGACCTCTTTAATCGTGGGATCGGCTGTGTCCAATCACAGCCGGTCACATGTAAACAAGGGAGTGACGGTAATCGGCTCTCCTCACCTCACACTGATGGTGTGTGGCGAGGAGAGCCCATCAGCCGCATTTCCTCGCAGGGGACAGTGAGAGATGTATGATCAGTGCCCTGATTACATTAGATTGCCAGCAATCAGTGCCCATTAGTGATGCCAGTCAGTGCTGGCTTTCAGTAAAGCCCGTCAGTGCCGGCTATCGGGGCCCGTCAATGCCCACCAGTGCCACCTATCAGTGCCCATAAGTGCAGAATATTAGTGCCTCTAGTGAAGGAGAAAAATTACTTATTTACAAAATTTACTGACAGAAACACAATTTTTTTTTTTTTTTTTTCAACATTTTCGGTCTCATTTATCTCCAAAAAAAAAAAAATCCCAGCAGTGATTACTTCCAAAAGAAAGCTCTATTTGTGTGAAGAAAATTATAAAATTTTCACATGGTTACAGTGTGGCATGACTGCGCAATTGTCATTCAAAGTGTGACAGTACTGAAAAAGGGCTTGGGCAGGAAGGGGGTGAAGTGCCCTGTAGATGAGTGGTTAAAGTGCTTGGGAAGAGCCGGTACTGCTGCGGTGGAGGCGGACATCATTTATTTATTATTCTCTCTCACTCTTTCTACCCCCAGCAGGGGCCTGTCTGGGCACACGACGTGACTGTTTCCCACTGTTCACCTGTGGTGAGCCTTTTTGAAGGGTCAGGTTGTCTCACTGGGATGGTTTTTTTGTTTCACGGCAGGCCAAAAGCTCTGATCCAGTGGCTAAAAAAAGTGTCCTTCATGCAAAGCAAAACTACCTGAAGGCTGGAAGAAGACCTTATGTCAAATATGTATTGACTCTCTAGTTAAAGAGGAAGCTTCTTCCGCATGCAGCGATTTTATTGCATCAGTTAAAAAAGAACTAGATGCCACCATTCAATCTTTTCTTCACTAGCAAATCCATCCCTGAGTCAGCCAGCCACCTCACAATCCTCTCAGGGCTCGCTATTGGTCCCGGCGGTGGAGACTGGAGCAGGTTCTCTTACCCAAGAGGGACATTGCCCCTTTCATTCTAGGCAAGAATTGGATGAGGTGGAAGAGGAAGGAATGGAGAATACACCTTCTAAATACAAGCTGTCTTTAGAACAGGTGGATGGCCTGTTAAAAGCAAATGATACTACTTTGGGCCTAGAAGAGGAGAGAAGAATTGTCTCTGCATGACGGGATGTACACAGGTCTCAGTGAGCCTAAAAATCCTACTTTTCCTGGGCACTCAGTAATTTCTGAGGCTATTAAGAAGAAATGGGCAGAACCAGAAAGAGACTCCCCCAAGGCGCTTTCCATTTGATGAAGACCCAGCGACTCTTTGGAATAAAATCCCAAATCTCGATGCAGCCTTTTCCCAGGTTTCAAGATAAAACTGACCTGGCATTCAAGGATATGGGTGTGTTAAGAGATCCCATGGATAAAAGGATGGATCAACAACTTTAAAAGGGCTTGGCAATCCATCATGGGCAATCTCAAACCAGCTATGGTGTCTACTTGTGTCTCCAAGAATATGGAATATTGGGTGAATCCCCCTCAAAGCCCATATTATAGCAGACTCGCCAAAGCAAGAAATTCTGTTTTTTCTTGACTTTGTCAGCTGTTGCAGCCTTTTATTTCAGACACTTCAGCAGAGTCTATTAGAATGACAGCAAGATCTGCAGCCCTAACTAACGTGGCCAGGAGGACTCTGTGGCTAAAGACCTGGCCAGGGGATGCAGCATCCAAAAACGAGCTTTGTGGGGTGCCGTTCTTGGGAGACTTACTAGTTGGACCTGACTTAGATTCTGTCCTAGAAAGGACAGCAGATAAATAATTAAAAAGAAAAAGCAACCAGTTGATTTATTTTTATTTTTTTGATCTCAAAGGGCTCAAGAACAAAGTGCCAAACCCCAGGAGAAGAAATTGGTCATCGCAGAAGGGAAAGGGCAAAGGAAATGTCCTTTTCCATCATCCTGCATCAACCAACAAAACGCAATGACTCGTCACTGCCAGTGGGGGGAAGGCTTCAAAATTTCCTCCCTCATTGGTTTTCTGTCACACTGGCCCAATCTATTCTGAGCATGCTGTCCCAAGGTTACAAAATAGTTTTTGGATCTTCCTCCAGAAAGATACTTTGTAACAAACCTACCAAGGGATACAACAACGGCCCTAGCTATGAAGAACCTGTTCAATAAAGGATCTGATGCATCAAAGGGCTGTGATGCATGTATCTCTAGAGCAGGGGTCTTCAAACTACGGCCCTCCAGTTGTTCAGGAACTACAATTCCCATCATGCCTAGTCATGTCTGTGAATGTCAGAGTTTTACAATGCCTCATGGGATGTGTAGTTCTGCAACAGCTGGAGGGCCGTAGTTTGAGGATCCCTGCTCTAGAGGAACGTTATCTGGGATTCTACTCTTACATATTCCTGATTTAAAAAAAAAAAAAAAAAAAAAAAAGCCATCCGGAAGTTTTCCATTTTGATTTCTTGAAACCATTGAGCAAGTCAGTCCTATACAAGAAGTTTTGTATGGTCTCAATCTTCACGGTCAGGAATCTGCTGACCAAGTAATGCTTTATGGCATCGATCAACTTTGAGATGCTTACCTACATATTCCTATAGCCCTCTCAGTTCCAAAAATTCCTGAGGTTGGCAGTCAATATGGGGAAGGAGGTGCTACATCTGCAATTCAAGGCCCTGCCTTTCACCTGCTCCGTGTCTTTACAAAGGTTATGGTGGAAGCCCTCGCCCCTCTTTTGACTTCAGGGGATTGCAGTAATCTCGTATCTGGATGACCTCCCCTTCTTTGCCAGGGAGAAACTGCAAGGAGACCTGGGCAAGGCCCGCAGTCATTTATAATCCCTGGGTTGAATAGTGAACATTCAGAAATCAAACTTCAATCCGGCTCAACAAGTAAAATTTCTGGGGTACCAAATAAATTCTCTGTTCTACTGACTTTTTTTTTTTTTTTTTTTCCAGAAGAGAAAAAAATCAAGGTCTAGAATGTCGTATAGTAACGACAAAGCTACAAATGAATTGGGAGATGTCTGTCAGGTTATGTCAACCTTGGAAACTTTTTTAACCTCGACTATTCCAGCCATCCAATAGGCAGGGCTACATTTCAGGCCACTCCCAGAGGTTCCTTCTAAAGGTATGGAACGGACAGATACTCTAGACACAAGGGTAATGATCCCCACCAGCATCAAACGAACACTTTGGAGAAATCGGTCAGTTTGCCCAGCTGTGCCATTGTGCTGACTTACATTGTTGTGCGCTGGTTGGCAAGGGGTTAAATGGATTAAGCCACCCATGCAGACCCTGAGCATTTTTATGGTGTTTTGGAGTCATATTTTCTGCACCCGTAGATGCACTTTTTTTTTTATTTTTTACCGTGGTTTGCAAATGAATGTAAGCTCAGGCGTTTTTGGGGAAGGGACGCAAAATTCAACAAAACCGCTCATGTACTTGTGTCTGAAACCAAAAACATTCATCATAGATTTTATTTTTTTTTAATTTAAGTGACAGTGTAGAGATGTAACCAGCCATAATGATTGAGCATTATTGCATGTAGGTAAATGCACAAAAAAAAAACTCAAAATATGAATGGGGGTGAAGACGATCGGCTCATTGCCGTGCAGGTGCGCCTTATGCTTCTATAGTTTTGTAGGAAGTGTGTATGTTAACTAAGATTTAAAATACAATTTTGACAGATTTTTGTGAGTTGTGCCAAAAAAAAAAGTCTGGGAGAAAGCATTTACAGACACAAATAGCGCTCATCCAAGTTTTATGAATTGTATGCCACAAAGTGTGGAGTGATGCTTTTTATTGGTTTAACTGATCTTAACAATGCAAGCTTTTGGAATTAGTTCAATCCCTTCTTCAGGCTTTAGAGACGGTTCACACCAGAATCGCTTTTTTTTCAGCCCATTCATTTGAATAGACTGAAATCACCCCAGATTGCATGAAAAATAATACTTTTGAAAACTGCACCAAATTGCATGGTATTACAGTACTGTTAAATCTTGTGCTTGCAAATGCACTACATTTGCAATCTCTGGATTTGGGGTGCCATTAATGCGTTGGCTACAGATTAGTATTTTTATAATTAGTCGTCTAATGTATAAAGCATAGAGAAGGGATCTGAGTTATCCTGGAATCTTGCAATAAACCTCCTATTTGTTCCCTTTTTGGGCTGTTAATATTCATTGAAATAATTTTGATTTACGGTATGTGCAAAAAATTAAAGTAACGTTGACTCCAGACAGAAATCTTGTGAGCTGATAACTACCTGTGCTCCCTGCCCTCGGACTGTTATCCATTCCCTACTATCTCTGAGGACCACAAAATGCCTCCATCTCTTAGAGAATAGATGCAGGTGTTAAGTAGACTCAAAACTCTTCCTGTCCTACTGCTGCATCGCTGCTCAGTACAGTTGTCATCCTAGGACCCGAAGTGTTGTCAGGATTACCAGATTAAAGTGGAACTTCATCAATAAGTTCACCCAGTGACATGTTACACCCATATTTAGGGTGTAACATCTTACCAAAGAGCACCTGTCCTGTCTGCATCACACTGATCCCTCACTGTGACAGCGAGCAGGGGATCCTCTCCCCGCAACTGATGTCATATTTCATAAACAGCAAGGCCTTGTAGGGCTTCACCCACACATCTGCATCTTTTGCTCAGTTTCCTGTGAATGAACGAACTACAAGTACCATCTTCCATTGCAGCAGATGGCTTGTAGACCTTAATGAACTGCAAGGGTGCTGGTAAGCGTTCTCCTAGTTCATTGGTTCTTCCTGCAGTTCGGTAACTGTTTGCCTGTACAGGCAGGCAGCTAACTGAGATTCTGCAGGATCCTGGCATTGCACCCCAGATCTCCTGATCGCAGGTGCAATGCTTTACAGGCTGCAGGGTAAAAAATAAAAAAAAACAAAATAAATGTGCATTTTATTTTAATTTTTGCAAAAAGGTGAACTTCTCCAAGACTGCCTCCCATGTGGACCCCCCCCCCCCCCCCCCCCAGGCACCACCTTTTTTAAGGTGCATGTGTTGATGTGCACATTGGCTCTGATCGGCATTTGGGTCCTAGCGGAACCTATTGGCATATCTGCACATGTACAGGTGATTCGCAACGCACGTGCAAATACAGGAAAGGTTTCTCTAGTGGTAGTCTTTGTATGGGAAACCCTGAGCAGGCAAAGATGGCCAGGGACACTGGAGCATGTACAGTTGTGCCAAGCGAGTCCTATGGCACATCTGTGCAGGGAGAAATTCTCATCTAGGCGAGAAAAATCACTGTGCTTTTTTATTTATTGGAGAGAGATATGCAGCCACCATGTCTAAGGACAGGTAAGCTGCGTTATAATGTTTGTTCTTTAGTTTAGATAATGCTTATTTCCCAGCTTTTAGGATGCTTTTTGATCCCATATATTTTAGAGGCTATATATTTATAGAACTGTATAAAGCCTTTAGAAGGAAATCCTAAGGTGTGTCCAGGTTTTTAGCATTAAACAGCTCTTCTAATGTTGAATAGAGGCAGTTTTGATGTTGATGTGGTGCATTGTAATGTTGTATATTGTGCCTTCATTAATTATGCAAATGATTGTTGGTCCCGGAGACGACAGATGCTGCTGTGGGGGGGGGGGGGGGGGACTGGGGGCGGGGGGGGGGGGGGGGGGGGGGGGGGGGGCGGCGGGGGGGGGGGGGGGGGGGACTGGGCACAGATGTACTGCTGGCATTTCACTATTGTAATAAGCTGCTGTAACTGTGTAGAAACTCCCATCTCTGGGCTGTAGCATTGGGTTACAAAGCCCATGGGTGTTCCTTTTTTGTCTGACTTTCTCTTCTGTGGCTTTTGTGCACATTTTAGTGAGCTGAAGTTTTGATTTTTGTGGCTGCAGACAACTGGAATAGGAGGAGTTAATCCAGATAAGGCTTCTCTTTCTTTTTTTTTTTTTTCTGCTTATATGCAAACATTGGGGTCATAGAAGCCCTCTTCCTGTCAGCTGCCTGCCTTGCCTCTTTGCTGCTTCATTCGACTACACAATGCTTGTTCTGTGTGTGGCTCGCTCCCCCAACACGTTTACCTGCCTCCTGCTCTGGGAAGGGGGTTCTGCTCGTTGGTTTTGATGGGACCTGTTTTACTTTGTGAAGGCTCCTCTGTAAATGGAATTACATGCGTACAGGTAAGTCGCTTTATCCTCTAATCTGTTGCTTGCTGAAGATTAACTCTTGCTGCCATGTGGGTGTGTGAGGTTTAATTTGCCTTTTTCGAAAACAGATTAGAGAGGCTACAAGATAACAATAGGTCTTGTTTTATCAGTGTTTGTAAAGTAAAACCTGTTTGTGTTTTGCCATTACCGACCCCCAAGATTCTATAAGCTGAGATTTCAGAATGTTAGTCCAGATGATGAAGAAGGCCAGCTATAAACGCTCTTTAATACAATGGTTAGTGATAATGAAATTCCATATTCTGTTTGTTTACACTGTGTACATAATGGATGCTATTTCTTGAAGTATGTTAAATGCTGTGTTGTTTTGTTGTTTTTTTCGTTTTGGAGAATTGTTTTGTGCATGTGAATTTAGTATATATATATATATATGTGTGTGTGTGTGTGTGTGTGTGTATAGATAGAAAGATTGTGTGTGTGTGTGTGTGTGTGTGTGTGTGTGTGTGTATGTGTATGTATATATATATATATATATATATATATATATATATATATATATATATATATATATATATATATATATATATATATATATATATATATATATATATATATATATATTATATTAATATAACTTTTTTTTTTTTTTTAACTAGTTTGTATTTGACGGTTTGTAGTTTGGGTCCTTTTTTAATTCTGTGTCGGAAAGAATTGTTGTACGATGGCTGGAGTTTTTCAGGTCGCATGGCTGTGTTGGCATGTTTTTGTGTGCAATTGGGAAACCTTTGTGAGTTTATACTGACTTGCAGATCGCTGCAAGATTCAATCAGTTCCAATACCATCATTGACAGTCTTGACCTTTCTTTATTGTGATGCATTTTGGATGGGGGGGGGGGGGGGGGTTTATCGGTAGGCTGGGTATGGGATTTTTGTGCAACTTTTTTCCTCTCTGTAAACACGGATAAGTCAATATCTCTTGTGAATGTGTTTTAAACCTTTTTTATTATATGTGATTTTTGATTCAAATGTTTTGATCATTTTATTGCCACAGAAATAACGCATATAAACGCTGGCTTTAACACTATAAATTCTATAAGAGTCTCTTATTGTGGGGAAACCTGTTAGATTGTTGCAGAAGTGATGTGTATCTTACCCACTTGCAAAACGTAACTTATTACTTGCTAAATCTTTGTATCAAATGTGTTGCACACAACTAGATGGCGTTTCCTTCAGCAACCAGCAAAAGTATGTCTTGTCTTCTGCCATACTTCTATCTCTAATCTAAAGCTGGCCATACGCTGTTAGAAATCCAACCTTTTTTTTATCTAATGATTTTCTAAAGATCGGTTGAACGTGCATGTGATGATGCCATCATTGTATCGCTATATGTCACCATATTATCCATAAATGGTAAAAAAATAAATTCACAGATCAATTACACGATCCACGGTTACATTTTAGCCTTTATCAAATGTTTTTTTGATAGATTTCCACTACTAATGTTTAGAAAACCGATCGTTTAGCCTATGTTCACACTTTTTTGCGATGCGGGGAACCAGCGCGATTACAGCGCTGGTTGCCTCATTGCATCTCTCCTGTAGGCAGTTCACACTGCCCTCTGCGCACCACTGCAGGTGTATCTGTTCGCAGATCATAATGCAAACTTGAACTCTCACAGGAATCGGATCGCCTAAGTGAGAACACCCATGCGATCCAATTTCAGTGCAGGGGTTATTTTATTTATTTTTTCATTAAAACATTGCCTTTCGATTGAAATTTAGCCCACTAACGTTTCGAAAGTCAAACGATCAAGGGTATCGAACGCTTTTGCTAATGATTTTCTAACCGTGTATGGCCAGCTTTAGGTTCACTTTCTCTAGAAATCTGCTGGCACTCTTTATTCATGAACCCACTATGCAGATCTCTCATACTCCTTCTTTCCAACAAACCATCTTCTATTTTTGTTAAATATATCTTATTTCACTTCATATTGGCATCTTCCTTTTTATTGGGGTTCATTCATACAAGTCATTATGTGTAATTTCCTGGTGCTCAGGGAGCTGCATGTCCCATATACAGCCAGCCAGCCTCTTCTGCTGATGTTTGTTTTTACATAATAATATTATTACATTTTTTTATGACTACATATCCCATGGTACTTTGCCTGCAAGCAGTGATTCCTGTTCTGACTCCGCCTTCTGAAACTCCTCCTCCCCTCAGCACCTCTGTAGGTCAGAAAGCAGGCTCTATGAAATGTGTGACACAGCAGTGCCTATCAGCAGGGCATAGTGAATACATTTCACAGAATTCAAGGAAGTAAGTGTGGGGACAAACCTCAAAATCGTTCCTATACATAGGAATAGGCAAGAAATAATTGAAATAAAATGTGAAAATGAATATAATCGTTATCTAAACTTTGACCATAGATATGCTTTAACAATTGTCTTACTTTCTATCTCTATTCAGACGGGTGCTGACACCTGTCCTGCATGCTGAGCTGCTTTTTTCTGTCTTAGCCTTAAGCGTGGTTCACACTAGTGTGGGCCATGCATGCAATGCATTTCAGAATCGCCTTGATACCTGCAGCTGACTCGCACTGCACTTGCAAGATGTATGGGACTGCCATTAATTTTGAATGGCACCCCCACGCGTTTCAGAACACAGCGCAGTCAAATAGACCATACAGTTTCCCTGCGGCTGCGTGTGTTTTTTATATATATATATATATATATATATATATATATATATATATATATATATATATATATATATATATATATATATATATATATATATATGCACCTCTTGTGCCTTTCACGTGGCACAGCAGCCCATTCAAATGCTGTGCCTGAACAAACGTGTGCCGCATGGCCTGCACTAGTGTGAACTGAGCCTAAAAGCTGCAAGCTTTAGAAGGGACAGCAGACACGGCCACATTTCAACATTTTACCTGCATGCAGGAGTGAATGCACAGATCCAGACACATTGGGATTGATTTACTAAAACTGGAAACTGTAAAATCTGGTGCAGCTGTGCATGGTAGCCAATCAGCTTCTAACTTCTGCTTGTTCAGTTAGGCCCCTTTCACACTGAAGCGTTTTTCAGGAGCTACGGCGCTAAAAATGGCGCCTGTATAGCTCCTGAAAAAAGCGGGTCCTTTAACTCCAGTGTGAAAGCCGGAGGGCTTTCACATTGGAGCGGTGCGCTAGCAGGACGGTAAAAAAAAGGTCCTGCTAGCAGCATATTTGGAGCGGTGTAATCACCACTCCTATACCGCTCCTACCCATTGAAATCAATGGGACACCATTGCGGGGGGTTTAACCCTTTTTCGGCCGATAGCGGGGGTTAAAACCACCCCGCTAGTGGCCGAATACTGCGGCTAAAACGACGGTAAAGCATCGCTAAATATAGCGCTGCTTTACCACCGTGCCCCCACCGCCCCAGTGTGAAACCGGCCTTATGCTTTGACAAAAAATAACCAGGAAGCTGATTGGTTTCTATGCAGAACTTCACAAAATTTGCACTCTTCAGTTTTAGTAAAGCAACCCCTGACTCTTTGCATTCGGATTCATGCAACCACCCCTGCACATGTTTTACCACAAATGCTCTTATGTCTGTCGCTCTGTTGGTTTTGCCAAAAATTGAGTGGTACATGTCCAATATATATTTTATTTATTTTTACATGTAGACGATTTTACAAGAGTGTCTTTTAGGATGTGACATATGGTGTCTTTGAACAGCCTTGGTGGTTTTTGTGCAGTAAAATGAGCCAGTTGCCTCCTATAACAGTTGTAGTGTTTATGGCATTCCTGCAGCCACTGACACGCCTGCAGGCCTTCTCCCACGTTCTGGTCTGGGATTGTCCACGCTCTGTACTTTGCTTGGCTCTTGGGGTCTACTGGCTTGTTTTTATGTCTTTTAGATTTTCAGAGATGGTGTGTTTACTGCGTTTCAGGTTTCCGGCTTTTATTACTGTGGGTGATTTTACTTTATGGGGATAATAAGACACTCTTTTGTTCTGCATTGAAAATAGCTCTCTTGGTTACAGCTTGGCTTTAATTTCTGCAGAAGTAATGAGCTGGTTCAGTCTACAGGTTGGAACTGGTTTCTTAGTTCATTAATGGCATTTGTCATGTTGCAAATGTATTTATTTATTTTTGGTGAAAGGTTATTGCAGGTGATGTAGTGCCCCCATCTGTAGAACAATACATAGAAACTTTACAGTGGTGACGACATCCAGTGCACAATCTTGTGCAGCTCTGCATAGAAACCAATCTGCTTCTGCCTGGGTTCACACTAGATGCGGTGCGAATTCGCTGCGTATTTGGCACCGCATCTAAATCTCGAACCAATTGCGGAGTATATGTAAAGTTAAAGCACAGTTCCACTCGGTTTAGTGTTTATTAAAAGTCAGCATCTACAAAAAGTATCTTATTTTTAATAAATACATACTCGCCTGTCCCACGTTCAGCAGTGTGGTCGCCCGATGCCTCGGTTCTCTCCAGGCATCACAAGTGTGGGCACCCGACTGTGACGGCTTGCGGCTTCACAGCCGAGTGCGCACTACATGTGCACAAGTCGCTTTGCGCCTCCTCAATGGCCGAACAATCTTCCGGGACCTGTGACGTGTCCTAGAAGATTGCAGGGAGGGGGAGAGGAGAACTTCCGATCGAGTCGCATGGGCGGCCGGAGTGGAAGTGGGAGCTGGGTACCAGTCAAAACTAGGTACCCGTTACCCATGCGTGTGAACATGCATGCGATTTGATTCTGGTGTGGACAGAAAAAAGGTCCTGCACCAGTTTGGTGCAAATGCATTGCGATTTAACCGCTAGCTGGCGCGGCTGCGCAAATCGCTGTAGCTGTACGTCGCTCCTTTTTAAGACGTCATAGTAGGCACACGTGAGCCGCCTGTCCCCGGAGCCGATGCACCAAAAGCGCACATCAGTACATTGACATGCATGAAGTTAGTTCTGTAATTGGTGTAGTTTGGAATTCTAAAACAGATCTGTCCTCCTAGTTCAGGCTTTTCATTCACTCTTGTCGGGCTAAAAACAACAGGTTTGCAGTGGTCTTCTTGTGTGTTTGTTTTTTTTTTTTTTTGTATGTTCTAATAAAGTTCCATCTGTTGAAACGGATACAGCCTATGTAGTTGCTGACAGCTTTACGTGCCGGCAGTTCCCACAGACCTTGCTAAATGCTGACTGTGCCTTCTCACTGTCCTGGTACTGGAGATGGGGGGCAGTGCGATTCTTTAAACACATGTCTCTGCAGCAGGAGTTTAATGACGAGGAGGCTGAAACTGATACAAACACAGGAAATCAAAGCGAATCTCGACCTTCGTCCATTTTTTTTTTTTTTTTTTTTTCAGCTTCCCTTTTCTTGTAAAGTAGTCAAGGAAACTTGAGCATCGGAGCTTTTCCTAATCCTCCGACAGAAATAACGTTTGAGCCATTAATAGGATGAGTGGATGAGCCAAGAGCTGAACCGCAAATAGTGCGGGTCACTCTGTATTAAGGAAATCGGACTTGTTTTAACCAGCTATGGGCATGCTGTTTTGCTGCCATTGGTCTGTGCAAATGTGCATCTAGGTAGAATTATTATTACATTGGTACTACAATGGTGCCCCCCCCCCCCCCTATATTTGTCATTTAGTATTTTTATTATTGCAGAGTTAAGCTATATTGTGGCAACCTGGGAGTAGACCATGCAAGAGCCTGCGCACTGCACCAGTGACAAACTGGTAGCAATTGCAGTCCTCTGCAGACCTGAATGTAAACATTATTGAATGCACTTTTTTTTTTTTTTTTTCCATCATTGTGGTTGCATTTATTTATTTTCTACGCCTTTAAATCTCATACTGGGTAAACCGAAACCCCAGACCAATCCCTTTGTCTGGTAAAATGGATCACATGCATACATCAGCCATATCATTAGGGACGCCTTGATAGTACCGGGTTGGACCCCATTTTCCTTTCTGGACTGCCTTAATTCTTCATGGCATAGATTCAAAAAGGTGTTGGAAACATTCCTCCGATTTTGGTCCATAGTGACATGATACCATCACGCAGTTGCTGCAGATTTGTCAGCTGCACATCCATGATGCAAATCTCCCAATTCTACCACATCTCAAAGGTGCTCTATTGGATTGAGATCTGGTGACTGTGGCGGCCATTGGAGTACAGAGACCTCATTGTCATGTTCAAGAAACCAGTGGTGAGATGAGTTGAGCTTTGTGACATGGTGCATTATCCTGCTGGAAGGAGCCATCAGAAGATGGGTGCAATGTAGTCATAAAGGGATGGACATGGTCAGCAACAATACTCAGGTAGGCCGTGGTGTTTAATGGATGCTCAATCGTTACTAAGTGGCCCAAAGTGTGCCAAGAAAATATCCCCCAAAACCATCACACCACCACCAGCCTGAACTGTTAATATAAGGCAGGATGGATCCATGCTTTCATGTTTACGGCTAATTCTGGCCCGACCATCTGAATGTCGCAGCTGAACTCGAGACTCCTCAGACCAGGCAATGTTTTTCCAATCTTCTATCATCAAATATTGGTGAGCCTGTGTGCAAATTGTAGCCTCAGTTTCCTGTTCTTAGCTGACAACGGCCACTCACTGGATATTTTCTCCCCCCCCCTTTTTTTTTTTTTGGTTTTATATGACCATTCTCTGTAAAAATTTAGAGATGGTTGTGTGTGGAAAATCCCAGTAGATCAGCAGTTTTTGAAATATTCAGACCAGTCACTTAAATCCCCTTTCTTCCCTATTCTGATTCTCGGCAAGTTGTCTTCAAGTCTAGATGCCTAAATGCATTGAGTTGCTACCATGTGATTGGCTGATTAGCAATTTGTGTTACTAAGCAGATGTACCTAATAAAGTGGCTTGTAAATGTATTTTTAAAGTGGTTCTAAAGCCTCAAGATTGTGTGGTGTTTGTTTTTTTGCCCCCCCCCCCCCCTCAATGCCTTCTATGCATTAATTGCCCCCCCCCCATTGATTCTTACCTGAGCCCAATCCGATCCAGCGACGGCCTCTCATTGGACAGTTTGATAGAGCTCCTTGTCAATCGACTCCTGTGATGAGGGGGTGGGGCCAGGTCCGTGTCCATGTGTCGGACGCAGCAGCGGAGGTCGGGAGCAAGCACGCACAAGTGCCCCCATGAGAAGCTGCTTCCCGTGGGGGCACTGGACAGAGGAGGGGCCAGGAGTGCTGGCGGGAGACCCGAGAAGAGGTTTAGAGCCGCTCTGCAATTCCATTGCACAGAGCAGATACATAGAGATGTTTGTTATTTTAAAAAATGTTTTTCCTTTTACAATTGCTTTAGTTGTGTATTTAGCAGTTTGGCCAGAGTACAGCTTTAAGCAAGGAAGATGATGATGATTGCAATTTGGCTTACACCTTACACACAAGTCAACAGTATGGTGGATTTCATCATTCTGTTCTGGCAGCTAAACCTTATTGAGCTTCATCCTGGAACATGTGCTGCTTGGATATCCCTATTTGGAGTCTCTCTGAGGTTCATATGGGGGTCATTGGGCCACATGTTCTCTGATGGCCATTGAGGATGACAAGCAGGTCGGTCGCCATTTAGATGTTCCGTAATCTTAGCAAAGTTGGGGCTAAAATGTGCATATGTGGTCACTGCAGTGTGACAAGGCTAGCATCTTCTTTTGTTTTAATAGGACATGCAAAAAAAAAAAAAAAAACATACAAAGCACAAACAGAATGTCAAGTGGAATGCTTGCCTGACATTGCAAGTCGCATTGATACCACAGTATTGAGATTAACCCAGCAGTTGCTTATTGTGACCAGATAGCAAAGTAACAGTTAAAGCCCCGCAATTTTTAATTTTTTTTTTTTTTAAAGTCCGCAGCTACAAATACTGCAGCTGCTGACTTTTAAAATAAGGACACTTACCTGTCCAGGGCGCCTGTGATGTTGGCACCCAAGGCCAAATCGCCCCTCGGATGCTGCCGCCGCCATCTTCGGTAAGGGAATCGGGAAATGAAGCCTTGCGGCTTCACTTCCCGGGTCCCTACTGCGCATGCGCAAGACGCGCTGCACAATCCGAATGGTCCCTGCTGTCTCTGGGACCCATGTGTGTCTATGCTCGGAAGTGGGTGAAAATCTTAGACGGGTATCTGTACCCCCCCCCCCCCCCCGAAAGGTGCCAAATGTGACACCAGAGGGGGGGAGGGTTCAGAAAAGTGGAGGTTCAAATTTTTGTGTGAACCTCTGCTTTAAGAGCACAGAACATATAGAAGGAAGAGCTCGGCAGGGATAGAGGTTTAACAGATTTTTGTCAACTTTTCCCAGGCAATTTCTGCTCTCGTATGTGATTTTATACATTGGTATCACTCTGTTAATCGTATTTTGCCATGAGGATCTCCTAAGAACGTCCCTGGTTCAACAGTACACCTTGTACACAGCGGGCTAAGGGAAGGGTAGATACCAGCTAGCCTCTGCAGAGTGTAATACGCCCTGTGTAAAAACTTCAACTGAATGTAGCGGTCTCTGGCCGAAATCGTAGAGGGAATGAAGGAGGAGACAGTCACCCCCCCCCAAGTCAGATGTCCCCCCTCCTTTTTACTCAGAGGTGGTAATTTTAATGTTGTGGTCCACAGTTAAGTGTAGGTATAGGGATGAAAGAGGTTTCCCCATCACCCCGAGGTCAGTGACAGTGTTGTATGGTGTCGGCACACGCAGCAGCGTCTGGGGAAGGTGAATAAATGTACACGGTCACCATTTTGAACCTGCAGCTTGGTGTGGAAGAGCATACTGTATTTAACCCCCTTCCTTTGCAGCATGGCACAGACCTGATCAAAGGACTTGCGTTGTCTCTTTCCACAGAAAAATCTCAGTTTGGGAGTAGGTGTTCCATGAAGGCCACAGTGTCTGAGCCCTCAGCACCCTCCGGCAGCCCCAGAACCCGCAGATTGTTGCAGCGGTTCCGATTTTTGGTGTCTTCTGCCCTGGCCTCAAGGAGTTTAACCTTGGATTTAAGAATCTGCAGGTCTGCATGGTGATCTCTCTGCACATCCTCTGTCCTGGACACCTGTCTCTCCACTTTGGTCACCCACTCCCTGAACTTGTCCATGTCTTGCCGAATGTGGGCCGCCTACGTCTGGACATGGTCAATCTTCAACGTAAGAGTAGATTGGCATGTAGAAATGGCCAACATTAGGGCATCGACAGCTGCGGAGCTGGCCTGGATAGTGCTGTCAGACAGGGAATCAGTCTGAGTTTCCATGTGGTGGGCTAAGGAGGGGGAAGGGCCTAGGCTTAGGCGGTGTACTTGCTGCGTCCGATAGTCGTTTTCTCTGGTTCCCCTTTTTTGCCTTTTTTTTTTTTTTTTTTTTTTTTTTCATTCCTCTGCACTCGAGGAGTCGGTCTGCAGGGTAGTAAGCTGAAATATGGCAATTCTACACGTGGATTAATTAAGGATTATAATCCGGAACGGGAGCTCCACTACAGCACGTCTGCTCCCAGCGCCATCTTGGACACGACCCAAGGAAAACCTTTAATGAAAGAAATGCTTAGAGTGTGTGTGTGTGTGTGTGTGTGTGTGTGTGTGTGTGTGTGTGTGTGTGTGTGTGTGTGTGTGTGTTTGCAGAGTAACATATATCACAGCCAGAGGGTCACTAAATTGGTAGCCTTCATATTTCTCATGCATTGGGGGGTCCTCTTTAAGGGTTGACCACCTTGTTTCCTCTTGCAATAGGTTTATAGTGCAGTCGGAGGCTTGTATATCTAAGGACTGCTTGAGCAGGTGGTAAAAAAAAAAAAAAAATGTATAGCATGCATTATTTTCGGCACACCAGTTTTGAGAAACTTCTACATCACATACTTGCTTAGGTGGAGGCAGCATTGGTCTGATGCTGCATCTGTCCTCCCGGCATCCTAAGACTGAGAACCAAGTGATCTAGCACCACTGATTGCTTTGGCTGTACTGTTCCTTTAATAGTTCCATCCATGTTTATTTTATATGGAATTACTTAGGTGTGATTTCCATTGGTCAGGTATGATCTATACAGTTACATTGGTCCAAATCTAGACCGAAGTCATTTATTTATTTTTTTGCTTAATTTTTGTACCTTTTTTAAAATGCTCAACAAGCCAAATCCCATTTGTTTCAATGGCCCCTGTTCTCATCTGAGTGTCCGGTTGCCTGAAGCAAAACGCCGGTTGTACATAAGCTTCTTTTTGGCAAATTAATAGCAGATTGGGCCTCATAGTCTTCAATGAAAATGTGCGACATGAGGGTTTTGTCGGACATTTTCTGCTCAAACATCAGCTCTCCACCCCTAATCTGCTCCACCTAGTACTTTTCTATTGGCTAAACAAAAACACCTGAAATTGTAAAACGTTTGTAATACACTACTGAAAATGCTCAAACTGTCAAAAAAAAAAACCCACCTGAAAGATGTGAATGCAGATGGAAGTAGATTTCCACTTGCCTTCAAACCTGTGCTGAGGGACTCTTCTCCTGAATTGTGAACACTGGAGGCCGGCCACTTGGCACAGGTGCCATTCAGAGAATACTTTGCAATTTTTGAACTAATGCAAAGCGTTCTGATTGGATGAGGTGGAGAGACGGGACGGTGACGGCATGAGCCCTAAATCTGAAAAATACTTTCCAGGTGCATTAACACAAAAGGTGTTGTCTCTTAGTAGACTTTATGTAGAAAAGCCTGTCCCCTGCCAGCATGCTGTAGAGAAGGAACCATTGTCTCACTGCAGAGGTTACCGGCATCCACCTCCTGGTTCCCTTCTGAAGTGGAACTACAAGTCCCAGTGTTCTAGTTCCACAACAGCTAAAAAGGCAGAGGTTGTCTATGCTTGCTGTAATAAGTGTGGTTTATTATCATCTAATCTGTTATGCTCCTCCAGGCCATGTTGCACGTACTTGTGTAAATATGATCTCAAATGACTTCCCATGGGAACAGCGCTCATTAGATTGTACAGACTTTTAGCCATTTGAAAAGCATATTGCTCTGCAGATTTGCCTGGCTGTATATGAGTCACGTCTTGTGAAAATAGTTATGATTACAGGCCTCTCTTGGGCTGCTTGCCATTTTCATTAGGGAATGCAGCTTATACATGCAATGCTTCTTGAGTCTGTTGGTTACATTATCGTCCTTTGTGGACTTTGCTCCCCCCCCCCCCCCAGGTGTTCTTTTGTAGGGGTTAAAGAACGTCTTCAGTCTGATGAAACCTTTGGTGACTGGGGGCCATGTACCTTACATTTTCTTCGTATAGTCAAATGACGGCCTCAAGGTTGCTCTCTCTCATCCTTGGTGGCGGGCATATGACGTCCTCGGCTCACTGTCCAGTGGGGGGCATGCGCCCGCCCCGTCTTTCGGGAGCCAATGCGCGTGCCTTGTGGACGCAATATTCGCCAGGCACCCGCGATTGCCAGTCACAGAGCAGGGACATGGAACTGTGTGTAAAAACGCACAGATCCATGTCCTGTCAGGCGAGAGAAGACTGATCGTGTCTTCCCAGTACAGAGAGGAATACCAATTTGGTCCCCTCCCCCCACAGAATCACTCCCTAGGTAACACATTTAACCCCCTGATCTCCCCCTAAGGTTATCCTCTTCCCTGCCAGTGAAATTTATACAGTAATCGGTGCATTTTTATAGCACTGATCGCTGTATAAATGTGGTCCCAAAATAGTGTCAAAACTGTCTGCAACAATATCGCAGTCCTGACAAAAATCGCAGATCGCCGCCATTACTAGTAAAAAAATAAAAAAAAAAAAATAAATGCCATAAATCTATCCCCTATTTGGTTTGCACAAATGTTATAGCACCTACAGATCAACCTGGGCAGGAAGGGGGTGAAAATGCCCTGTATTGAAGTGCTTAATCTTCATACATAGAATGCATTAAGATAAAAAAAATCTTCTGCCTTTTACAACCACTTTTATGTGCAATTCATTGGATGAAAAAAAATTGCGCTGTGCTGTACTGTACAATGCTTTGGGAGTGCCTTTATCATCCATATGTATACGGCTCCAGTATAAGTACCTGGTCTTTGCTTCTATAACTGCTTCCTGGAACTCCCTGTACAGGAAAACTGGTACTGAGGAAGGGCCGGCCAGCTGTATCGGGGGACTGCAATTCTATTTTAGTGCTGGTAGTCTAGAGCAATGCTTCCATGATTGTTCAGGCTAGAGGCAGGAAGGTGATACCACTGTATGTATTGTAATGTGTAGCCTGAAATATTCATTTTACTTTTAATAAAGTAAGGAAGGGTTAAACCTGCTGTTCATGTTTTCCTAAAGGAGAGACTTCCCTTTATAATAAAGGTTTGCTTTAAAAAAATAACAAAGATGTTATGTTATACTATGTCTGTCTGTGCAAGGGTTTTGCACAGAGCGGCCCTGATCCTCCTCCTTTTCTGGGGTCCCCCGGTGGGGCTCCTGACTCCTCTCCGCATCAAGTGCACCCACGGAGAGCCACATTCCATGGGGGCACTCGTGCGGGTGTGCTCCCAAGCCCTGCTGCTGCGTCCATTGACACAGACAGATGGACTCGGCCCCACCTCCCATGTCACTGGATTTGATTGACAGCTGCTATCAATTTATCCAATGAGGACCCGAGACAGCTGCTGGGCTCGTTCTCGTCGTTGGAAAGATCGGGTTCAGGTAAGTAAAAGGGGAGCTGCGGTAAGGTGAAAAACCTGAGACTTTACAATTCATGTTAACTTCCTGTCCTGGAAGGAATTATTCTTTTCTGGACTAGTCTTCTTCTTTTTAAAGTCATTTTGGTAAAAGTTGTTCCGTTTTTTTTTTTTTTTCTTTTTTTTTCCCTGAGCCCTAGTTCTCATGATTTAATAAAAGTGCAAAATCTGGTGCAGCTCTGCATAGAAACCAATCAGCTTCCAGGTTTTATTGTCAGTGTAATTTGAACAAGCTGAAGTCAGAAGCTGATTGGCTACCATGCACATCTGCACCAGATTTAGCATTCTCCAGTTTTTTAGTAAATCATGCCCAATATGTAGCAAGTGTGGGGAAAAAAAATGTAACTTATTTATTTTTTTCTTTTTTATTTTTTATATAGCGCCAACAGTTTATGTAATGCTTTATGACTTTAGGGTAGACAGTACAAATACAATACACTTTAATACAGTAGGAATCGGAGGGCCCTGCTCCTTTAGAGCTTACAATCTAAGAGGGCTATTCTATATTCTACACTGTGAAGCAAAAATGTTTTTATTTTTTTATTTTTAACAGGCAGTCTCACCTGTCGTACTCGCCTATTCAGATCAATGTGGCTGCACCGCAGCCACAAGCCAAATGTAATGTAATATTGCCGTTCATCAACTAACAAAAGTAAAAAAAAACAAAAATGATATCCGGAGGTGGCAGTAGTGGTTCCTGTACATCTGCCAGCTGCTGATATACCACCCACTGAAAAGAAGTCCACTGTAGATCATTTTTCAGAGGGCAGAAAGCATTACCACCTGTCGGAACAAGCCACTACTGCATTTCTACCTGTAATATTTTTAAAATGAATTTTCTCTGTTTTTTTGAGCCCCTGTTCACACTAGTGCGACTTGCCATGCGATTTGCATCTGTCAAATGACATGACAAGTCGCACCCTATTGTCAACAATGGAACCGTTTAAATTGGTATGACTCCCACTTTTTGGTGCCGCATTGATTTGGGGGGGGGGGGGTTTTATTTTTTTGCGGGTTTTTTTTTTTTTTCCAGTTTTGCATAGACATCTGTGCATGAAGTGGCACAGATGTAAGCCAAATAGCACCTGAAATTGTGCTATCCTGCTACTTCTAGTAAAGTAGCGCTCAGTGTGAACCAGGGCTTAAAGTGGTTGTATAGCGCTGGATTGTTTTTTTATTTCTAAACTCATAATGTGCTAGCATTGCATACTAGCACATTATGTGAAACTTGCCTTAAATGAAGCTGCTCCAGCACTGATGTCAGGGCTGGAGCCGCTTCTATCTTCACCTGTCTTGCTTCCGGGTTCGTGGGCTCTGGCTCTGTGACTGGCGTCGCTCTGTGACAGGCGCTGCACACGAAGAACCCGCTGTTCACAGCACAGGGCTCGGAAGGAACTGTGTGAAAGGTGCCTAAAGAACGGGGGATCAGCCAGTGTCAACTATGATTCTCCCATTGGGAGATTGAATGCCTAGGCTTGCTTATGGTGAATACTGTATATTCCAATGCCTGCAGATGTAAGAAGCAAACCAGTGGTGTTCTCCCCCAGAGGCTTCTCTGCAATGAAGAATCGGTGCCATGCTTGCAAGAAATAAGATTTTTGGTGCTGTGAAGAAAATTCACCATTGAAATGTTGGTGTTAGTTAAAGTTATCCTTTTATGTTGAAGCTCTATGGTGGGGGGGTTGGAAAGTTTTACATATAAAGCTGAAATCGCCTTGAAAGCTTAGCAGGCTGTAGAGTTTTTAAGCTGCAGACCTAAACAGCAGGGTATAGTTCATCCCCAGTGAGCAGGCTACAGATGGACGAATGTCACAGCACGGTATTGGCTAATGACCGCTGCTTATTGTTTTGCGTTGTTTTAATATCTGGTTTCCTTTAGGCTGCATTGGCTGCTGTCGAACGACCAGCGTTTCTACAGCATGGAAATAGTTAAAGGTTTTTGGAGCATGGGCTGATGTGCCACTCCCACCACAATATAAATAATGTTTCTCATTGTCAGGAGCCAGGGCAGCAGAACCATTTTCCAGGCAAAGTCAGAATTCATACTCGGCGACAAGGAACTCAACCGAAACCTCGCTAATTGCCTTCATATCTCCCAGCAGCCTTCACCCTGTGCAGGTTTTACAATGTTGTGCATCACTAGTTTCTGTAATTGGCCTTATTTTCTGGAAGCATTAATGTTTTTTAGTTGTGTGGACGATTAAATATAAAATTTATAGCTTGCATGCACAGGATCCTGAAATTTTAAGGCATGCTTGTACCTAAAGCGGACCTCCACTTAAACGAACGTACCACTCATTCTCTTTGGGAGGGCAGAGGTACCTTTTTTGTGAAAGATACCTGCTCCCACTTCAGCAATACACGTTCTGGTACACATCACCCATGAGGCTGCAGGACCAGTCCCAGAGAGGACTGGGGAGCCAACTGCGAGACCACAGCTGGCTCCCATATTCAAGAGGGTGAGGCCAGAAAGTCAAAGCTCAGCGAAAATCGGCTCAGACGATGATGAACTCCACTTGAGCTGTAGTCCAGTGCCTCTGCCTAGGCTAAGATGATGTCATCAGTATGATGCATTTCTCTCTAGGGCTGCAACTTGCGATTATTTTCATAATCGATTAGTTGGCCGACTATTGTTTCGATTAATCAGATAATAACCTTAACAAAAGCGTGGTGTATAATTTAGTTAATATGTAAAGTTTAAAAAAAAAAAAGCAATTTATTCTTAAAGAGGGAGTCCTGCGAAAAAAAATTACAAATTACAAATACTGCAGCTGCTGGCTTTTGAAATATGGACACTTACCCGTCCAGCGCGCCCGCGATGTCGGCACCTGAAAGCCGATCTGACGATCGTCTCTCGGGTGCTGCCCCCGCCATCTTCGGTATGGGAACCGGGAAGTGAAGCATTGCGGCTTCACTTCCCGGTTCCCTACTGTGCATGCGCGAGTCGCGCTGCGCAATGGGAATGCTCTGTGCTGTCTCTGGATCCGTGTGTTTCCCAGCAGACAGCGGGGTGATGACGGGAAGTGGCATAAATACCCGCAGATTCTGTGGCTATCTATGCCCGGAATATAAATAAGCAACTATAGGGAGCAAAATCTCCAATCCACTCTGAGAATAACCGACAGAAGAGATATACTGTATATACTATTAGAGGTTGAATCTGGTAAATATCATAAGACTCAGATCAAATTTTTATTTAAAGAGAAAGGGAAAAAAAATTTAAAGACGGTTTTTCAGATTTTCAGACAGAACTGTAATATATTATGTATGACGGACCCTCCCTTGTCATAGGCAGGTGGCTTGATAAAAGCTACCTGCGCCTGCTGTAACTTATGCTGGCCATACAAAAACCATGTCTTCCTTCCTTCCAAAAATTCTCTGAGCTCTGAAGAAGAGGGGACACCCCTCCAAACACTTCAGCTTTCTTTGGACTCTACACCCCACAGCTTTTACTGGCCAGCGGATCCTGCTGGATGGAATGAATGGTGGATTTATACAATTTTCTTGATTTTTATCACTCGTTTTGTGAGTGTTTTTAACGTGTTGCAAAGGTAATGCACTAGGCTGGTGTGCCCTCTGTTCTTCTTCTTCTTTTTTTTTTCTTGTTTCTTTTTGGGTTGCCCTGACCTGTAGAGAGTAGGAGCACAGCTGATGTTGTGGCTTGATTAACAAAGACTCATGATTTTACCCAGCTGCCCAGTTATTTCATAAGCGCAGGAGCATTCATTTTTCTTATATAGTATAGAGTGTCCCTATAGCAAAGTAAAAAAAAAAAATCTGCCTTTTTAGAACCACTCACTTCCTGCCCAGGACTACATGTCCCATGAGGCAGTGCTCCTCACACATTCACATGTTTTCAGGCACTTACTGACATATATGGATGGTGTACTGAGCTGTATGTGTGCTCCACTGTATTTCCTGATATGTAAACAAATAATGCATTCTGCATGCAGGCCAACTAATCGACTGATCGATTATGAAAATGGTTGTCAATCGATTAGTTGTTTCGGCCCTATTTCTCTCCCCCACTTCAGTGATCAGACTTCAACATTGTAACTTTTTTACTAAGGTGAGAAGCTGATCAGGGGTGTCAAACTCAATTTATCGTGGGCCGCATCAGCATTATGATTGTCCTCAAAAGGGCCAGTTGTATTTGTAAGATTAGATGTCCAGAGCATCCCCTCCTCTTACATTAGATGTTAAGTGCCACCCCACCATCATAAGTTGAGTCCCCCACTCTCCCTAACATCACAGTGCACCCCCCTTTCCTTATTCTGCTGCTGGGATGAAGCTGGACGCATTGCTTGAAAGTAGGGGGTCTGGAGGAGGACCAGAGGAGGGCTGGAGCTCTCCTGCAGCTACAGGAGAGGTGTGGGGGCCACATGAAATGGTCTGGAGGGCCAGATTCGGCCCACGGGCCTTGTGTTTGACCCTTGTGCTATAGAGGGTGTTTGTAATGTCACATACAATGTATGTATACACACCGCTAAGAACTACAGCCATCAGGATTTGTATGATTGAGTCATCTCTGAGCCAGCATCTTAATCTGACCACACAATAGTAGCTTTTCATAAATTTACAAAGTACATCAAATTTATAAAAATTCTCATTGTTCGAAAGGACTTCAAACAAAATGTTTGTTTTTAACAATCTATTTTGGAATAAGAAGACTTTTCCCTAATGGCAAGCCACGTTCACTGTTAGGCCCCTTTCACACCGGGGCGTTTTTCATGCGGTGCAGCGCTAAAAATAGCGCCTGTTCACCGCATGAAAAAATCCTGCCCCATTCACTCCAGTGTGAAAGCTGGCAGGCTTTCACACTGGAGCGGTGCGCTAGCAGGATGACAAAAAAAGTCCTGCTAGCAGCATCTTTGGAGCGGGATAGGAGCGGTGTGTTCACCGCTCCTATACCGCTCCTTCCCATTGATTACAATGGGACACCGCGGCAAAAGCGCCGCTACGGCGGCGCTCTGCGGGGGTGTTTAACCCTTTTTCGGCCGCTCGCGGGGGGGTAAAACCGCACCGCGAGCGACCGAAAACCGCGGTTAAAACGACGGTAAAGCAGTGCTAAATATAGCGCTGCTTTACCGTCACCGCGGCTCCCTGCCCCAGTGTGAAAGGGGCCTTAGAAATGTATTCATTAGAGAGAATCTTTTCATCCCACTTTCATGACTGCAGTCAAAAATGAGCGCTGATTTGACTCTACTAGTAGAGGGGGTAGATACGGACTCTGAGTAAAATCTGAACAAAGATGGCACCATTGTTCTGGAGAGAAAACGTAGATAAAGGCATTGTCGGAGGGAGTACTGTGATCTGTGTGGAGTAATCAAATACATGGAACTGTTATACTTGCACATTACTTGGCATGCATAAACTTAACATGGAAAAAATGAATCTGATGCTGGTCTACTTAACACTTATACTGCTGATGACATTGGGCTTATACATTTTGCACATCTCTGCACATTCTGGAATGAGAGCAATGATCGTGATCCAGCAGTGTGCCACGGGGACTCTGCAGCCAGTTGGTGGCTACAGGGTTGCTGATGTAGCTAGATCCAATACCTAGTAATGGCATTACAAATCCTTGGCGTGCCGTGATCATTATGGACCGCATTTCATGATATGACTACTTACTGAAGCTGGCAATCCTGCAGCTCACTGCATAAAGTCAGTTGCTTGGTGTTCACACCGTCTCCATTGATCTGCATAGATCACTTAAAAAGTAAAGTCTCAGGACGCTTCCTGTTCTGGAATGCTTGTGTTCCTAAATTTATATTTCCGTTCCATTTTTTTTTTTTTTCTTTTTTATATGTTTTATTGAAAGACAAAGGAAATGCAAATAGGATGCTTGTAACAGATCTCCTCAATCATTGCCCCAAGAACAATAAATGCAGCTGCATAAGACAGACAATTGGCCCTTCCCATGCTTCCTGTGCATTTCAAAAGATATTAGCCTGCACTTTTGTGTATAAGCCTGAGAAGCCATGATAATTATCTGATCCAGTAATGTCTTGTTGTTGTATTAAAGTGTACCTGTCAGCTATGTTTAAAAGTTCTGCCTAAGAGCAGACAACACAGCATGCCTGCTGTAGGTTTGAATAAACTCCTTTTTGTGGGCCTCTTTGAAACCATTTTCACTTTACCACTGAAGCCTAGCTTCAGGGCATAGTCCCAACACCTACTAGTCTGCAGTCAGGCGAAAGCACCTCTGTTGGTTAGGTCGGTCTTATTGGATGGGAGCAAGAAATTGCACAATTTTTTTGGGTAAAATATAAAAGCCAAGGTTGCACCAAGTAAATAGATACCAGACATGTCAAACTTTAAATTTGCGTGCGCCCGTGAAATGGCGACAAGCTTCAGTACCCTATATTTTCCGTAGGTGACGCTTTAAAAGCCCCCTAAAGGTCATCAGTTTGACTTGCGAAGCAAGTCTTGTGCTAGAATTATTGCTCTCACTCTGGCGTGCGCTGCGATATGTAACATGTATCACAATCAACATTTTTCAGGTGTAGGCTCCCGACATGCGTGTTTACATTTGTGTGTGGCCTCAATTTTTTTTTATTTTTTTTATATCACCTGTAAATGTGGTGGTTTTTTTTTTTTTTTATTTTTTTGTATTTTATTTATTTTTTTTTTTTTTGGAGTGACCGGTTCACATCTCAATAGCATTACATTTTTTGATGGCCGCAGAAACTGTCAATGGGGACCTGGAAGGGATGTCATACATGTCACTACCGGGTCAGCAACAAGGTGAGAGCTGACGTGTGTGTCCACACTCCTCCCTTCCCGGCAGCACCTACTATGCCTGTCCCGGTCCGCGGATGGGCAAGTGGAGCCTGGGATACATGGGGGGGGGGGGGGTTGGCGCGGGGAGGAGATGCAAGGATTCGGGTGCCCCCTCCCGCTTGGTAATTGTATTTTGATAGCGGTACACTCCGCTGTCAGAACACACCGATCTGCAACCGCTGATTGCTTAATTGACTTCTGTCAAAGGGACATGATCAATCAAATTCGGTAAAGCAGGGGAGCCCACGCACTGATCGAAATTCAGTTGGCCCTGTTGAAATTTCGATTAGCGTATTGCCAGTTTAGTTGAAGATTGTTACATTTTATTTACTTCATGTCAGCCTAACATTAGCTAGAGCAGCATTTCTCAACCTTTTTACACTAGACGAAAGCATGAAATGATTTTCTGGTCTCCGGGGAACCCCAGCTAAAATGAAATAATTGGGGGGTCAGTGGGAAGAATGCTCCCCTTACATTTGTGCTCAGTAAGAAGTCCTAATGCCCTTAAGCCACGCTGTGCGTGTCTATAAGCAAAGAGGTGGAGCCACGAGCACCCGAGGGGCTCCCCAGAGAAGGAGGTTCAGGTCCACTTTGTGCAAAACTATTGCACAGAGCAGGTAAGTATATCATGCTTTTTGTTTTGTTTGCAATAGATTTGTATTCAAAAGTTTAACAAACTTCTTAGGATACAAATGGTATCGTACAGATATAGAAAGATCCATGCACCACAAACGGGTAACCAAGTGTCGGATCATTGCAAATATATTGCAAAAAACAATTGCAAAAAGTAAATCCAACTAAATTAAGCTACTGCTTTCCCAGGGCATATATTAAAAAAAATAATCATAATTACTCAAACAATTCAGGAACATTACTTAGAAAAACATCCCTGCAACAGTTGATCCAACTGTAATGCAGTAGCTTACCTAGAGATGGGAGCACTTATCACCAAGGTTGATGTAGCGCCTCAAGGCATTTTTTACACCGCTCCCATATTGACATCGAAAAATGAAAGGCACTAGGACTCTCCTTTTGCATCCATAAGGTAAATGTCATGAAACCTAAAAAGAGAAAAAGTGAAAGGAAGAACAGAAGAGATGGCAAATCCTGGCTTTTGTCCCCAAGTATTCTGGTCAGTTTTTCATTGACCATGAAGAAATTACATTTTAGGTTACCAATCACTTCAGGTTGTGACCCTATTTCTCACTGCCTCTGACATTTTTCCTGAAATATTTCTATTCTACCACGTTTCTATTAAGGTGGCCATTGCTCTCAGAGGATGGTTGCGTGTGCAGGAATAATCCAAACTCCAGCCCAATGGCACAATGCACAGTTTTAGAATATTTCTGCATATTTCAATCCTGCCTAGCTAGTCCCCTTGGCAAGCCTTGTCACTTACACACCACACTATATATAGGCAGCAGGTAACTGATATCCCAAGACTTCATGTGTCACCTTTGTACTCCGGTACGTTTCTTGCACTGTAATTGAGCCCACACTGGTAGGTGTTTCTTCTGCTCTCCACTTCTACAAGCCAGTGTAAATACATCTCCTTCAAGGAAATCTTTTGGGACAGGCCTATGCATAGAATAGTCATACTGAATCTCACTAATATCTGGCATGTAAGGGGTTATTTGGAGTCAGTTTTAAAATAGATTTTATGTAGTTATACTAGCAATCTTAAAATGCATTTTAGTTTTATATCTAGCTGTAACAATGCTTTTACTTGTTGAGGTTCTGAAATGTAATGATTGATTAACCTTAAAAATGGCTTGCAACATTTACGAGAATTGCATTGTCCCTTTTTTAACATTTTTCCTGTTTTGAAACTTGAATGTGTACTAGCTGCTCTGTGGAATAGTTAATAGATCAGCCTGTTTGTGGCAGGGAGTAGTGGGTGCATGCTTGGAATATTTGGTCTGTGTCCCAGTTTCAGCATTGGGACCCGAAACTGACCTCAAGGTTATGGAAGCCGTGCACCTAATCAGGTGTTTTAGACTTCCCATAGAGAAATCCGATGTTTATGCTGAAGGGAGTTTCCCCAAATCCAGATATATGTAAGTGTGTGTGTGTGTGTGTGTGTGTGTGTGTGTATATATTTATTATTATTATTATTTTGCCTATCCGAAATGTTTCTCTAGAAATGCAATCCAAAAAGAGGAATAAAACATTAGATTAAGGTTAGCCATGCGCAACTTGCATTTCAGCCGGTTTCTGTGGAATTTCAAGCCATGGGTGGCCATGTCTGGACCATCTGGCTTGACAAGTTGATTTAAAAATCGACTTTGCCTGGGTGAAAAATGTTTTGGTTGCATAGAAACTGAATCCAGTCGGATGCCATCGCTGCTCGGCTATTAAGGCAGCTGTGATTTCTGCGGCTGGCTGAGTACAATACCAACAGTGGAGATTCCTCCATCTACACAGTTTAGTGTGGATGGGAGAATCTATTTTCTCTTGTTCAGCCTGTGATTACATCTGTGTATGACTTTCTTTATACTTTTGAGAATCTCTTTAGACGAGAATGACTATGCCCTCTCATGAATGCAGATTTATTGAAGGGCTTTCCATTGTAGTTCAAAAATAGCTTTTGCTGAAACCACTGATGTGTAATGTATCTGATCAACTGATAAGGACGCTATTGAAGTTACTCTTAGGCCCCAAAGTGCCTAGAGATTAGAGAGGCTGTCATATGTCAGAATACCCTGGGCTTTGGGGCCCTCGGGGCACTCTGCTTTAATAACCAACAGAATTGGTCAAAAGAAAAGCTTTCTGCCAGTTGTTAACCGCTCAAACCCTTGTAAGCTGGCCATTGAGGAGTCTGTTTTTATTTTTTGCAACCAGCGGGTTGAATGGAAAAAATGTACCCGATTTTCCTCCATTCACGTTGATGGTGGTAATACTCCTCATTGTGTGTTTTGTATTCTGACAGCGGGGAGACTTCGCTGTCATCAGAGTACACTGATCAGCACTGCTAGCTATAGCCTGCAGCGCTGATGGAGCAGCTCTAATGCGACAGAATGGTTGAACAGAAGTCATTTGGTAGAATGACTGACTCCTGTTTAACCACAGTTGCCATACTTGAACTAAAGTGCAGGCCAGTCCCTGCTGAGCTGGCCAAGATTCTATCCATGCATGGCCAGCTTTAATCAGCTGCTGGAGTGCTTGAGGCTTCTCTGACTTATTGAATCCAATCCATATCTGGCTTTAGAAGACTTTAGCTTTTCATTAAGTCGGAGGCAAAAGTTGTCCCATCTCTAAAATAATTTTCTTTACATGAAGTCCTGAGTAACAGAATTAATATAAAATTCCATTGGTGTTGCACATGGACCGTCTATGTTCATTATAAGTTCTTCAGGAGAGTATGCACATGTGCTTTCACTAGTGAGGCTTGGTGGAGCGCTTGAGTAGATCATGTGTTGTAAAGTGAGCAAAAATGTACAGTTTGTGGAAACTTGTCCATGTACACAATAGGCTTTTTCTCATTTTAGGAGCAGCAGAGTTTAGGGGCAGTTAAACGTCCCTCTCCTGAACGCGAAAGAATCCTGTTCAGGAAAGGAAGATTTTGACAAGCGCATATGGCAAAACCGTGGTACTGCTTTTTTGCCATGCTTATTTTTTATGCTACCAGGAGAGTTAGGGTCTTCCTTCTTCTTTCTTCCTTCCTCCTTCTTTCTTCTCTTTTTTTTTTCTTTTCTTCTTTCTTTTTTCGTTTTTTTTTCTTCTTTTCCTACTAAAAGTCAAGCTTTTCTATTGAAGTCTGAGGCCAAAAACACTCTTGTAATCTGCCAAGAACAAAGTACTTTTTGACCCTCAGGCCTTTTTGCTTTAGGCAACAGATGTGAACAGGGGCCATTGAAATAAATAGGATTTGGCTTGTTCAGTGTTTTTAGCCCTCGTTCACATTTGAACACTGCTTTGAAACCGTGCAAGCTTATCTGAACTGTGCGGGTTCATGCACAGATGCCTATTGAAATCGCCCCCAAAGACTCCAAAAATAGTGCAGGAACTACTTTTGGAAATCGGTGTGGCGTCACACCTATTGGGATGCTCCTATTGCCGGCAATCAGTGCAATTTGACAGGTCAAGTCTGAGCCTATGTGAATGGGGGCTCAGAGCTTCACACCTGAGCAATTTACTGATTGAACGGGGCCTTAGAGTTAATTTGTGCTTTGCCTATTCATGGCAAAGAAATTGGTTTGGGTTAATTCCCTTATCCCCCCCCCCTCCCTTCCCTGCTTAGTTGGAAGAATTTCCTGGTACTTTGGGTATGGAGTAGCATGGTGGCTCACTGCATTTTACAGCGCTGGGCTAGTCTGTACTGTCACATGGTGAGCCCGTAGTCCTGTGTGAGCTACAGCTCTAGTGAGACGTATTTTCCAGTACACAGGAGGTAAGCTCCTGGCATCTGAACAGATGGGGGGGGATGAAAGGCAGGTACAACTGTACAAAAGGCTCGCTCTCTCGTTCTTGCTCTCTGCTCCTCTGCCCCATCGATGTAACCCCCTGCTCATCTGTCCCACCAATGTACCTCCTTTCTCCTCTGATCCAACTGCTGAACCCCCTCCTTGCTTATTTTCCCCAGCGCTGTACCCTCCTGCTCATCCTGTGATATTCAGAGTGGTGAAAGGAAGCAGAGATGAGACCCATCTAGCTGTCCTGGCACACTTATCCTGCTGATTCACCTCTCGCATCCAGCCCACGTGTTTGTATGTTATGTCACATACAAGCATCTGGAATAGATGCGCAATGATGAGCTCAGGTCAGGGGCATTTTCTGAAAGCAGTGGGCCTGTATGCAAGATCATAAGTTGGGCCCCCGCAGCTGAGAAAAAGTGGTTGGGTGGGATTTTCATTGCGCTGAATACTGGCTGTGGCTTAAAGGCACACCGTGCAGGGGTTCAGGAATGACTGCAACCAAGTTCCCAGAAGCTCAACAGTAATTCCATAAACTGTCACCTTATTGTGGTTTTCTCAATCACTGTGAAATCCCTTCTTTCTGAGATTGGTAGTGGCAACCAAGCGAGTCATCTTCCTCCAGATGGTGGGCGGGGCTATCAGGACTGTGAGTGGCTTTAGCAGTGGCCAAGACAGTCCTCCTCTTCCTGAAAACAGGGACCCGCAGAACTGCACCCAATCTCTTCCCCATCACAAAAGCTGACGATCACAGCTACAGCAAGGTTTCCCATCTTTTACAATGTGTGGGGGCACAGTGCCTCTCAGTGTAGGTGCGGTGTGGGGAATTCTGAAATTGGAATGCATTAGGCCCCTTCCACACCGGGGCGTTTTTCATGCGCCTGTTCACCGCATGAAAAAAATCCGGCCCCTTTAACTCCAGTGTGAAAGCCGGCGGGCTAGCAGGATGACAAAAAAAGTCCTGCTAGCAGCCTCTTTGGAGCGGGATAGGAGCGGTGTGTTCACCGCTCCTATACCGCTCCTTCCCATTGATTAGAATGGGACACCGCGGTGAAACCGCGGTAATACCGCCGCAAAGCGCTGCTACGGCGGCGCTCTGCGGGGGGTGTTTAACCCTTTTTCGGCCGCTCGCGGGGGGTAAAACCGCACCGCGAGCGGCCGAAAACCGCGGTTAAACGACGGTAAAGCAGCTCTAAATATAGCGCTGCTTTACCGTCACCGCGGCTCCCCGCCCCAGTGTGAAAGGGGCCTTAGTGTCTCACTGACACTTCCCTGCGCTGCTCTGCTGATGGGGAAGGGAGTCGAGTGCCGGCAAAAAAGGCTGAGTCCCGCTTGCGGCACCAGTCCCGGGAGTTGCCTACCCCTGGTATATCGTGTACTAGCAGACGCATGCATTGGAGAACATTTTGTGCAGTAGAATCGTGTTGGCTCGTGGATGGCCCACACAGATAGGACATGCCTCTATTTAAGACTTCCTAGCAGGACAGTGTGGTGTCTATTGCATGGGCCTGCTCTGTATAATTCAGGAAATGGAGCCCCGATCTTTTTATAGTATACAGTTTATACAGAAATGTTATTGTGTCTACAGCTAATATCTAAACATTCAGACTAAGCAGAAGCCAAAAAAGTAATGGTTTTCTTGGATGACTTTCCCTATTTCAGATTGCCATCTCCTTCCTCCCTGTGATGTCATTTTTGGTATTTCAGTAGTGAGATGATTTTTCAGGCGTTCTCAACTTTCTAGGGAAAGCAAATCCAGAATTTTTTTTTTTTTTTTTTTTTTTTTTTTTTTTTTAAGCAGTAAACAGAACACACACACACACACACACACACACACACACACACACACACACACACACACACACACACACACACACACACACACACACACACACACACACACACACACACACACACTGTACACAACAATCCTAGGCGCAGTGGGTCAAAAAAAGTAATGGAAACTGATGTGAATTGTCTGTTGTACAGCAATGGTATAAAGATGGATAATACAACATTACATGAGTTGTTACAGATGCACAATATTATGTCCGTCGACCCATAATCATAAGTTCAGGAACAGATTGTTAGATATTCTGAACATTATTAGCTAATACACTAACAACCAACCTATACGCCTTCTGGTGCTTTGGAACCATAGTCATGTCTTAAAACTCGACTCGCTCAGATTGGTATCATGAGGTCAGTAGTAAACGGCTCTACCACATATAGGAGGAACAGAACGGGTGGTACATTAAAACCTATTGTGCAGGACTCCTCTAAACTATATTGTAGCCATCTCTTTAGAATAAGCGATGTAGGTGCCAGGCCTAGGATAGCTAAGCACATGTCCCATATCTTTTAACAAATCCATAATTCTAAAGCAAAAGGGGGGGGGCATTTGCTGCTCAGTTACACCATAATGTCAAAAGTATTGGGCCTTTACATGCACTTTAACTTTAATTGCATCCCAGTCTTAGTCCGTAGGGTTCAATATTGAGTTGGCCCACCCTTTGCAGTTATAACAGCTTTAACTCTCCTGGGAAGACTGTCCACAAGGTTTAGGAGTGTCTATGGGAACGTTTGACCATTCTTCCAGAAGCGCATTTGTGAGGTCAGACACTGATGTTGAGTGAGTTTGTGGTGGAGGAACTTGACTGGTCTGCACAGAGTTCTGACCTTAACCCGACAGAACACCTTTGGGATAAATTGGAGCGGAGACTGCGAGCCAGGCCTTCGCGTCTGACGTGTGTGGTGTTTAGTCTGTGTCAGTGCACACATACACGTTTTAGCGGCAGAGAAAAAAATCCCATTGCCAGTGCACCCAGTAGTAGTAGTAGCAGCATTTTGGCAGAAAAAATGCTTGACGCATGTAAACGCGCTTGACTGTTGAACAATTTTATTGGCCAAAATGCTGCTGCTAGGAGGAACAATGTTTGAGGACAGCCAGGCAAACACCCTGTATGCATGAGGCCTAACTCAATTTTTTTATTTTTATTTTGTTATATTTAAATAATTGCAGTATAGAGCGGGTGTCAATTACACAAGGCATACTTTCCTTCTTCTTTTTTTTTTTTTTTTATCAATGCACCCTTTCAAATTCTGCACAATCTTGGGGCACCAAATTCTAAAATGTAAAAAACTAAGCTAATCGTTTTACATAATGTAGGAACATTCACTAAAAGAGGGACTGCACCTAAAAAAAAAAAAAAAAAAAAAAAAAAAAAAAAAAAAAAATAATATATTAAAAGCCAGCAGCTACAAATACTGCAGCTGCTGACTTTTAATAAATGGACACTTACTTCTTCCAGGGTCCAGCAATGTCTGTCTGCAGCCGAAGCCGATCGGTTCTCGGCTGCTGCTGCCGCCGCCATTCTCGTTGAGGGAATCAGGAAGTGAAGCATTGCGGCTTCACTTCCCTACTGCGCACGCGCAAGTCGCGCAGCGCAATGGGAATGCTCCGTGCTGTCTCTGGGACCCGTGTGTCTCAGCTTACAGCGCGGTGGGACAGGAAGAGGCATAAACTGCCCGGAAGTGGGTGCAAATACCTGTCTTGGACAGCTATCTGCACCCCCCTCCCCTCTGAAAGGTGCCAACTGTGGCACCGGAAGGGGGGAGGGTTCCGATGAGCGGAAGTTCCACTTTAGGGTGGAACGCCGCTTTAAGTAGGACACCCAACGTTGGAAATTTTTTGCTCGTCCAAAGCAAATACACCTTTGCACACTGGTACTGACTAGTATACCAATGTTTCTCTTCTCCCTCAGTTTCCCTCCCTTATGAAAGCTAAATTTCAACTCTATGCTGCCAGAGAGGGGCAGGGGAGGGAAGTGCAGTGCAGGCGCCCAACGTTTTTCCTTCTCAAACAATTGTGTCATTGGTTGTTTGGACACCATAGGCTAGAAGGTCGTAATGATGCACAATGAAAACGTGGCTTTATGTAACTAAAAGGCAGACTTGATCAACCCACTGGCTTGTATACAAAGTTTGAGGAATTGTAGGCATTTTGCCAAGGCATCCCAGGGTGCTTGGGCACCCTGGCTGAAAAACACACCATCATGCCAATATACCATGAGCTGTAGATCTAGTATTTATTTATTTTATCTGGGTTTCCGGAGACCTTTTTAAAGTTATTTCAAAGTGTTCCTCAATGTTCAAAAGATTGAGATGCAGCTTTTAGAGCAGGGGTCTCAAACTGGTTGCCCTCCAGTTGTTGCAAAACTACAAGTATCATCATGCCTCTGCCTGTGGGAGTCATGCTTGTAACTGTCAGCCTTGCAATGCCTCATGGGACTTGTATTTTGCAACAGCTGGAGGGCCACCAGTTTGAGACCCCTGTTTTAGAGTGTCCTGAGATGTGTCCTCATTTGAAGTCTTCGGACTAGCTGTCAGCTCCTCATTCTCCATACTGACCTATAATACAACATCAGGAGCTGGTGGCAAGAATAACCAATCTAAAATATCTTTCTTCCATCTGTTTCTGACCTGTATATTTGTCCTAGGCATTTCTGGGGTATGAATACTCTCTTCCTATGCTGGGAATCTCTTCCATGTGACAGTCGCCTGAGCTATATTCTGCTCGCTCTCCAGCTCTCTGCGCAGCATTCAGATGTTTACGCTGTGTTTTTTTATTTCTTTTAATTCGCATGGTTGGATGTAAAAAGCGGTATCTATTACAAGTCCCAGGAGATGTTCTATGCTAGAATTATATGTGAACAAGCGGAAAGCTGTTTAACCACTTTTCATGTAGTAAAATGACTCCTGATAGGTTTGGCCTGCCAGAGCTTTCTCCTTTTACAGTTGTGTGTGTGACGGCCCGTAGGAAAGGAACATTCATCTTCTATTGGTTTTCTTAGCTGTTGTTGCTATAACAAGGCTTAATCTATTCCTAAACTACAAACATACAGTTTTCCTTCTCTTATAAAATCTCATCAGTCAGATGGTTTACTTATTAATATTATGGTGGTATTCAGTTTTTTTTTTAGGCTTTAAGGACAGGCACCATGGGGCCATGTAGAGATGACCAGATTCCATACCTGCCATGGTTGGATAGTTGGCAACAAGGTGGCACAAAGCCAAAAGCCAGGTAGATGCTGTGCCTGAAATGGTTTTCTGACTAAAGTTACACTTTAATGAAGTCCTGCTAGATCACTTCAGGCTGGCTGCTTTTGCAGATATAGCTATGTAAATCATTCAAAATAAATGCCTATACTGTTTAAAATCTAGAAATACTGTCTCACCCTGCTCCGCACATGTTCCTAAAATTGGAGCCACTAGAGGCTGTTCTAACGGCTCAAAGATTTACTGCTGCTCATGGGCTCTGGGCTTCAGCAAAATGGCAGCCTTCGGCAAGAAGAAACCGTAGCAGTGCTGGAGAAAATTTACAGCACACGCTAATTTTGGTAGCATAATTTAATGTGGAATGTATTTCCCTTGCTAAAGAACATTGTGTTAGGTTGTTATGGGTAAAGTTTGCCCTTAAATACCGCTTGCTCTTTTAGTTAGGAATTCCCCAAGCAACTAGTTATTGTTAAATGGGTCGCATAATCCCAGTGACAATTCAGAGAAACAAAACCCCAAGTAAAGAAAAACTGCCTACCCTTCTCCTTAAGCATGTCATAGCTGTAAGTGGTGATAGTGGTGGGTGCATAATCATCATGGCTCTTGCACACTGCAGCTATCTTTAATAGTAGGGTGGCTCAGACGCAAACATTTTAGTCTGGTTTAGGGGTTTGCCCGGTTTTTTTCTTCTGGTGTGTGTGTGTGCTGTAGTTCCACCCTAGGCTGAAGCCCAATTTATAGGCGCACATCACTGATAAGCAAATTTTGGCTTTTAGTGACACTAAACTCTGGCCAAAAAAAAATATCATGCATTTGTAACTGTTTTCTGCTGCTCTCAGCCTCCTAAATCTTCAATCCAAATTCCCTTGGACTTGGTGTCTATTGCTAGGTCTGGCCGACCTTTCTGCAGGAATTGAAAGATGGTGTGTGTGTGTGTGTGTGTGTGTGTGTGTGTGTGTGTATATGTGTATATGTATATATGTGTATATGTATGTATGTATATATATATTATTGTATATTATATATATATATATATTATGTATTTTTATTGTTTATAGATGGTAGTATATTTGGTACCCTTGATTTGTGGTGATTTAAATCTTAAGTTGGTGTTTTATAGTGCTTTTTTACTTTTTTATGTAGCTGCCCATTCATCTATTGATTTGAGTTGGAAATTGTATTTTATTGCAGAACTGGTTTTTCCCTTTACATTTAGTGGATTGCTAGTGAGCAGACCCCTGGTTTCCCTTGTGTTTTATATTGGGCAGAAGATAGAAGTATGTGTTATATTTTGCAGCACCTCATTTGTCTTCAACAAAGTTGGCTGACAGTTTTGACTCTGCAGTCTGGGTCCTATTACATGGACGTTACAATGATACAGGAGCAATTTAAAAGTAAGGTCAAACTGCTGAACGCCAACCATTATTGGGGCTTCACCATTACAGCAGAGTAATTACACCGTCAATTCGTTGTTGGTGTGGTAGTAGATGTGCAGGGGATGTTTTAAAGTCCAACCCTACATTTTATGAATATTGTTTATTAAAACATTCCAGATTGTTTTAAGTAGAAATCTGCATGGCTCTAAAGGTGGCCACACACATCTATGGCACCATACAGTCAATAATTTTAACCATTAAACTAATTGAAATGGCAAAACCAAAGCTCCTCCGTTTGCTATAAACCCGGTTCACTCAGGGGCGACTTGTCAGGCGACTTAGCCTCCTGACAAGTCGTGTTCCGTTGTGTACAATGGAGCCGTTCTAATAGGAACGACTCAAGTCGCTCCGACTTAGAAAAAGGTTCCTGTACTACTTTTGGGGCGACTTGCATTGACTTCTATACAAAAGTCGTTTTGCAAGCCGCCGCTGAAGTTGTGTGCAGGTCGCCTCAGTCGGCCTGCAAGTCATGCTGCCCCTGTGTGAATCGGCCCTAGCAAGGTCTCAATTGATTTCAACTGCCAAGATCAGCTGAAGTGTTTTTTTTTTTTTTTTGATGGTTTCTGATTAATCAAACAAACATATCTGCCCCCCCCCACTTCCGTGTGTGTGTCTATCTCACAAAAGTGAGTAAACCCCCTCACATTTTTTGTAAATATTTTGACAGTTTGCTACAATGTAAAGTAGTGAGTGTACAGCTTGTGTAATAGTGAAAAATTAGATGTCTAAACCGCTGGCAACAAAAGTGAGTACACCCCTAAGTGAAGATGTCCAAATTGGGCCCAAAGTGTTAATATTTTTTGTTGCCACCATTATTTTCCAGCACTGCCTTAACCCTCTCTTGGGCATGGAGTTCACCAGAGCTTCACAGGTTGCCACCTGGAGTCCTCTTCCACTCCTCCATGACGACATCTCAGAGCTGGTGGATGTTAGAGACCTTGTGCTCCTCCACCTTCTGTTTCTTGAGGATGCCCCACAGATGCTCAATAGGGTTTAGGTCTGGAGACATGCTTGGCCAGTTCATAACCTTTACCTTCAGCTTCTTTAGCAAGGCAGTGGTCATCTTGGCGGTGTTTGGGGTCATTATCATGTTGGAATACTGCCCTGCAGCCCAGTCTCCGAAGAGAGGTGATCATGCTCTGCTTCAGTATGTCACAGTACATGTTGGCATTCATGGTTCCCTCAAACTGTAGCTCTTCAGTTCCGGCAGCCCCAGACCATGACACTCCCACCACCATGCTTGACTGTAGGCAAGACACACTTGTCTTTGTACTCCTCACCTGGTTGCCGCCACACACGCTTCACACCATCTGAACCAAATAAGTTTATCTTGGTCTCATCAGATCACAGGATATGGTTCCAGTAATCCATGTGCTTAGTCTGCTTGTCTTCAGCAAACTGCGGGATTTCTTGTGCATCATCTTTAGAAGAGGCTTCCTTCTGGGATGACAGCCATGCAGACCAATTTGATGCAGTGTGCGACGTATGGTCTGAGCACTGACAGGCTGACCCCCCCCCCCTACAACCTCTGCATCAATGCTAGCAGCACTCATACATCTATTCCCCAAAGACAGCCTCAGAATATTACGCTGGCAAGGCTTGTTCTGAGTGGAACCTGTCCTGGTAAACTGCTGTATGGTCTTGGCCACCGTGCTGCAGCTCAGTTTCAGGGTCTTGGCAATCTTCTTATAGCCTAGGCCATCTTTATGTAGAGCAACAATTCTATTTATTAAATTGCAGTTCTTTGTCCATGAGGTGCCATGTTGAACTTCCAGTGACCAGTATGAGAGAGTGAGAGCGACGATACTAAATTTAACACACCCGCTCCCTGTTCACACCTGAGACCTTGGAACACTAACAAGTCACATGACACCAGGGCAGGGAAAATGGCTAATTTTGCCCAATTTGGACATTTTCACTTGGGGGTGTACTCACTTTTGTTGCCAGCGATTAGACCTTAATGGCTGTGTGTTGAGTTATATTGGGGGGGGGGGGGGGGGGGGGGGGGGTTGTGGGGGGGGGGGGGGGGGGACAGCAAATGTACACTGTTATACAAGCTGTACACTCACTACTTTACATTGTAACAACAAAGTGTCATTTCTTCAGTGTTGTCACATGAAAAGATATAATTAAGTAAAAATAAAATATAAATATAAAATGAGAGGGGTGTACTCTTGTTGGATACTGTATATAATTTCCCCCTGTTTTTGGAAGTTGATCGCTGACCTCAGTGGTATGTGAAGAACACTGTTTTTCCCAATCTCTTCAGAAACAAAGCAGTTAATGATTTAAACTTTTGCTGAAGTTGACTTGTTCACCAGAGAAGCATGTGATTGTAAGCAGTTGAAAATTGTCATTTACCAAAAGCATGTGACTTCCTAAGATGCTTTCAGCCTTTTGTCAGGTCAACACACATGGGGGGGGGGGGGGGGGGGGGGGATATTTGTACTATATGAAAGGATGTGTGATGCTGTGGCTCCAGGATTTCTTATGTATAATGGTTTTCATGTAATTGTTGCATAAAGGTAAACACCATCTGTACAAAAAAAGTATTGGGCTTCATGTACACGAGATGTTCCTCAACCTCTCCTGAACACTGGAACATCACGGCTAGTAATCCACGTTTAAAAACGTGTTACAAGCCGTGTTTTGCATTCAGAAGCGTTTACTAAAGATAACCTCAGGAGACCCTCCCAAATGATTAGAAAGCACTAAAAACAAGTATTGACTATTTCAGCCATTCTGTGAGCGAACAGTGTGAGTAGCAGCTGAGAAAGCAGTGTGCTTGTAGCTAGCTGTTATTTTTGTTTTTATTTTTTGGTTGGTTTGTTAATATGGATCCTGAGCATGTGTGAGGAAATGCTCCTGATGAGGCTTTTGCTGAGGCTCCAAAGATGTAGAAAATTGCATGAGAGGACCAGAGTTCATCGCTACTGGACACATCCATTGATGGCTCAACGCATGTCCACAGGACTCTTCTAATATGTATGTTCAGCTGCGGAATTACCCAGAGAATTTCTTTTGACGTTTACACTCATGTCAATTGCCACCTTTTGATGTTCTCTTGGAAAAGGTTAGACCCCCGTCTAGTTCGCATGGACACCAACATGAGGAAAAGTGTGCCACCACAGGAACGTCTGTTGGTGACACAACTTCAGTGTCAAGTAAGTTGTGTATTGTAGAGCACAATTGGCTGATGAGGGGAATATCACATGGCATATCAAGCTTAAAGGCAGTGATAATTGAGTTTTTGGTTTTTTTTTTTTTTTTTTTAGCATTTTCCAGGCTCAAAAGTAATAAAATGTTTCCCCTTTTTTAAATGCTTTTGGCACTTGAAATGCCTTTAAACACAGCTTCTGAACGCATTTTTTTGGGTTACAAAAAAAAGCCTCTAAGGCCCCTTTCACACTGGGGCGGGGAGCCGCGGTGACGGTAAAGCAGCTATATTTAGCGCTGCTTTACCGTCGTTTTAACCGCGGTTTTCGGCCGCTCGCGGTGCGGTTTTACCCCCGCGAGCGGCCGCTTTGCGGCGGTTTCACCGCGGTGTCCCATTCTAATCAATGGGAAGGAGCGGTATAGGAGCGGTGTGCTCCAAAGATGCTGCTAGCAGGACTTTTTTTGTCATCCTGCTAGCGCACCGCTCCAGTGTGAAAGCCCGCCGGCTTTCACACTGGAGTTAAAGGGGCCGGATTTTTTCATGCGGTGAACAGGCGCTATTTTTAGCGCTGCACTGCATGAAAAACGCCCCGGTGTGAAAGGGGCCTAAACGCGACTGCCTAGAAACAACTATAAACGACCCTGTGTACATGTACTAATAAGATAACAGGAGAATTCAGGAGCAGTTGAAAAAAATGCCCAACTGCTCCTAAACGTCCGTTTACCAGCAGCAGTGTACATGAGGCCTTACTGGTTGAAAGTGTGCTTTTTATTATTGTTAATGGCTATAAGGCCCCTTTCACACTGGGGCGGTGAGCCGCGGTGACGGTAAAGCAGCACTATATTTAGCGCTGCTTTACCGTCATTTTCACCGCGGTTTTCGGCCACTCGCGATTGGCCGCGGTTTTACCCCCCGCGAGCGGCCGAAAAAGGGTTAAACACCCCCCGCAGAGCGCCGCCGTAGCCGCGGTATTGCCGCGGTATTGCCGCGGTTTTACCGCGGTCTCCCATTGTAATCAATGGGAAGGAGCAGTATAGGAGCGGTGAACACACCGCTCCTATCCCGCTCCAAAGATGCTGCTAGCAGGACTTTTTTTGTCATCCTGCTAGCGCACCGCTCCAGTGTGAAAGCCCACCGGCTTTCACACTGGAGTTAAAGGGGCAGGATTTTTTCATGCGGTGAACAGGCGCTATTTTTAGCGCTGCACCGCATGAAAAACGCCCCGGTGTGAAAGGGGCCTAACTTGCGATAATCAAAAAACGAATCCGGCAAGGTGGTTGTACCCAAGTTGATTGATCAACTTGGTACATTCAGCCAGCCCACTGATGCCAAGATTCAAAACCATGTATAGCCGGCCTATGTCCCTGCGTGGGACTACCCCCCCCCCCCCCCCCCCCCCCCCCCTCACATTCCAGCCTCCTGTGCATTCTGTCCTTCCTGTGGTCAGGCTATTGATGACGGGCACTGAAGCAGATTTAGCCCTGGTTCACACTGAGCTGCTGGAATGAAACGTTTTTACTCCTGCATGTCAGTCCTGATTTCGGACGCGATTTCATAGACCTCTACGCAGGTTTCTGCACAGATGTCAATGTAAATCGCAGCCCGAAATTGCAAAAAGTAGTACAGAAACTACTTTTTGAAATTTGGTGTGGCACCACGAATGCAGCGTCGCACCGATTAGGACGCTGCAATTGCTGCCGATTTCACAAAGTTTTTTAAAATCTGTGCAATGTACATGGATCACCTAGAGGGGAATGGGTTTGTGTATGTTTTTGTTCAGAAAAAAAAAGTGGAGTTACTCTTTAAGGAATTCGGCTTTTTTTTTTTTTTTTTTTTTAAAGCAAGGTCTGCTTTGAAATGTCAGCAGTGGTGGCATCCATATTTATACCCTCTCACATTTGTATTTACAAACATGTCTGAAATTGAGTAATAAATGCACCACAATTAACAGTGTGTGGTGTTTGTTTTTTTTTTTATTTTTTTTTTATTTTGTTTTTTTTTTTTGTAGCAGAATGGCTACCAAAGTGTTGTCCCGCCCTGTGTAAATCGCAGTTCCATTTCCACATGACTTCTAGATATATTTAACATAAGTAATAGTTTGCTAGCTAAATGTAGGTAGAGGATGGCATTGTCTTCTAGTTTAGCAAGATGTGCTACACATACATTTCCCAGGCCTAGCATGATAATGTCTCTAGAGGAGTCCTAGACATTTCTTTATGACTTGCGATATGTAGCAAGGTTCCTCTACTCCAGCAAACCCACGCTTTCCAATATAGTAACTGTTTGCAGGCATTGGTGAAATTCCACGATGTTTATCGCTAAAATATTTCCTTGTGAAGTGCTACCCACAGGATTATTGGAAACGTTTTTTCGATGAGCAGGCCAGAATCACAGATAATCTGAAATAGTCACACAGAACATTTCATTTGGTTTTGGTGCTCATTCATGCTTGTTTGCACATGCAGGAAATGTATTTTAGTAGGGCCATTGTTAGTTGTGCACTGCATTGTGGACATATCCTGCATGCTGCACCTTGGGTGCATTGACGTACAGTTTTCCATTTAAGTTAGAGACCTTGAAAAATATTGCACAACCACAACGATCAAGCCTATACCAATTCTGCATCTGTCTGGAGTGGCAAGCAGAAGGCCCATGTTGATTTCATAAGTATAATGTTGTCTGGTAAACCCAATTAGTTCCCATTACCTTTCTTATTACCTGGTGAATTTGCATGCATCTATGTAATTTAAAGGAGAAGGCTTGCTAAAGTCCTTGTGTCTATACTTCTATGGAGTGCACTTGGCTGAATCTGGGTCACTTGGCAGAACCAACAGCGGGTTAAAGCCTGCTGTTGACTGACAGCACAAAGCCGGGCCAGGCTCTGTGGGGATCCTGACAATGCCGGGGTTTGCCTGGCTGGCAGCTGGCTCAGCCTTTCAGCATGCCTCAAAACCTGAGTCAGCTGCTCCTGCCGCCTCCACAGCAGAGCGCTCCAGTGAGCACTGGAGGGGCAGAGCAGAGAGCTGGTGACAGTCAGTGAAGACTTGGCACTGAGCGATCTGCGGTCTTTGATTGCTCAGTTCTCAGTGTGGCAGGGGACAGATACAGCTTCGGATTGATGCTGCAAGTATAAATGTTTGTTTGTTCTCTTTTAAAAAAAAAAAAAAAAAAAATGCACCATTGCCATGAGTTTTTCCTGAACATTACTTTTTCCATGGCGATTGTCTGTCTATTAACTAAATTCTGGCATTTTAGTATCTGGCGATTACTTCCAACTGTATTAACGATCACCAGCGGCTCAACATTGACTAGAATGGCCAGTTGAGTGGTTGAATTGTGCATGGATATACGAGAGGTCTCGGAGTTCTGTTTGACCAATGTATGTACAGACCACGGGATCTTTGATACACTGCCAACAAACATCTCTGATCTTCCTAATGTGTTGCTTGGATATATGTAGCTCTGCCTGTGCTTTCATTGTATCAATTGAAGACTTCATTGCAAACCTTAGATTGGAACCTGCACAAGGGTGCCATTGGACAGCCATGAATAACCTTCGTTCAGTTATATAATGCTATCATTCACATATTCCAATTTAAACTTCTGAAATATTTGGTCAGGAGATCAAAGCTCCGAAGTGACCCAAGTGGAATCCAGCCTTTCTGGAGCCGGCTCATGGCACTATCGCTCTTGGCTCAAAGGACTAATGTTCTTAAACATTTCTTTACTATTCCGGAGATATACACTGCTACTATTGTACTGCTTATCAAATCCAGCGCTCACTATACAGTAATGCTGTTAATTCCCTCCTTGTTTCACCATTCTAAAACAGCGACTTGTTCTTCTCTAATGTGCCACTTGAAAACCTTTTAGAGACAGAATGTGCTTACAAGGATATAGAAGACGCTTGCTATAAATTGCTCTTTCTCATATCCGTACCAGTTCTCCTAAAATTAGTTCAATCCAGGTTTGTAACATTCTGACTATGGCATTACTGGCATTTCAGTAACACACAAAGGGGCCTCAATAAAAATAGCAGAAGCTGAAAGTCTTTTTAGCTGTACTATTTATGCACCGCAGTCTGCATTTTTTGAAAAATTTAAAATCAAGTACTGTATATACTCGCGTATAAGCCATTTTTTTTTGTGTGCTGAAAATGCCCCCCTCGGCTTATACTGGAGTCAAGCACTTTTCTGCAGCAGAGAATGACCTTTTTGGGCCCTGTATCTTGGGGCCACTTAGTGCTAGGAACCCTAAATTAGGAGTGCAAACCCAGTGCACTACAACATATCCACATAAAAATGGGGTTTCTAGCACCATGTGGCCTCGAGATACGGGGCCCCAAAGTCGGTTCGGAAAATGTCATTCTCTGCTGCAGAAAAGTGCTTGACGTTTTCCACCCTATATCGGTCAACTGTGTCCATCTGTAGCAATGTCATTTCGGGACCTTTGGGTCCAGAGACCCCAAATTGCTGCAGCTTTGGGGCATCTAGGAACCCTTAACTACCAAGTTTGAAGTTCGGGGGACCTATGGCTGCAAATGGGCACAGTGAGGCTGCAAATGGGCATTGTTGACCCTCTTTTCCACTTGCAGTAGCTGCGTATTTCTCACCCTAGGCTTATACTCGAGTCAATACATTTTCCCATTTTTTTTTTTTTATGGTAAAATTGGGTGCCTCGGGTTATATTCGGGTCGGCTTGTACATGAGTATATACGGTACATGCAATTTGTAGAAAATGGGAAGTTGCCTGGTTTTCGTTCTGCAGTCTTTTAGATGTTTTACTAATTGGGACAGATTATACATTTCACTCATTCTATATATTTACAGTGTATTTCCACTTTTGCAGCCAATTTGGGATTCAACCTACTTTTATATTTGTTTGATATGTTCTCATAGCATACCTTAAAGTGGTTGTAAAGGCTGAAGGTTTTCTACATTCGTGCATTCCACCAACCAACTTAATGCATTCTATATAAAAAACCTTCTGTGTGCAGTAGCCGCCCCAGCACCCCCGAATACTTACCTGAGCCCCAGTGATGTCCACGAGTCCCTCGGCCGTCAGACTCTCCCTCCTGATTGGCTTGGATACAGCAGCGGCACAATTGGCTCTCGTGGCTGTTAGTCAGTTAGCCAATAAGGAGAGATGGGGCGGGGCTGAAGCGCAGATCCATGTCTGAATGGACACGCGGAGCTGCATCTTGGCTCGGGTGCCCCCATAACAGGCTGCTTACTGTGGGGACTCTCCAGGAGATCCGAAGAGGAGGATCCAGGCTGCTCTGTGCAAAACCAACTGCACAGAGGAGGCGAGTATAACATTGTTTTGTTACAGTTGTTTTTTTTTTTTTTAAAAAGACTTTATAATCACTTAAGAGGCGCTAGGGAGTTATGTTTACCATAATTAAATCTTTCTGCTGACAGATCTCATTATCAGCTGTAAACTAAATGCCCTAACAGAGTTAAAGACCTCAAGGGCTGGGTGGTAAGTTGTATGCTAATGAGGGGGGGCGGATTTAGCGCCAGGGTCATTGAGAGCTGTTGCCAGTGGGAAGGCAGGGTACTGAAATGCACAAGACAGAGGGAGCTGGCAAAGTCCTGCTGGCATATGAGAAAGGAGAACTTGGCTCAGCCTGTCTCACCTGTTTCTGTTAAATTCATTTTTTTTATGCAGATTGAATCAAACGCTGAGTACTATTGCTGCTGTTCCTGGAGCCATAATGTAACAAATCTGGCACTGGGTACAGCAGATACGAGGGCTCCGGGACTAAACCGTTAAGGGACATGACTGAAAACCTGTGTGTGTTTGTGTGTTTGTTTTTAACCCTGCATAATTTTGCAGCATGACTACAAAACCACAGTGTGATGCATCGTGGGCCTGTTTCAACTTTAGTTCTACTGGTAAAGTAGTAATCTGTTCTGTATATACAGTGGGGAAAATAAATTTTGATCACCTGCAGATTTTGTAAGTTTGCCCATTTACAAAGAAATGAAGGGTCTATAATTTTTTATCATGTGTGTAATTTTAAATGATAGAATATCAACCAAAAATCCAGAAAAACACATGCTACAAATGTTATAAATTTGAGTTGCAGTTCAGTGAGTAAGGCTTCATGTACACGGGACGTTTTTACAACCTCTCCTGAACGATTTAACTTGACAGATGGTAACCCACGTTTAAAACGTCTGTTTTGCTGTGTTTGCATTTTTAGAAGTGTTTTTAAAAAAAAAAAAAAAAAAGTTTTTTTTCCAAAATGGCCAAAAATGAAAAACATCTGTAAGCGAAATGCGGCCACAAGCGAGTTACCGCGCTTAGTGCTTTAAATGCCTCTAAACTCAGCTTCTGAACCCATTTTTTTTTTTTTGTGTTCCAAAAAAAAAGCCTCTAAACTCAACTGCCTAGAAACCACTGTAAATGATCCTGTGTACATGCACTGATAAGATAACATAGAGGAGAGTTCAGGAGCAGTTGAAAAAAAAAAAATGCCCAACTGCTCCTAAATGTCCAGTTTACCAGCATCAGTGTACATGATGCCGAAGTATTTGATCCTCTACCAACCAACAATAATTCTGGCTCCCACAGACTGGCTACATTATGTGGTACACAGATTAGTCCTCTCAGCTTTCTTCCATTTAAACCTCACAATCATGGGCTAGACCAAAAAGCTGTCAAAGGATATCAAGGACAAGATTGTAGACCTGCATCAGCAAGAAGCTTGGTCAGAAGACTGTTGGAGCAATTTGCAAATGGAAGAAATGCAAAGTAACCATCAATCACTTGGTCGGAAGTCCCATGCAAGATTTCGCCTCGTGGGGTAAGGATTGTGATACTCACCTGGGACAGAGGCTTTTGGAGAGAATTGAATGCTAGCCTCGTGCCTACTTATTGTGGGCCCTGGATTTTAAGGTAACAATACTCTTTGTGCGGTGTATGCCTGGGGACCCTGGAAGTAATGTTACTTTTGGATTTAAGTCCATGTCTCCCCAAGACAGACTCTGGGATCCCTGTATAGGGACTGCTTCATACTGTTGATGTCATCAACTCCAGACACCTGTCTGCCTGTTGTCTGCTCTGTGTTTATTGTAAATAAGTCTAGTGTGGCTTCTAAAGGGACTTTTACCCATTGTTTGTGCTAATTAACTCTGCTATTGTGTGAAGGAGTTCTGTGTTGATATTTATGATAATGTGTATTGTATAGTCAGTTAGTCAGTGAGCTAGGAGACAAGGCTGACCTGAAAGGTCATATCTCTGAATCGCCTAGTCTGGTTAAATGATTAGTTGGCTCACGTTAATTCGGTTTCTGGTTAGTTTGTATTGTCGTCCTGATAGATATAATATGTGTGTGTGTGTGTGTGTGTGTGTGTGTGTATGTATGTATGTATGTATGTATGTATGTATGATCTCCAATAAAACGGTTCATGTTCAAGCTGTATAACTGAGCTAGTCTCGCCTGGTTCTTGGTTACATTATATGGGCTGTAATATCTGCTATCTGACCAGACTGGAGGAAGCGGTATATAACAAAAGCACTCAAGCGGAGTTTGGGACGTTTCATTACAAAGATCATGAGAAAAGTGAGGAATCGGCCTAGAACTACACAGGAGCAGCTTGTGAATGATCTCGAGGCAGTTGGGACCACAGTCCCCAAACAAACCATTAGTAACACAATACGCCGCCATGGATTGAAATTCTGCAGCGCCCACAAGGTCCCCCTCCTCAAGGCACATGTACAGTCCCGTCTGAAATTTGCCAATGAACATCTAAATGATTCAGAAAAGGATTGGGAGAAAGTGCTGTGGTCACATGAGACCAAAATTGAGCTCTTTGGCATTAACTTGACTCGAGAAAAATGTTGACTGTGACCCTAAGAACACCATCCCTACAGTCAAGCACGGAGGTGGAAACATATGTTGGGACCGTTTCTCTGCTAAAGTTACAGGCCTACCTTGCCACATTGAGAGGCCAATAGACGGGGCCATGTATTGTAAAATCTTGGATGAGAACCTTCTGCACTCAGCCAGAACACTGAAGATGGGTCTTCCAGCATGACAATGACTAAAAACATACCACCAAGGTAACAATGGAATGGTTTAAGAAGCAGCACATTAAGGTCATGGAGTGGTCTAGCCAGTCTCCAGACATTAGTCCTGTAGAAAATTTCTAGCAGGAGCTTAAACTTCAAGTTGCCAAGCGACAGCCAAGAAACCATAAGGATTTAGAGAAGATCTGTAAAGAGTGGACCAAAATCCCTCCAAATCTGTTAACCAACTACAAGGAACCTTTTTACCTCTGTGCTTGCCAACAAGGGTTTCTCCACCAAGTACTAAGTAATGTTTTGCTTGGGGGTCAAAGACTTGTTTTACTCACTCTGAACTACAACTCTATTTATAACCTTTTGTGTAATGTCTTTCTGGGTTTTTGGTTGATATTCTGTCTCTATCATTTAAAATAAACCTATGATAAAAATGTATAGACCCTTCATGTCTTAGTAAGTGGGCAAAATTTGTAGGGGATCACCCCCCCCCCCCCAACTATACATATATTTTTTTAATTTCATTGTTAAGGTGTTTGTAAACTCAAAGGGGGGGGGGGGACAAACAAACCTGCAGGACAAAGGCATAATGAGCTAGTATGTACTAGCTCATTATGAAATACTTGCCTTGGATCGAAGCTGTTGCAGTGTGACCCGCGACATGTCTCCAAGAGTTATTTCCGGGTTTTCGGGCTCCGGCTCTGTGATTTGGCTGGAGCCGCGGCACGGCTACTGAAGAAACTGCACGAGCGGGCCTCCTTTGCAGTGCACATGTGCCGATCACATCGGCACATACGGATACAGTGAATATATCTCCTAAACTGCACGTTTAGGAGATATTCATGGTAACTACCGGTAAGCCTTATTATAGGCTTACCTGTAGGTAAGTCGTGCAACAGTGTTTACAACCACTTTTAAAGAATATTCAAATCTAATCAAATATTTTCCATCTGTTGCTCAACTTTGTATCTTTCATCAACCTATATAGTCATATGCAGGTTGCGTAATGCTGGCTCCTAATTCTGGCTGGGATCTGTCCAGGCCTGCATTAAAGTGTATTCCTGTCTGTGTCAGGAGATTTTTACTATCTTGGTGACCTTTTGTCACTAGAGCAGAGTGAAGGTAAGGGGAAATCTTTTTAAGGAGCACCTGCTCTGGCGATGACTGTCTAGGATTGGATTTCTCCTCAGTTTGGAGAGGTTTCCTGTTGTTGTGTGTAGGATGGGAAGTAAAAAATCTCCCCAGTAAGGCAGTTAAAAAGAAAAGGGTTTTGGCTACATGTATACTTTACAGCTGGCTGTAGACAAGACGGTCTTTCCCTAATAAACAACTGATAGTGATATCTACCCCTAGTTGCACAATTCATTCCAGCCTAAGGCCTCATGCCCACGGACATTTTTACAGCTGCTTTTTTGAGCGTTTTTTTTTGCAGCTTAAAAACGCCTCTCCATGTTCGCCTATGGCCTCATGCCCACCATGCCGTGTTGAGCTGCAAAAAAAAAAAAAAAAAACAGGACCAGTGCGTTCTGGGGCTCCAGCGCTAGAGCTGTAAAAACGTCACACTGAAAAAAAGGTGTTAAATGCGATTTAACGAGGCTTAATGCTGTGTTAAGCCTCATCCAGCGTCTGTCTCTATTCAAAATCAATGGTTCCCTATAGGAGCCCATTGACTTGAATAGAGGTCGCACCAGAAGTCTCGGATCAAGAGGATCCGACTTGTGGTGCGACTTGTGTGCTGAGAATCTTGAGGGGGGAACCCAGTGAAAATTAAAAAAAATAATAATTTGCGTGAGGTTCCCCCCCAAGACTATACCAGACCCTTGGTATGGATCTTGAGGGAACCTCCCACACCTAAAATAAAATGGCATGGGGGGGGGGTCCCCCCCAAGATCCATACCAGACCCCCCCTTATCCCCCTAGACCCCCCTGAGCACGCAGCCCGGCAGGTCAGGAAAGGGGGGTGAGCGAGCGCCCCCCCCCTCTCCTGGACCATACCAAACCACATGCCTTCAACATAGGGGGGGGGGGTTGGTGCTTTGGGGCAGGGGGGGCCCTCGCAATGTTACTTGACAGTAATGCTAACCACCTGGCTTTAATACTTTGGCTGAACCAAAGGCCACTTTTGCATTGGGGTACTAAAGCCAACGCACCCTTGTGAGGCCCGTGTGTGCAGTCATGGGGATGGACAGGTGTTCCATGCATGAAGTCCTGTTCATGTTACTTGGGACGCAGCACTTGCACAGACCCAGCCTCTGCTCCCAATCTGATATCCGTGCGGGCTCAGGGCTCCGAAAGCAGACCGTTTGAATGAGACGTTGTAGTTCACTGGTGATACAAAGGCCAAACAGGTATACAGACAAGGACTTCTGTCTCTTCTTGGAGTTTCCCAATCTATTAATTTGATCTGACACAGGAAGCATTAAAGATGGGTAAGTCAGCAATAAGGCCAGTCATCTAGCATTTTTCTCATGGCAGGTAGTTTAGTGTTTGCTTTGGTAGTTTTCTATTGCCAAACTATTTTGGTGTCATCTGACTGCTGTGTGGCTGCATCTTGCAACACACAAACGCAGAATCTTCAGTTGCTGTCCACTGATACAGCCTCCATAATCACATGGTTGTTTTGTTACAAGTAGTCCATACTGTTTCCTCTGTCTGCTACGTAGATTGAGAAGAGTTTAGAAATCACATGATCCTTGATCAGTTCTGCAACAAAAAAAGAATGTTCTTCCTCTGCATCCCCCTTTTTTTCACGCAATTAGGAAACACTCCCTATAGTAAACATGAGGACAAGGCTGTAATTTGGCCCCAAGATCTGTGCATACTTCGAGAGAGAAGGAGAGTCTGTTACCTAGGGGACGAACGAATTTGGGAAATTTTGAAAATTGAACTGATATTTTTGACAATTTTGAATGTTAAATTGACAAATTTTATTTTTTATGGAATTGGAGAATTTTTTTTTTGTTTTAAAGTGCTAGAAGCTGTTGAAGTCTTGGTTCTAATACGAGTATTTTCTTCTTGGCCTTTCTCATGTAAGTGACTTCTAGATGATGGTCAATAAGCACATTCTAAACATGTAGGAAATGTTTCAACTTCACACCAATTTATGGTCCCAAGTTTGATTCCCATCCAGGATTGATTGCATGGGGTTCCTCCTACATGCTGCTGTCCAAATTGGCCCTTTTTTATGTATGGATATAAAATGGAGACCTTCAGTTGTAGGCTCCTTGATGTACTGCAAATGTTCTTGTCCAGTCTGGTAAATGGCCAACATTTGGATCCAGAGAGACGCGTGCTTCTGTAAATATCGATATGAAGACAGAGAAAAGTGAGGAGCGAGCTGACATTTTATCTCCTGCCTAACTGGCACCTTAGATTTGTCCAACCTTGGCATAGAACAATGCACAGCTTGCCTGTGACTAGAAGAAACTTGCAGCTCAAAGTATTTTCTATATAATTTGCATAGGATTACCACTGTGTGTTTTGTAAAGCCAGTTTCTCTCTGCCGTGTGCACTCATAAGTTCTAATACTTTGGTCAGCAGTGTTCTTGGTATTGTCAGATAATTATCAGATCAGCTGTGTTCATGTTTTATTTTCATCTTTTAGATGCATCGTATTGCATGGTTTGGCCTAGTGCTTTATACCGTGTGCGCATGCAACCTGCAGATCTGAAATGCTGTAGCTGCTGACTTTTAATATAAGGACACGTGCCTGTCCAGGGAGCCAGCGATGTCCTCATACGAACCGATTGTTCAATCGCCTTCAGGTGCAGGCATCAGCATCTGTAGTAGGGGAAACTGGAAGTGAAGCCTTATGGCTTCATAGCCTGTTTCCTACTGTGCATGTGCGTGTCACACTGCGCCTTGTGAATTGTCACGTAATCTTCTGGGACCTGTGATGTGTCTCAGACTACAGGGGGGGGGGGGGGGGTATTGGGCGCAAACTTGCACGATGGTAATCCTGTCTAAACCAGGTACCTGCTGCTGCCAGTCAAATTCCTGTGAGGGAGCATGGGCAGTGTGGCTTACCCAGCACTGTGTGTGTGTCTGTAAATGATACTTCATTTTCCAATCGCACACGTTCCTGGAAATGCTCACAGTTTTGGGTGCTGTAGCAACAACCAGCTGGATACTGGTTCGGATAACAGTAGAAAGATGTTTGCCAGCACACCATGGAGCGACACAGATAGCGTCCAAAAAGAGTGGTTTATTGCATGATCACAAGGGAATAGTGCAACGTTTCGGAGCCGCGCAGGGCCCCTTCGTCAGGCATGTGTCTGTAAATGCACACAGCCCGGCTTGGGAGTGCCCAGGTGCTTCCTTGGCACCTAGCTTGCCAAATAGGCACCCAGAAGAGGAGGTAAGGGAGCTTTCTGTGCAATATTATTGCACAGAGTTGTCAAGTATAACCGCTTATTTAAAAAAAAAAAAAAAAAAAAAAAAAAGCCTTTGACAGCTTGCCCTTGTATTTGGTGGCTTAGAGAATAACAAATGCCCTAAAATGTTTCAGCCTTTAACAGGAATTGAGCATTATCCTTCTCCTTAAAGTGTTAATAAACCCACAACAGTAAAAGCAGTCTGTATGTGCAGTAAACCATGCTTGTTGCACTCACTGTGGAACCTAAGGGGTTAATCCTCTGCATTGTGTAAAAAGGTTGTTTGATCCTGTATGCACAGATCCTCTTCCTTCCACTGACTCTAATACGGGTCCGGATAAGACAGAGTCACTGGAGTCAGGCTGCACATGCTCAGTTTGGTGTGTATTGCTAAAATGTGTGGTTTTATTTTATTTTTTTTCTTTGGCCCTGTGCTGATCACATGCACTCTCTCATCGGCACTGTCCAGACAGGCTCAGGGGTCCTGGATCCTGGTAGGACAGCCAGTGCAGTGTGAAAACTACAAGCTTTAACCAGGCACTGATAGAGAGGTCACAAGATTGCAGTTTATATTTACTAAAATTGTGTTTCCATGTTTAGTGTACTGTGGGAGACCAGATCTAGTGAATGCAGGGTCCTCGGTTTAGTAACACGTTAAGGTGTGGACAAAAGGTGTTGTATTTTTTTTTTTTTTGCTGCCCTTATTTAATCAGCTTCCAAATGTCATTTCTGCACTCCTGGCTTAAAGGGGTTGTAAACCCTCGAGGTGAAAAACCTTCTGTAGTGCAGCCGTCCCCCAGAGCCTCCCTTTTACTTACCTGAACCCAATTTTTCCAGCAACAAGAATGAGTCCAGCAGCTTCAGCCGCTGTCGCGACCCCTCATTGGATAGATTTGTGGCAGCAGCAGCAGCCATAGGCTCCCGTTGCTGTCCATTAAATCCAGTGACTTGGGGGTCGGAGTCCTGCTGTATGTCAATGGATGCAGCAGCAGGACTCGGTAGCGTGCCCGCACAGGTACCCCGTTGAAAAGCGGTCGATGTGGGGAGGAGCCAGGTGCGCTGCTGGGGGACCCCAGAAGAGGAGGATCTGGGCCACTCTGTGCAAAACCCTTGCACGGAGGAGGCGAGTATAACAACATGTCTGTTAGAGCTGCAAGATTCTGGGGAAAAATGAGAATTGTGATTTTCTTGCATAGACTAAAGATCACAATTCTCGCGGAATAACCTCATCTTTCACATTTTAGAAAAAAATTGGGCTAACTTTACTGTTTTAGTTTTTTTAATTCATTAAAGTGCAACAACCACCATTTTATTTGCTAAAAGTGTGTGTGTGTATATATATATATATATGTGTGTGTGTGTGTGTGTGTGTGTGTGTATATGTATATGTATATGTATATATATATATGTGTGTGTGTGTGTGTGTATATATATATATATATATATATATATATATATATATATATATATATATATATATATATATGTATATATGTATGTATATGTATGTGTATATATATATATATATATATATTTTATTTTGGGGGTTCTAAGTAATTTTCTAGCAAAAAATACAGTTTTTAACTTGAAACCAACAAGTGTCAGAAAAAGTTTGTCTTTTTAAGTGGTTAAATTTCCCTCATTTACAGACCGAAGTTCATTCCTTTTGATCTAAAGAACAAAAGGTTACAATGTTTATAGTTGGCTCAGCAGCTAAGGAATATTGTGAAACTTGGCAGACTGATTGTTTTTATTTTTTATTTTTTTTTTATTATTATTTATTTAATTTTTTTGACAGCTGTCGGCTTGAGCAGAGAGAACTCTGCATAGAATCGGGAAAATGCTTTGTTAAGATCGCAAGGGGAAAGAATCAGGTTCTCGATTCTTAACTATTAATCGTGCAGGTTTTTTTAAATTTTATTTTTATAAAGAAAATTAAATTTGAATTCTGATTGTTTGCTGTGGGCAGGAAATGTTCTATTTGCCACACATTTCATAAATTGTCTTAATTGTTGTACAGACTTTGAGAGCAAAGAGAGACCATAGAGCCCTCACACGTCACTCATGTAGTTGCTTTTATTTTTTGGATTGGTAATGCAGTTCTTTTTAAACACACATTTTAGTTTTTACCAGTTTTTTTTTAAAGTGTATTTATTAGGAGCTCCTAAAAGAACAATTATATACCCTAGATGTTTTCTGAGCCATTGGCTTTTGTCTGTTTGCCTCTTCATGTCTCCGTTTTAGTGTGTCCCTTCCATGAACTCCTTCTTCCCTTTTTTATTTTTTCACCTGGGGGCTCAACGAGGCTGAGCAGGCCTAAATTGGAAGGTTTTTTTTTTCCCAGCCCCATGTTTAATTTTTATTTTTTTCTATTTATTTTTAAGAATGGGCTTTTTGTGTCTCAGTACACAAGGAGAAGCCCTTTTGTAACTGTCTTCTGCAGCAAAGGTCACAAATGAAAATCTCTGAAAAGGCCACGGAATAGGAGGAAACTGGAGATTAGTAGTGTGTTTTAAACTTGAAAGACGAAAGGCAGGTCAGGGGGTGGGAAAAGAGGGAGCTGGGGCTGCAGGACTTGAAGAATCTCGCTGATTAAAGAAGCAGTGCATGAGTTAAGAACCACAAGAAAGGATCAAACATTAAAGGCCTGACCACCTGCAATTAGAATTCCTTTAAGATTTGAGGCAACTTTGAACAATTTTTTTTTTTTTTTAATGATCCTGTCTGAAACTTGCTGCTAACATTGCACAAGATTTTTCCTTCCATCAACAGGGCCTTTTAAAATCGGTGGTGTAATGGAAGGTTCTTTTGACAAGAGCAAATTTTATAGTAGTTATAGTAGTTATAGGTCTTTATTATGACTGTCAATGGCTGCATACACAATTTTAATGGATGATTTTTATCTAGATGTACCGTATATACTCGAGTATAAGCTGACCCGAATATAAGCCGAGGCACCTAATTTTACCACAAAAAAATGGGAACACTTATTGACTCGAGTATAAGCCCAGGGTGAGAAATGTGCAGCTACTCTAAGTGGAAAAGAGGGTCAACAATGCCCATTTGCATGCCTCACTGTGCCCATTTGCAGCCATAGGTCCCCTGAACCTCAAACTTGGTAGTTAAGGGTTCCTAGATGCCCCTAATGGGGTCTCTGGACCCAAAGGGTACCGAAATGACATTGCTACAGATGGACACAGTTGACCGACTTTGGGGCCCTGTATCTCAGGACCACTTAGTGCTAGGAACCCCAAAGGATATGTTGTAGTGTTGGTTCCACTGGGTTTGCACACCGGGTGGGGTTCCTAGCACCAAGTGGCCCCGAGATACGAGGCCCCAAAGTCGGGTCAGAAAATGTCAAGCCCTTTTCTGCAGCAGAGAATGACATTTTCCGAACCGACTTTGGGGCTCGGTATCTCTGGGCCACTTGATGCTAGGAACCCCAAATTTGGATATGGTGTAGTGTTCTACTGGGTTTTCACACCGGGTGGGGTCCCTAGCACCAGATACGGGCCGGCAAAGTCAGGCCGGAAATTTCATTTTTTTGCTGCAAAAAAGTGCTTGACTCAAGTATAAGCCGAGGGGGGCACTTTCACTCAATGCGCTGAAATACTACTTGAGTATATACGGTAAGTGTGGGTATAATATTGGGATTGACAGTGAAATGCATGAAAGCCCTAACGGAAGCATGAAATTATTTATCTGGCTTTTATTTTTCTATGATGTTATGTTCCCCTAAGGTTGACATCTCCATGTACACCTTATTTAACCACTTCAATACCCGCCCATTGTCATATGACGCCCACAAGGTGGATCTACCATCCTGGGTGGGCGTCATATGACGTCCTCGGGTTCCCGGCCGCCTGGGGGGCGCGCGCGCGCGCCGCCGGCGGCGCGCGCGCGCGCGCCCGCGGCATCGCTCGGGACCCGGTGCGAGTGCCCGGCGGCCGCGATGTCCGCCGGGCACCCGCGATTGCCCGTTAAAACAACGGGACCGGGCGGGACCGTGGAGCTGTGTGTGTAAACACACAGCTCCACGTCCTGTCAGCGGGGAGGAGACCGATCATGTGATCCCAGTACAGAGGATCACATGATCGGTCTCCTCCCCTTAAGTCCCCTCCCCCTACAGTTAGAATCACTCCTATTAGGGACACACATTAACCCCTCCAGCGCCCTCTAGTGTTAACCCCTTCCCTGACAGTCACATTTACACAGTAATCATTGCAATTTTATAGCAACGATCGCTGTGTAAATGTGAATGGTTCCAAAAATGTGTCAAAAGTGTCCGAAGTGTCCGCCGCAATGTCGCAGTCACGAAAAAAAAATCGCAAATCGCCGCCATTACTAGTAAAAAAAAAAAATAAATAAAAATTCAATAAATCTATCCCCTATTTTGTAGACGCTATAACTTTTGCGCAAACCGATCAATATACGCTTATTGCGATTTTTTTTTACCAAAAATATGTAGAAGAATACGTATCGGCCTAAACTGAGGAAAAAAATTGTTTTTTTTTAAAAAAATGGGATATTTATTATAGCAAAAAGTAAAAAATATTGTGTTTTTTTTCAAAATTGTCGCTCTTCTTTTGTTTATAGCGCAAAAAATAAAAACCGCAGGGGCGATCAAATACCACCAAAAGAAAGCTCTATTTGTGGGAAAAAAAAGGACGTCAATTTTGTTTGGGTGTAACGTCGCACGACCGCGCAATTGTTAGTTAAAGCGACGCAGTGCCGAATCGCAAAAAGTGCTCTGGTAAGGAAGGGTGTTTAAAAGCCCTGTATTGAAGCGGTTAAAGTGTTACCTTCCATTCAAAGTTCTAAGCCTATGTCTTACACATAATCACTTTATTACAATCTGCACAAAGTTGCACACCATTTTTGATTTTTAATTAATCTATTTCTGAGCACTCCCAATGATGACTTTCTCTTCCTGTCTTTTTACAAGCATTGTATTGCAGCCAAATGCAATGCTTTCTGTAAATGCCAATCCCCGAAACCAATGATCCTTCCTACTGCACTGTGCATGCATCTCCCGCTCACTCATTAGGACTGGTACTAGTCCCTGCCGCAACGGACCAGCTGTGTGGGTGTGAATTTTAGAAAGAGGAGGTTCGCTGTGCTATTCTGTGTCCACTGCATCACATGTAATACTGTAGTCCATCTCTGGAGCAAGCTGAGGAGGATGGCTACATTCCCGCATACAATGGGACCAAGTATGAGGAACGTATGCACCCTCCATAATGGAAGTAGGAGCATAGCAGCTTTTCAAGACATGTGGGAATATATATATATATATATATATATATATATATATATATATATATATATATATATATATATATACATACATACATATACATATACATATACATACATACATACATACATACATACACACACACACACACACACACACACACACACACACACACACACACACACACACACACACACACACACACACACACACACACACACACACCTCTGTGCTGCAGCATCAGTCTGATGCTGTAGTTGTCCCCCACCAGCTCTAAGGCTGAGAGCTGAGTGATCACATGACCACTAATCGCTCAGCTCTCCATCAGCTCTGAGCAGAGAGCGGTGGCTGTCAGTCACGGCTCTCCACTCTGACATCCAACAGGGGTTGGGTGTAGCTGGCTCAGCCGAGCGCCAAGAGATGGAGCCACCTATCAATGAGGCAGCTAGGTGGATCCCTACAAAACGGTCAGGATCCTTCCAGAGCCCGGAGGGGCTTTGTGACGTCGGGTAACAGAAGGTTGCCCAGAATGACTAAGAGTCTGCAGTTCTTCCAAACGACCCACTTAGTCATTGTAGGCTAGTTTAGGACATGTCTCCATATGAGATTTCCTCCAACCACCTTGCTTGTATGGATGAAGGATCTGTTCATTGTTCGGCTGAATGAAGAAAATCTAACAGTCTATGGCCAGCTAGAACCAGTTTGGCTTTTTCATCAGTTTCGTTGAAGACTTCCACCTGTTGTGTGGAGTGACCAGTGGTCCTATCATTGTGGACTGTTTGCTGCCTCCTGCCCCAACTGGTAGTTCTCTGTTGGAGTCCCGTGTTTCAGACACACTGAGTAACTATGTATTGCTTGGAGGCTCTGATAAACCTTGCCCTCATCACATTGCCCCCTCCTGGGAACACAACCTGTCTTTCACGAAAGCCGTTTCATTTTCTGAGATTACTGAAAAGCCTGCACCGTTCCCACCTGCATTAGGCAAACAAAAGGCCTTTGTGCTAAAAGAAAGTAAATTGGGCTTGCTGTCACATGAGAGAGGAAGATAGTTCCTGATTTATTTCTTTTGTGCAGAACAAATGTGGATTGTCAAACTTTCTTGCATGGAGCCAGAGCTGTCTGCCTGATTTTTTTTATTTTTTTGTTTTCCCCCGGTGTCCTGTCCCTTGTCTGTTCAGTTACACATTCTGGCCCCTTCAACATTGTCAGACCTTTTTATATGGCCACCGGGATTGCCTGTCAGTTGGTACTGTAGCAAGAAATGTTACTGTGAGCAGTGAACATCTACGTTGTAGTGTAAGTGTGAATGTATGGCCAGCGTAAAGCCCAACCGGCTAAGCGCGTTCTAGGTGTAGTGTTTTCTTAGGAAAACCCCTACTAATCATACCTTGCGCCTTGCTCTCTCTGCAAAGACCTGACACCGAGCCAGACATCTAGCTCTGATTTTAGCAGGGGGTGTGGCAGCTCTCTGCAGAAAGACCACTGCTTCCACACAGAGCAAAGGTCCTTCTCCGCAGCATGCTTTCATGGGAAAGTTTTTTTCTAAAGTAAATTTAACGGTATGACTTTACCATCCAGGTGCAGCAAAACAAAGGGGATCACTCAGTATATAAGGTGTGACTTCCTTTAAAATCTGCTTATTTTCTTAAGCTATTTCATTTTGCCATGATCTGCATACATATCCTTGATGAGTCACATAAAGTAATAGTCTGGATTATTATAGTCTCCCCCCCCCCCCCCTATAGATATATAATTTTAATTTTTTTTTATTTATGGTTGCATGTTTTTTTGTCGTCCCCCCCCCCCCCCCCCCCCCCCGATGGGTTTAATGTGCGGTAGCCTTGATGGATAGCCACTGCCAACGAAGTTCCACACTCCACAGAGGCCTACAGTTGGCAAGGGATGACCGCTCTGAATCTGGAAGCGATGAGATCCTCATCATTTCCTGGTTCATTAGTTACAGAGAAGGGGCAGCCCCTCCCACCACTGTGAAATTCTCCCTCCCTCTCCCACACTAGCCACGTGGGAACCACTGGCGTTGACTTTACATTAAACAGCAGGTGATTGGTTGCTGGGAAATCCTAGCAACCAATCACCAGCCTGTTAATATGAAACGTTAACTTCAGCAGGTCCCACCCCCATCCAGCCATGTGATGCCGAACTCTTCTGTGTGCTGTACACCTGTGTAAGGTAGGAGAGTTCTACACAGTGTGAGGTGGGGGGCAGAGTACACTGCAATAGGGGGGCCCTATTAGGGACCCCATCACCCCTGGGGACAGGGTGCCCATCTCCAGACCATGCTGGTGTCAGCCATCCTTGGGTGCCAGGATGGGGGGGGGGGGGGCTGTAAAATCCCAATCCCCAGCCGCATGCTCCCTCAGGGTGGATTGGCTTTGTATTGGTGAAGCACATTTAAAGTGAGGTAAATCTGTACTGTTATTACTATGTTAGGATTATCATCTTCATTTATTAGCAGGTGAATGCAGCCCTCCACGCTCCTGAACGACACTAATAGGGTTTTTTTTTTTTTTTGAAACTGCAAAAATGCTAATAAAACACTAACGCTACTACAAAAAGCTATTACCTACCTCCTTCTTTTTTTTTTATCCAGCGTTTATTTTCAGCATAAAAAATAAAAAATGCTAGTTCACATGGAGCCTTAACCTTCTGGCGCCAAGCGCACGCAAATATGCGGCCTCTTGGCGGCTGGGTCTTGGCGCAGAGAAGACACATATTTGTGTGCTATGCATACTAGCGCATTATGCCTTTTTGTCTTGCAGGGTTTTATTTTTTGGAATTTATTTATTTATTTTTTCAAATATAATTTTTTATTTATTTTCCAACAAGAAGAAAAAGAACATGAACAAGAGTTACATACAAAATGTACAATTCTCAACATCACCTGCAGTGTATATATATGAGCACATAGCATATCAGTACCGGTGTCGATAGCATTTTGTGTTTAATTGTTTAGCGTCTTCAAACTGACTTTCTGTGAAACCAAACTAATGTCATGAGTGGTGTATTTCGTCTCGTCTCTGTGACCGATAGCCGGGTTTTACCCTGGAATTTATTTTTTTATAGGGTTTACAACCACTTTAATTTGTGTAACTTATGTCTGCCTACGGTGAAGTGATGCTAAATCTTTTTTTATTTGTGCGTTAAGCTTATAGATTGCATAGGTTGTCTTCTTATCTTGATGATCCTGCCTGTCTGTGATTTTGCTGTCATATAATATTTGGCTCATGTCTCTGTGGCCCTGACGTTTTTCTTGTTGGTGAATCTGCTGTTGTACAGTGTGTAGCTCGGAGCACTTCCTTTTGTTGTGTTCTTCTGCCAGGCTGACAGGAACTGCGCAGCTGTTGCTGCGTGTGTGTTTTCTTGGGGCAGGAAGTCTGAATAAGAAAGAAAACAACAAAGTCTCCTTAAAAAAGAAAAAGGAAGTAGCACGCACCATCTATTTCACTTTTTGTGTTTTTTTTTTTTGGATTTTTTTTTTAACCCCTGCGTCACATGTCCCGTATGTGCCATGTGTTCTGTATTGTTTCAAGATATTTGTCTTTTATTTTTATTGGCAACTCATGTGTTGCTTTGAGAACTGATTAATGCAATGCCATCTCTGGGCTGCCATATCTTTAATCGGCTGGGAAGAAAGATCTGACATCTGTCCTTTGGCATTACCATTGCCATGTTGTGTCTGAATACCCTGGCTTGACTGTTCTCCACCTGAGCACTCTCACCAAGTGGCATGGTACGAACCTGGCATGTTGGAGTGTTTTTCTTTCTAGACCCTTTGTCTCTAATGAGCACTGACTTAAAGTGATTGTAAAGATATAAAATTTAGTATTTATTTTTTTTTTAAATAAAAAACATATCATACTTGCCTCCACTGTGCAGCTCGTTTTGGCCCCAAACCTGCTCTTCTGGGGTCCCTCGGCGGCTCTCGCGGTTCCTCTCCACATCTAGTAACCCCCTCGGAGAATCACTTCCCTTGCAGGGCACGCTCTCGAGTCCAGCATTCGGCGTCTATAGAGGCCGAATGCAGGACTTGGCCCCGCCCCCCAGTGCTTGCATCATTGGATTTTATTGACAGCAACAGGATCCAGCAGGCTTTTGAGTTTCAGCACTGGGGTCCTTGGTTCTAATCCTGACCAGGATTCTGTCTGCATGGAGTTTACGTGTTCTCTTTGCACTTGTGTGAATTTCTGCCACATACTCTGGTTTCCCTCCAATGTGTGTGTGTGTGTATATATGCATGTGAGATACCTTAGATCACCTACTTGAAGGCAGGGGACTGATCATTGATGTTAATTTATGCAACGCTTTACATAATGTATCGGTGCTATAAAAATACCTGTAATAAATAAACTTGCCACAACGCACATGATCTATGCTGTGGTACACTACATTACAAAATCGTGCAGGGAGGCTGTTTTTTTGTGGGTTGCAGGGCCCGTTGAGGTGCATGCATTTCTGCAATACAGTGGATCAAGTTCAAAATACAAAGGGGGGTAGCTAGGGTTTGTTTGTTCTTTTGAAAAAAATAATAATTTTAGTCCCTGTCTTGGGCGTATTGTAGCTCGTTGGAGGCGTGCCTCTTTCATCTTTTACGTAAAGAATGCTTGTCGTGTGAAACTTCATGGTTGCTTTGGCCTTGTTTTTGGAAAGGTTGCTCAGCTGAAAGACTTTATCCAAGCCTCAGATTTTCATCTGTTCACTTGGGTGACCAGTCCTCGTACAGGAAAATTAGCGCACAGCCTAATCCCACTTCCACTATATTTGTAGCTTCATGTGTAAGCATTACAAAACTTTGAGTGGCTTTTACACTGACCCGCTGCGCTTTGGCCACAACGCGGGTGCAGCAAATTTTAAGTTTTAGTGCGCTTAGCTACTCCTTTGCCATAGACTTCTATTATGTGGCACAGTTTTGGTGTGCTTTCGAAAACCACACAAAAACTGCAGGACCAAAACCACGGGATATAATAATTCTATGGCAAAGCTTGGCTAACCTGCACCAAAACCACGAGTACGCTGCACTTTGGCCAATCAGTGAGAAGTTGCCCTTAAACTTGGAGGAGCTTCACCCTTGTCCCAAAAAAATTTAATTTCACTTTTTTGAAACAGGGAAAACACACTCGTGAACCCAGCGAACCCTGTGTTGTCCTCTCTTCCACAGCACACTGTCCTGTGATGCCATCTTATTTGCTTCATTGGGAGTTGGCTGTCTTTCGGTTTCTCAAAACCTCCAGCTAAAAGATGTTGATCTATTGAGGAAGCCGACGCTTCCTTGAATGTGTGACGTTGGTATGCCAGGCGACCTAAAGAGAAGGCTTTACATCATTCGTGCCTAGGCAAGATTGGAGGCAGGGAGTGGGTCAACAATGAGAAAATTTTGTATTTATTTTGGAAAAAAGGTCTGCTGTAATTAGTTTGTCTAGGGTTAGAATGCGGCAAACTTATTTTTGAGTTGAGGTCTGCTTTAAGCCTAGCTTGCGCTGATCTCTTCAACCTTGATCCACCTCTCCCAGGATTCTATGTGACCCCGCTGTAGAGATTACCCTTCACTTTCTGCCTAGGTGACAGGTGTCGCAGAACAGGAAGTGAAGAGAGAGATTGCCCTTGCCCACTCTGTCCAAAATCCATTCAAACCCTAGAACAATAAGTGGGCCTCATGCACACGAGACGCAGATGCAAACTCTGCTGAGCGCATGTTTTAAAAAGCAGAAACCTGCGTTTAAAAACGCGCGTTTTGCTGTGTTTTCATGCCGCGTTTGCGTCTATAAGCATTTGTAAAGATATCATCATATAGACCCTCCCCAAGCTCAGAAAGCATGTATTAACTATTTCTGCCATTTTGATCAGAGTGAGCAGCAGCAGCAGAGAGAGCAGTTGTATACACTTGCATTTGCCTCTCTTTCTGTGTTTTTTTTTTTTTTTTGGAAATGGATCCCATATTGAATATATGTCAGGAAACGCTCCTGATGTTGCTCTTGATGAGGCAGCAACGCCGTCGCAAATTTGCATGAGAGGTCCAAAATCAGAGCTTGTCGATATTGGACCCATCCGTTGATGGTACAGCGAATGTCCGTTGGATATTTCACAAACATGTATGCATTAGTGAGTATATATGCTCTATGAACTATCTAAACTAATTACGACATTTTAAACCAATTTTTCTAGTATTTTTTTTTTTATGGTTTACCATCATATTTCTGAGTTTTCTGATCCAAAAAATTGGGTTCCTTTTTTAAAAAGGCTTATAAACGCAAACGCAGGTGCCTGCGTTTCGCCACGTTAGCTGCTTTTGCGTCTGAAACGTGGAAAAGCAAAGTGTCTGCACACTTCTGGAAAAACAAGGTTAAACGCAACTGCATAAAAACGGGGAAAAAACTAGACTGTGTACATGGACACATAGGATAACATTGCATTGCAGCGTCTCGTGTGCATGAGGCCTAAGGCTCGATTCACATCTATGCATTTTGCTTTTGAGCGTTTTTGCGGCGCTTGCTGTGTTTTTTGACACACGTTTTAACCGCGATTTTGCCGCGATTTGCGGTTTTTTGTATTTTTTTTTTTTTTACACTGTGGTTGCTTAGCAACCGGCTATATACAGTGAGAAAAAATAAAAATAAAAAAAAACGCAAATCGAGGCAAAAACGCGGTACTTGTGTTTTGGATGTGGGTCCATTGACTTCTATTACATGCAAAACGCTGCATTTTGCATGAAAAAAAGTCCCAGACCCTTTCCAAAAACGCAGAGGCACAAAAATGCATTGTTGTGAACATGTTCCATAGGAACCCATGTTAAAAAATTTCCTGCATTTCTGCAAAATGCATCAAAAAACGCGCTAGTGTGAATTTAGCCTTAGCCTCCATAGTTTTTCTCATTTCCATTGCCAGCGGTCTTGAGATAAAAATATTTCAAAGAACAAACATTTCATTGTTTTGATTTGCTAGTAAAATGAGAAAATCCATTAGGGGTCTGAATACAATGAGTAGTTGCCTTTATCGACTTTATTTGCATTTTGCACACTACTATGCTTTGTACTTGTGCCTACATTTTGGAGGTTGTGTTTATTTTTCATGCCCCTTTTGCAGCATACGTAGATCTGTATAGAAGGTGCTTTTCCTTTAAGCGGTGATGGCCTTGCCAGTATTTTCTCCCCCAGTGAGCAGACCTGTGTCTCCAGTTAGTCAGTAGAGATCAAGTACAAACACAGAGCGACTTCACAAAGCTTTGCTCTTATCCAGTTTCCCGTCCCAGTTCATTGAAAGGGATTTTCTCAGAGGGGTTTCTCTCTCTCCAGGAAGGATAGTGTTTTGGGGCTGCTTGCCATATGCTGGATGTTATCGGGTCTTTCCTCATCACAATGTCCTGGCCTTCTATTCTTCAGACATTCACTGTTTAATTACTTTAGTAGTAATTTGGTCTGACCAGCTGTGTTTTATTTTATTTTTTAAGATTGAGTAAAGTTTTAGTGTTTTGCCTAAAGTGCCTGTACATTGGTTTGTTTCAGAAAATGCAGCTAATGGAAGAGATTGCTCTATCCATTGTGTGGCCTGTTCCTTTTTTAGTTGTCTTGGCTCCATGCAGTAAAGTGCGTTTTATACGTTAACAAACGGCATTATAATGTCTCTTATGGGTTTTTTTTTTTTTTGCAGGCCTCCTGATGAAATGCCGTCGCACATGCGCTGTGTGTTCAACTTGCCCTTGAGCTTCCTGTGATCTGACGTGTGTATCCTGGAAAGCTTTGGGCAACAGGGGAAGGTCATTCTCACATAAGGCTTGGTTGACACTAATACGACCTAGGATCCGACTTGTGAGACCCCCCCCCCCCCCCCCCCCAAGTCGGATGACATGAGAAATTCAATGTTTCCCTGTCAGAGCTGTCTTAACTGATACTACACAAGTCTGTCCGACTTTAGAAAAGGTTCCTGCACTACTTTTGGTCTCACTTTGATACAACTTCAATGCCACAAAGTGTAAAAAGTCACATCAAAATCATACTCTAAAGTTGCACTGAAAGTTGTGCGACTTTGGAGTTGAGCTAGTGTGATCCGAGCCTAAAAGAAAAAAGCAGAAACGCAGGCTTTGCTTCCCTAAAAAGTTACTTTAATTTAAGTGTTACTAAACACACACTGTTTAATCACTTCAGCTCTGGGAAGGTTCACCCCCATTCCTGACCAGGCCATTCTTTGCGCTACGGCACTGCGTTGCTTTAAATGACATTTGCACAGTCGTGTGACGCTGTACCCACAAATAAACTTCTTTTGAAGGTATTTGATCACCTCTGATTTCTCTCCTCCTCCTTTTTTTACACTATAAACAGTTACTTCCTCTCAGAGCTAGCCAGGTCACATGATATTGACATCACACATGTGGGAGTGTATACAGGCAGTAGTGAAAAATCTACTCCTTCCTTAAAGTGGTGTTCCACTCAAAAAAAAAAAAAAATGCTTAAAATTCCTAAAAAAAATAATTAATTTGAGTTTTTTTTTTTTTTTTTTTTAAACTCTCCTCTAAATGTCTGTTGCTAGGGGGTCCCTCATAGTCTGCCTCCTTCGGTGCCTGGGCTGGTGACATCACTTCCCCTCAGCACAGGAAGGGCTCCCTCCCTCCTGTCAGTCACCTGGTACACGTTACAGGTCCCAGATGACTGCGCGGCAAATCACGGAGTAGGTGCCCGGCTGTGAAGCCACAGCCAGGTGCCCACAGTTGCAATGCTGGCGCCGCCGAGCGGATCGGGGGACGAGCAGGGCTTAACATGTTACATTGAACTCTATATAGTGCATATAATTTTGTTGAAAATGCATCAAATATGCAGCAAGCATTCTCCAAACTGTGCACAGTGATATGTGCGTCTGCTGTGGCAGTGTTTGGTTTACAAGTGAAAAGAGAGAGATAATATATATTCTTTTGTATGACCCTGTGCATATAGATTTCACCTGTACCGCTGCCTCCTGGCAAAATCTAGCGCCACCATGAAGATTTGTGCACTAAGCTCTGCAAAGAGGTTGGCTATTGGTTTACAAGACAGCTACAGAATTTGGGGATTATTTGGTTACCAGAAGGTGTCTTGCAGCAAGAAACTTCCACTTTAAATCCAGCCTGCTCTGCTTCGGGTATATGCAGAATGTACATTGCGGTTTCAATGTTGGAACTCTAATATACTCTTTAGGGCTGCATACTCTTAGCAGGTTTCTAAGCTGTTTGTATGTTTTTCAGCTGAATTTAGTACAGCTATAAGATTGATGCCACATTGCCTGTGGTTCCAGAGTAATAATAATTCCCTTCTAATGTTAGGTTCACTTTAAACTTGAAGTCCCTGTAACCCCATCTCATGTAATGATGATCTGGTTGACTGCTGAAATCTGGTTGCTATGGGTTAATGCATGTTTTGCACTTAATCTGCACTCTTTGCACAGACTTAACCAAGTGCAAGTATATGTCTGTTTCCTCACTGATAATGGGAGCATTGTGCTGGGGGTTGACATGCCCAGGGCCTAGTAATAGGCTTTCTGGCAGGTTTTGCCAGGTTTGCCCTTCCCTCCAAAGCAAGACGCATTAGTAGACTTGTCTGTTTATTTTTTGAAAGGTTATTGATTGTGTTGGAGCTTCATCTCTTCAGCTTCCCGACGTCCACAATGCCCCACAGCACTTCTGCTCTAAAAAGCAAACAAGCAAATATTTCAGAGTGCTGCATACGTGCCGTGCTCCAGCCAGTTGGAATTAATCTCTCAGTAATTGTAATATGAGAAGCAGTGCAGATGAGCTGAAGTTTGTGTGCCACGGCATATCCTGGATGGCTGTGCTTTTATGAAGTTTGATGATTTTTTTTTTTTTTTTCTTTTGTCTACCTACAGCCGTGACATGGAAAATAAAGAAACACTCAGGGGGCTTCAGAAAATGGATGACCGCCCGGAGGAGCGCATGATCAGGGAAAAACTCAAGGCTACATGTATGCCAGCCTGGAAGCATGAATGGCTGGAGAGAAGGAGCAGGAGAGGCCCTGTGGTAAGTAAGCCTGGCCACGCTGCCTTGCATATGGGGACACACTGGCCTGTTAGGTCAGCAGTGACTAAAACCGAGCAAGCGCAGGTACTGAATGGACAGGAGGAGAGTTGTGCTTTAAGCCTCCATCTGTCCTAATTTACAGATGGGGACATTTTTTATTTTTTTTATCGGCCAACTGGAGTGCAAAGTTTGTGCAGCCTGTGTTGACTGCTTCTATCATCTAGGGCAGTGGTCTCAACTGTGGCCCTTTGCCTTTAACGGCCCTTGAGGCATTATTCCTGCCACTGACACCAACAATGGGGCACTATTCCTTCTACTGACACCAATGATGGGGTATAAAACTTTCCACTGATAACAAATGGGGCACAATTCCTCGCAAGGACGCCAAATATTTCTCCCCCCTAATACCAAAGATCAGGAATTGTTTACGCTCACTGGGCCCAGTCCGGCCCTCTTGGGTCTGAAGGACAGTAAATTGGCCCTTTCTTTAGAAAGTTTAGAGACTCCTGATGTAGGGGGGTCCAGTGAGTGTCACTTTTGGGGATAGAGATGAGACCAATCTCAACAGCAAATATTTTAACAATTTTAAAGTGAATCAGTGCTTTTGCTCATACAGGGCAAAACTCTCTCCATTTCTTGTCCTTTCACATCCTTGCTCCTCTGTTCAGCTGTCAGGAGCAAAGGTAAGTCTTTTTTGTAAGCCATGAATCGTCAGTCATAGCTTACACAGGGCTATGGAGTGTGAGATGATACTGATTAGCCCAGTGGTGACACAAGGAGTGGTGAGCCACGTTCTTCTCCATACCTGAAAGTACCAGATATTCCATTCTGCTTCTGGTCTTCTTCAGCAGAAGGCAGTAGAGTTGAGGAACGTGCAGTAGAGAGGGAATTAAAGCAAACCTGTTGCTTTGAGTGGACAAATCACATGGTTTACCTAAAAAGTGTGATTCAACATTGGTGCCTAAAGCTGTTCACACACTGTTCGATTCTTCTTTTTTCTTTTATTTTTTTTTCCTCTTTTCTTCTCGGTTAGCCTACAGGGGAAATGGACCTGAACAGTAGCAGCATCTGATGTGATCACTTTTTAGCCAACAGTTTTACCCCATGGCTCCTTCAGTTTTTCAATGGAAGGACCATGGGTGGAAGGAGGCTGATGGGGCCTTACATTGAGTAAATTTCAGCTGGTACATGGAAAATGGCCGAATATTGGCCAGTTCAACAAACTGGCCAGTGTGTATAGCAGCTTCTCCAACAGAGGCGGGCCTAATGTCCAGCTTCTGTCGAATGGGCATGCTGGAAACCAAGCAACTGATTGGCATCTGATCAGCGCTGAAAGGTGTGTTCTGCCATGGGGCTGTCCCCCTGACAGAACACCATAGCTCAGTGGGGAGATCGCTGTACTAACAGTGCATAGTTAGTACAGCAAGCTTTTTTTCTTTTTTTTTTTTCATTCAGCCTGTCGGCTTGAATGGAAAAAATAAAAAAAAAACTGCCTGTGTTCCAGGCATTAGAAAAACCGAAATGTCCCTGTGTCCTAAAATGCAGCTGTAAATTTAGTAGCAAATGTAACAATTAGAAAGGAGAAAATGCCCTAAACAAGGTATTACTTGGTATTAACTGATGTTTTGCTGTTTGCAATGCAGGTTGTAAAACCAATTCCTGTGAAAGCTGATGGGATAGATGCTCCCAAATCGGACTCTTCTGTTGATGGGTCATTGAATGGATCATCCCATATTCTGAAAGGGAGACGCAGCCCTTCTCCAAGCAGCTCATCCAGTTCTTCCAAATCCAAGCCAGAGTCTCCAGGAATGAAGAGAAGAGGATTGTCTCCTGTCCCTGTAAGTTCTGTTACTTTTACATACAGGGGAACAGTGTTACTATTCATTATTTTAACCATTCAAAGCCTGTTGGCTTTCAAGTTGGCGATTTTGTCCTCCATTTTTGTACCCATGTAGCTGTTCTAGTTATTTCGGGCCATAAAGTTTTTTTTTTTTTTTTTTTTTTTCTATTGGGATGCCAGTGAAGTGATTGCTACACTAAGTATTTGAAGTTTTAGGACAATACTTGTACTAAACCAGCCTGATCTAAATGAGCGTTACCAACAAAAATATATGCTGCTGATCACAACATACTGTTATGACTCACTTAATGGTGAGCTTCTCTGGCACAAACTACATGGTGTGTTTTTTTTTTTTTCTTCTGAGCTTGACTTACTCCATCATTGTTCAATAACTTTTCCTACACAGAGAGGGCTTCCTGTTGCCTATCATGTGGGGAAAAAAATATTTGGTGCCAACTTTGGAAGATAACAGTTCAATATCTTGCTGTGGTGGAAAGTGGCTGTAGAATTTTAACATTTTTTTTTTAAATCAACAAGTTTTATTTGGTTTAAAGTGCATACATGTTATAATGTACATTTTCAGGTATGTTACATATCATACAAAGCTTCAAGTAACAGTTGTATCTCCATCTCAGATCTTTGCTATCACATTATGTCTTATGCATGGGATAAATGAAGTAAAAGGGTACCTCGTGTCAGTCTTTTGGTTTGCTTTATTACCCATGGGCTTGGTGATCTTACATGCCGTTAACTTTCCCAATGCAAAATGCAAGAGTCAGGTTATGAACAGGTGTCAGACTCCTGCAGCCACCTGTCCCAGATTTTATAGTATTTCTCAGGACATCCTCTATTCGTGTATATAAATTTTTTATATGGAAGGGTGTTGTTTATTTCTGCTTTCCAGTCTGCGATACTTGGGGGACAAATCCTCATCCATTTCCTGGCTATTACCTTTCGTGCTATGAATAGTGTCTCGTGTAAAAATGTCTTAGTGTACCTGTCGGTCGAGTCTGGCAATAGTCCCAGAAGGCACATTTTTGGGTCAAGCGTGGCTGGGGAGCCCATGACGTCATGAAGAAATCCCACTATCTGTGTCCAGAGTCCCTGTACTTTGGGGCATGACCACAATAAGTGAATGAATGTGCCCGTCTCCCTTCCACACATTTGGCACAAAGTGGACTGGGAGCGTCTGTATCTGGCTACCCTGAGGGGGGTAAGGTACGCTTGATGGATTATGTAAATTTGTGTCAGTCTGTCTGAGAGTTTTGGCGAAGCCGCTTTGCAAAATTCCAGGGCTTCCCCCCATTCCTCGTCCTCTATAGGTCCCACCGCCCTTTCCCAGCGAGGCTTAAGGCCATACGCTATTTTAGTTGCTACTGGGGTGGAGAGTATGTTATAAAATGCTGATATTAGTTTTTGAGGATCTGTGTTTTTGACTATTGCCATGATGACATTTGAGATGGGCTGAGGGGGGGAAGAAGAGAATTGAGTTTGGGTTGCATGTTTGACTTGTAAATATCTAAAGAGCATGTGGTTGGGAAGATTGTATTCTTCTTTGAGCGTTTGAAAGGTTTTTAGTGTCCCAGCCGTAATTAAATGATGTAGAATTTTAACATTTAGTTTAATATGTGCCAAGGGGCGAATTATGTAGCTGCTGTTGAACTTTTTTTTTAAATTATTTTTCTATTCTATTTCTTCTATTGTTTGTGGTAGGGCATGTCTTGTCACTCGTATGACGTGCTGGCTTCCAGATTGGACAAACTCACTCATTTTAAAGTGTAGTTGTAGTCTAGTGGAAATGACACACGGGTTGATTTGCTAAAATTGGAGAGTGCAAAATCAGTTCTGCATAGAAACCAATCGGCTTCTAGGTTTTTTTTTTTTTGTCCAAGCTTAATCGAACAAGCAGAGGTTAGGAGCTGATTGGCTACCATGCATGGCTGCACCAGATGTTGCACTCTCCAGTTTTAGTAAATAGACCCCATTGTTTTTTTTCAATGGGATGAATTTGATTTTCTAATAAGTACTTGAGCTTGTAGAGATATCACAGATATCTGTGCTTGGAGATAATGCAGTTATTGGGGGGACATGTTCACAGATAATTTTCTATGCAGTTTCAGAGCGGACGTACAACTCCACCACGAAGAGCACCATCTCCGGATGGCTTTTCCCCATATAGTCCTGAGGAAACCAGTCGCCGGGTCAACAAAGTGATGCGAGCAAGACTCTATCTGCTGCAACAAATAGGACCCAATTCTTTTCTGATTGGTGGAGATAGCCCAGATAATAAATACAGAGTTTTTATTGGTCCTCAGGTAAGTCTACCACATATCTTTCTGCTTAAAGACCATACTGCAGTGCTTGGATATTGTTCTTTGTGCACCCACTACATCGACCTTTCTGATTTTGGAGGAGGGAGAGCTCCAGCTGCAGCATTGGCACTCTTTTTTTTTTTTGCCTGTCCATCTTTAGCATGCTGGAACACAGAAAAGTCTTTAAATCATCATAGACCGCTTTTAGTTTCACAAAAAACAATTTAGGGTTTCCTGAAGTGACTTTATTGGTACAATTCCATGTACAAAATTGCGTTATCCTGCCTTATTTTTTTTTTTTTTCCCGCCAATCAAATTTGTTGGGGGGTAGGAGGATATGCTTCTGTTCTTTGTTTCTAATTAAGTGAGAAACTGTTCCTCTCCCCTGCAATTCCATAAACAGGCTTGTTGCACTCATAGGACTTCTCTAGCTGCGCTGTGACTAAGTGAATGTGACAGACAATTTAAGAAGATTTTGCGTGCACGGTATGAAATCACTTGGAACCCTGCTCTATCTCCATCACAGATACTTCTCATTAATGTCATTTAATAAGGGTTGCAGTGCTTATATGATCTCCAGTCTATAACTTGGATTTATCACATGCCATCACTTTTTTTTTTTTTTTTTTTTTTTTATATGTGCTACCAATTTTAGGATGGGTATCATTTGTTGTCTGCCAACGAAGGAGACCAACAGTACCCAGCCTTAAAGGAAACTTGTGCTGAGAGGAACTTGAATCGACCAGTACTCGTTACTGACCCTGATGAGGCTTACACCAAGTGAAATCAGACCTGATGTGCATTCTTGTTCCAGGTCACTAAAGGCATTTAGACAGCACGGCATCCATTCAATTAGCCATTTTAGAAGGATGGTCAGCATTGGCAGCCTCTATATTTTACTCAGCATAAGTTAACTTTAATACAAGCCAAGATTGCTATGGCCTCAGTAGGTGGTCAAACTGGAAATCTTTAAGAAAAGATTGCTTACATGGTATGCACATGACACACGCAGGTGATAGCTAATTGAATTTTGACACCTTTTACCCTTTGAGCCAAGTGCCAGGCAAAAAAAAGTCAGGTCTTCAGCCTGGCTCTGCTGCCCAGTAAAGCTGTGGATTTTTTTGTGACACTGGTTGTTAATAAATATGCTTTTACAGGTAAGGCTGGCCATACGCAGTGCAAATTTCTTTGCTGCAACCATGGCTTTAGAACCCTTTTAGGGATAATAGCAAGAGAATCAAGTTGCTCGATCGATCAATGTTTCAGCAGGAACCATCCAAGATTTGAACAGTGTATGGCCGACCGAAATTGCTCCAATATACACCGATCAGCCATAGCATTATGACCACCTGCCTAATATTGAGTAGTTCCCCCTTTTGCTGTCAAAACCACCCTACCCTATCAAGGCTTTAACTCCACTAGACAAAGCATCACATTGCCTCCACCAGCTTGCCTTCTTCCTATAGTGATTTCTGGTGCTCTCTTCGGGTAAGCAATGCACACCAACCCAGCCATCCACATGATGTAAAAGACCAAACCTGATTCATCAGACCAGGCCACCCCATGGTCCAATTCTGATGCCCATTATAGGTGCTTTTGGCTGTGGACACAGGTCAGCATGGGCATCCTTAACAATCTGTAGCAGGGCAGCCCCATACGCAATAAACTGTGATGCTCTGTGTTTTCTATTAATATATTCGCCAGCATACCATGGATCATCAAATGTCATCCAAAGCCTTTATTGCAGAAAGGTTCACATCACAAAGGACCAAGTGCAACCTTTTGGAACTGCGCAGGCCCCCTGTCAGGCATGTGTTAGGCACGTTGCACTTGGTCCTTTTGTGATGTGATCTTTTTGTAATAAAAGCTTTGGATGATTTGATGATCCATGGTGTAATGGCGAATATTTGCATTGATCTGTGATGAGTCCAATGTCCAGATAATAGTTGCTGTAGCATCCGCTACTGACTATTCCATTTCCAGGAATGTGTACGATGGAAATAACAATGCACCTTTCTATCACAACTAGCATTAACTTTTTCAGTATTTTAGAGTTACATTAGCTTTCATTGGATCAGACTTCATGGGCCACTCTTCGCTCCCCACATGCATCAATAAACCTTGGCTGCCCATGACCTTGTTGCCAGTTCAGAGATTTTCCTTCCTTCGACCCAATTTTGGTAGGTCCTGAGCACTGCAGACCGAGAACTTCACACAAGAGCTGCCGTTTTGGAGTTGCCAAAGACCAGTCATCTTGCCAATACAGTTTGGTCTTTGTCAGAGTTGCTCAAATCCTTACACTTTCACATTTTTTTTTTCTGATCGGTGTATATGGGTTTTGAGTGTGTATTTAGCTGTGAGCCTGGAGTTTAGCTTTAATGGACTTTAATATAGATAAAATAGTGTTTATTTCTTTTGCTTTTTTAAAGTTGTCCTGCTTCATGTTATATTCTGGTTTGACAATTGTGTGCTTAATGAGATCGTGGGAACATACACAAAAACAAGAAGCTGCACAAACAGCACTTCTCTTCATTTCACTGCCCTGCAGGCCTTTGTGTTCACATTGATGCTTTTGTGGGATTTCACTTAACTTATGTACCTGCTGCCAAACGCTTCTGGGGCACCTTATGTCATGTTCATGTTTACCATCTGTTTTCCCATTGAGTACTTGGTTCCTTCGTGATTTTTCACAGGCACTGTGCCCACCCCAAACCCACCACTATCAAAAGTGTGCTAGTTTGTTAAACAGAATGAATATGAAAATGCATTTGTGGGTTGGGGACTGCATAAGTCATTGCGGTGTCAGTGAGTACCACAATGCATCTAGTTGCATTGTTGGAGAGTGCAGAAAACGCATTGTTGTGCTGTTGGCTAGTACAAAAGCACACGTTACTGTAGTATTTGAAACGTGCGTGCTTGTAAGGGTGTGTGGGTGATGGCAGAAGTATACGTGGGTGTTGTGTTGGCGAGTACAGACAAACGCGTTTTGCTGTTTGCTTAAGTACATGTAGCTGCAGTGTTGAATGCTGTAGAAATGATGGCAAGTGGAAAAGTGGTGTTGAATGTACATCGGTATAGTGTTGGGGTACAAGTGCAAAAGTGCATCAGCCAAGTTTTTCAGCAAATGCAGAAGTGCACATTGGTGCGGTGAGGGTGCAGAATTGTACAACGCTGCAAAAAAGCTTGTTGCTGCTGTATTGGATAGTGGAGGTGTGGTATCAGTGAATGCAGGCTTGCATAGAGCTGCATTGTTGGCAAATGGAACATTGGTGTAGATTTACTAAAGCTTGAGAGTGAAAAATCTGGTCCAGCTGTGCAAGGTAGCCAATCGGCTTTTAACTTCGGCTTGTTCAATTAAGCTTTGACAATAAAACCTGGAAGCGCATTGGTTTCTATGTAGTGCTGCACCAGATTTTGCACACTCCAATTTTAGTAAATCTCCCCCATTGTGAAGCTGTGCGAGTGCAAAAGTTGGTGTAGGTAACAGGTGTGAGCACAGTATGTTGCCAGCGAGTGCAGAAGTGTGCTGAGGTATATTGGCTGCAACCAGGCTCCTGCTTGTCGAGTGCAGTGGCAGCAAACAGGCTCTTGCATGACAGTGTGGTGGCAGAGATTAGGGCTCTGTTGAAACTGTGAATTAAGTCACATGGCTCAGTGAACATTTAAAGGATAAGTTTACCTTCGGGAACATGTTGCATGCTCCTGCAGTTCTCCGCCTGTGACAGCAGGCCAGGGATCTTCTCCCTGTACCCACTGTCACAATTTTGAAAAGAATGCAGGGCTCTGCCCATATGACCATATCATTCATTGATTCAGACTTCTGTGAATGAATAGACTGCAAGTACCGTCAGTCTTTGTGGCTGACGGCTTGTAGTTCTCGAACTACGAGGGCGCTAGTGAGCATCCTCCTAGTTCATGAAATCTTCCTGGACTGAAGTAACTGTCTCCCCTCATCAAATGTACAGGGTAGACACAGCTACACTGCCTGTCTGCAGGAGCCTGGCATTGCACCCACAATCTGCTGATGGCGAGTGCAGTGTTTTACATGCCACTAAAAAAAAAAAAAAAAAATTGTAAATGCATTTTTATTTTTTTGATTTACCTGCAAATTGCATTTATTTTAAAAGGGTGAACTTATCCTTTACTAAACAATCTTCACAATCTACCGTAGATTAAATTTGTTGCTAAATGTTATGCATTGAGCCATTTTGCTAGATGTACACTGAAGGCTTCTGATTTCTAGGAGGGTGGTAACCTACCCAACAGCCTCCAGAAGATGGAGAGGGCCAGTGGCCCAAAATCTACAAACTTGCTGGCTCTGGATATTGTCACTCTCAAAATATTCTGCAAATGTAGTTGTTGAGGTGTAGGAGGATCCCAAAATCATGTGCAGTTCTTAACAAACTATTGCCTCTTCTTCATGAGCTCGTGTCCGTCCAAATGCAATCTTTATAGACGGCGTTAGCTCCTGGCTCTTTGTCTTTGATGCTGTGACAGCGAGAGCCTCCCGCCATTATTCTTGTTTCTTTCTACCTGGGAGTTTGGTTGTCTCAACTCCTTTCTCTAAACACCCCCCCTTTCAACCACAGCCGCCACCTTTTGTGTATTCTCTAATGTAAATGAACTAACTTCAGCAGGGAGAATGGCTGTAACCACGATGGAGACCCAAAAAGATATACATTTCAGAGGGTTTAGCTCTAACATCTGCTAAAACTAAAATAGTGTTTGGTAGACCCTTTAAGATTGGCAACTGTTACTTCCTCTCTGCCCACATTTAGCTCAGAAGAAACGTTCACAGTAAGATCATGGTGGGAAATTGTTTTTAGGACCTGTCATGTCCTCTTCATGCTTGTGTGGTATTATCTTGTCTCTGATAACATGTAATTGGTGCCTCGTTCTCTTGCAGACCTGCAGCTGCGGCAGAGGGGCGTTCTGTATCCATCTTCTCTTCGTCATGTTACGGGTGTTTCAGCTGGAGCCGTCAGACACAATGCTTTGGAGAAAAACCTTAAAGAATTTTGAGGTATGCTAATTCTGCGTACATTGTCTCGAAGAAAATTGATTGTATTGTGCCAGCAATTTGTAGTCCTCCCATTCCAGCATCTCTCCCCGAGCTAAACAGGAAAGTGATTTTTCAGGCTCACAGAGCAGTTTCTGATTGCTTACAGACCATAGAATCACTGTGCAAAATGTAGCTTTTTGTTGGGTAAGAATACTATATGGGACCGTGAGGAAGAATATAAACAAAGAGCTCATAGAGTTGTCTGTAGTACAGATGTAAAATGGTGATTGTGATCACAATTCTTTAAAGTAGTTTTCCAGCTGGGGAAAAAAAAAAAACCTAAGCTACTTTTGGCATTCAATACTCAAACGTACAACTTTTGCCTGCCACTTAAAGGTTGGACCTGGTATTGCAGTTTATTTGCTCAAGATGGGGATTGGAACATGGGCAAATATAGACTGATGTCCAGATTTTGACTGAAGAGTCCCATATATTCATTTTAGGGTTAAGTCGCGCGACTTTGAAGCCAACATCCCTGCACGACTTCACCGTGGCCTGCATACGACGACTAACAGAAGTCGCACTGATTAGAATGGTTTCATTGCTGTTAATGAGGGTGACTTGTCATGCAATTTTGTCACATGACAAGTTGCAGGAGTGTGGATCAACCCTCACTAAAGTAATCCTGTGGATGATTTACTGCAAACATTCTGCCAGCCTCAAGAAGAACTATTTATACAAATTAAAATGTATTAAAAGAAAATGTTTGCATTGACAAAACTTACAATATGCTAACATCATGGTGAATATTTCCTCATTTTATTGGTTGCAAGCTATTTTGGACCCTTCAGTGACACGACTCGTTTATTCATTGAATTGTACAAAAAAAATTGATCTGACTGACACAGTTCCTTTATGGTCTCCTAAATTAGACATATAAAGCTATAATCAGGGGACCCATTGTGTTTTGCTTGCGTCTATCTAGCAAGGTTACTTTGTGGTATAAGCAAGGAAACTGAGACCTCTGCAGTGTGTAAATGTGCTTTTGCTGAACAAAAATGCTGTACATTCAAAACTATTACAATATTAGGAATACAATAAAAGGCAAATATCTAGAACAAGCAAAATGCCTCGCAAATACTGGTCTGTAACAAGAAATACACTTAAAAGTTACTTAGCTCCAGTTACTGTGTTCATGATCTCCATTGACAACGAGGCTTCTAGAGATCAGGCATCTTGTTCTCTTATTACAGATGAGTCTCTTGTGGTACCCACCACATTCTTCTCCACTAATTCTTCTTAAGAGGGCAAAATTTCAAAAGGTTTTTTGTTTTTGTTTTTTGTTTTTGTTGTTTTTTAACCCTTTCTCCATGAAGGGCACTTACAACTGCCTGAAACATGTTAAACTTGCAAGGGTTCGCTGCTGGGGGTTAAATGGCCTCCCTATTATATGCAATAATTAAATGAACACATTGCTTAGAGTTATACATTTCCACACAAAAATGTCTACATATTAAAACTGAGCAGTTGCTCAAAAGTTGTCAGCAGTCAGAGACAGAAAATGGTTACTGTTGGCATGTAGTGCGTCTTTATTTTTTTACAGCTTTAGTCTGTTTTCTCTCCATTTTTATTATTGGTGTGTCTCATTACGTGTAAAAGAACTTGACTTTCACTTGGAATGTTCGAGTGGGTTTAATAAATGGTGGTTAAAGGGCATTTGTCATAGATCAATAAACCATCTTGCAAGCCCCAGATGGAAGCTGCTATTCTGACCTCCGGGTTGCATTGAAGGCTACTTCCAGGCCAGTGAGGTCACTGAAATGGAGATCTTCACTGATGTAGAAGCAGTGAGCGTCCCAGGATTCAGAGCATGGAAGCTTTCACTTGTGGTTCCTCTTACAGGTATTTTGCTTTCTTTGGGGCAGGTTACCTTGAAATGTTACAAATCCCTGTGTTTCTTTAGTTGTGAATTCCCACATCAAGCACATTCAGGTGTGTAATCTTAAGGAGCTCTTTGGCAGTGGTTCAGAGGTTCCATATAGACTTTTGCTTGTTGAACCCATATTTATTTAGTATAGCTGTGGACAATACATTGGTCACATACACAGTTGCCTATATGTTATAGGAACCTTCCAGGTTTCCCAAGTCAGATTAGCTAAGAGGTTTTTCGGACTAGTTACTGCTCTGTTTTTATTCGTTTTAACCTGCTGAAAGATAGTCTAGAGTGATCAGTCACTGCTATGACTAATTTCCTCCACCTGACGGACATTTTCATTGAACCTCATTTCAGTAATTTTTAATATACAGTTCACAAAATGTGTTCTGAGGCTTATTAGCATGGGAGATGGTAAGCAGTATTTCTGGGATTAATCTTCTCTCCTGAAATTGGCATGAATTAAGATTTGCATAATTTACTCCATTTAGATTTTTGATGTGTTGCATGAAGCTTTGATCACATTTCAGTTTCTCATGTCATCTTCAAGTCGGTTTCTATACCAAGCCTAGTATTTCTTGGCTCTCTTTTAGGTAGCATTATGTATCGTCCAAGGCATCACTTTTTTTGTTTTGTTGTTTTTCTGTTAGGTTGAAAGTTTGTTCCAGAAATATCACAGTAGACGTAGCTCAAGGATCAAAGCTCCATCTCGTAACACCATCCAGAAGTTTGTATCACGCATGTCAAATTCTCATACATTGTCCTCATCCACCACTTCCACATCTAGCTCAGATACCAGGTTTGTACATGGCAGTGAGCTCCACTCTATTGTCTTTGTTTTAAAGAGTCAAATGCAGCCAAGTAATGATCTCTCATCTCACAGCATCTGTATAGGGTTTTGGGTTTTTTTTATTTCTTTGGTCTTCTTTTTTTAAATTTTTATTTCTATACAAAAACAGTGTGTGTTGCGCTAAACATAACATTTCTCCTAAAGTGTTGATAGAAAATAGTCCAATTGTAGAAAAACGCAAATGAGTCCAGAAGACCCTCCACCTCGTGCATATGCCGCCACCTCAAGCAATATAGCCTGGACCCTTTATTATGAAGGGTCAAATAGGCTTTATGTAGTAATCTTTGCAGGGGTCATCAGCTAGAGATGTGTCCTCAGAACAAATTAAGAACTTTCACCCCACGACCAGATTTAACCATGCAAATGAAGGAGACGCCAGATGGTGCAAAAGACTAATTTAATAAAAGTTATTGCACTTACATTTGTTCAGATAAAAACTAGTGTTGTATACAACATAGTCAGCCACCATAAAAACCTCCAGATACTGTAAACAGGAATACTATAGCAGGAAACGGCTCCTTTTAACCGACTGGTTTCGTCACTAAGAGGATTTCTTCCGGGGCATGAGGATTTCTTTTGTATGGCTTTTTTTTTATTTACACCTACTACTGATGGGAAATCTTCCAAGAGCTGTTTGACTTTAGACTGTTTTTCTGATTTGAAGCTCTGTATGGCTTCAGCATGGGCCAACTACTCACATTTACACTATCAGTGCAACCTTATTTGTGGCTGCAGTAAACACTGTGTTAGGCCGGCCATAAACAATGCAAGTTTCTTTCCTGCAACCACAGGTTGCAGGGAAGAAATTTTCTTGATTCCCCCACAACACAGACCGTTTTGATGCAGAAATCCCTCCTGCCGAGCCATTGTCTTCTCCCCCGCCAGGAGAAGACACTGATTATTGCTTGCGGCTATACCAGCCGCTATAGATGAATGCAAGTAAAATCCGGCAGGCAGGATCAACTTGAAACATTTAGCCTGCCTATACATGGTTCGAATCTCAGCTGGTTCCTGCTAAATCGTCCGAGATTCGAATGGTGTATGGCCGGCCTAATTGAGTTCTTTGGCTGAGGAAGTATGATATCCCCTCCTGTTTCAGATACAGATTGCATGTGCTCATCCATGTATTTGCCTGCTAATCAGCGGAGGTGCATGTTTGTATAAAAAGCAGCACATTAAAACAGTACTGCAAAATTGCTAACATTGAGCATACTATTAGGAAAGATGAGCTCAACAGTGTTTTTCTTCTCTTTTCACTGTCTATTCACATATTTAATGAAGGGATAGGAGGACCTAGTTGTGTTGGCTTCTGTAGAGAAAAGTCAGGCCTCTAGGTCCTCGGGGACTGGAGGGACACAAATAAAAATCCTTTGGCATGTAAAAATGCACCTCGTGTATTTCAGCCTGCAGTTCAACTTTAATGTTGGCAGCCAGAAAAAGTGACATTTTCCTTTATTCTTAGACCCCTTTCTCACGTGTGTACTATTGGAGCCCTTTGGTGCTCTGTTTTTTGGAATAATGTAAGAAATGAGGTGTGTGACCAATGTGTGTTTAATCCACAGCTTAAAAGATGAAGATGAACAAATGTGTCCGATCTGCCTGCTGGGCATGCTGGATGAGGAGAGCCTGACTGTATGTGAAGAAGGCTGCAGAAACAAGCTACACCACCACTGCATGTCAATCTGTACGTCACCCCCTCTTCTGCATGTCACTGTAGCACAGGCCTGGACTACACGGTCTTCCCTTCTGCACCCCTTAGACTTTTTAGATATGTGGTGGAAATAGGCACTGCTTGGTTCACATGGCAGATATAGGTTTGTCACTCACAAATGCATTAAATGGGGCTTCTAACCTCTTGCCACTCTTAAATCTGATCTCCAGGTCTTAGTGGCCGCGAATGTCGGCAAAATCACGCGACTTTGAAGTCGCACAAGTGTGAAAGGGGGCTTAAAGTGGAAGGCAAGTCAAAACTTAACTAAGCGTATATCTACCCTGTAAAAGGTTAAGATGTCTATACTTGGCTATTCTCCGGTCCGTTTTTATATGAGCGGCTTAAAGTGGAGTTCCACCCAAAAGTGAAACTTCCGCTTTAAGCACTCCTCTCTCCCTTGCATGCCACATTTGGCATGTTTTTTTTTATTTTCTATTTTTTTTGTGGGGGCGGGGGGCTGTGTATTTGGTCTTGACAGGTGCTTCCTGTCCCACCTCCTCCTTCTGTTGATTGGCCGCCTAGGCGGCCCCTCCCTCTCTGCAATCTTCTTGGACACGTCACTAGGAGAACGAAGCGCGACTCGTGCATGTGCACTGCACGCCCGACTGAAGCCACAAGCTATCACAGCTGGGTGCCCACAGTAGTAATGACGGCGGAGAGGAGCGAGGCTTCGGCCGGTAGGATCGTGGGACAGGCGTGGCTGTTAAGTCAGCAGCTACACTTTTTGTAACTGCTGACTTTTAATTAATGTACAAAACGGTGTGACTCCACTTTAAGTGTAGAGCCCCATAGTAAGCCTATGGGTAATGTCATCGCCCAGGCTCTGCAGCCATTGGTGGTGATCTCTCTTCTACACTTAAGTCTGCGCTGGATAGATCATGTGACCGAACCGGGGCAACTTCAGTATTGACATCTTTTATTTTATTTTACAAGGTAGATGGGCTTAAAATGGGGGCTGGAACAGGTTTAAATGCATTGTAAAGGCCCCATCTCTATCCAGCGATGTCCACGAGTCCCTCTTCCTCCTGATTGGCTGAGACACAGCAGCAGTGCCATTGGCTCCCGCTGCTGTCAGCCAATAAGGAGGGGGCGGGGTCGAACTGCAGCTCTGTGTCTGAATGGTCACACAGATCTTGAGCTCGGGTGTCCCCATAGCAACCTGCTTGCTGTGGGGGCACTCAACAGGAGGGGGGGGGGGCAGAAGCAGCAAAGAGGTACCTGAGAAGAGGTTGATCGGGGCTGCTCTGTGCAAAACCACTGCAATGGAGCAGGTAAGTATAACATGTTTGTTACTTTAAAAAAAAAAATTGAGACTTTACAATTAAGCTTAGTTAGGTTTTGACTTGCCTTACACTTTGTCAGTTGGCTGACTTCCAAAATCTCATTGACAATCTACCATTATCTTTATTCGAGTTGAATGTGAAAGTTAACGGACTCTCTAAAGTGAGGGATGGCGTGTGTTTGCTAGAGGTGAACATACTAGAAGGTAGACATGTGCATTCGTTTTCGTCCGAATGCATTTTCGTCCGAATTTCAGGTATTTTCGTTATCGTTTTAACAAACGATAACGAAAGTGCAGAATCCGAAAAACGAACGATCCGACATAAACAAATGCTTTATTTTCGTTGTAACAACAGTTCGATATAGATAGGAGATTCGACGCTGACAATAACAATCTGTGTCCATTGAACATGTGGTCGAATGTGCCTAAACTTAACTCTATTAGTCCAAGATTATTCTACATAGAGAGAAAAGATTCGACGTAGAAAGGAAAGATTCGACGTAGAAAGGAAAGATTCGACGTAGAAAGGAAAGATTCGACGTAGAAAGGAAAGATTCGACGTAGAAAGGAAAGATTCGACGTAGAAAGGAAAGATTCGACGTAGAGTGGAAAGATTCGACGTAGAGTGGAAAGATTGCTTCTGGAATTGGGTGGAATTGCAGTTAAACTATACAGAGTCATACAGTTTAGCTGTTCCGTCGAATCTTCTTTGAACATTCGACAGACACCATAAGCCTTCAATGACAGATTCGACCTTAATTCATTTGAATTTTCGGACGAATTTTTAACGAAAAACTAAATAAATCAAAACGAATTTCGGGAGTAACTAAATAAATGTATTTTTCGGACGAAAACGAAATTCCGAAACGAAATATTTCAGTGCGCACATGTCTACTAGAAGGTTCAAATTGGTCTAGAAGAGAAACCTGGCAAATGTAATTGTCTGAAAATTCAACAATTTTGCATCAAAGCAATCGGAAGCCCAATTTGTGCTTTCCGGTATTCGCAAAGTGATGGCAGATACAAAAAACCTCACTTTAAAAGATGATACCTCACTTTAAAAGATGGTTCTGAAATTCTTGACAAAATTTGTGCTCCTGCCTCCCACCAGAGCCAGACATGTCACTAAATAAATGTAATTGCATTGGTCCAGTGATCTCTGCTACAAGGGAAGGTTGATGCTCAGGAATAGCTGATGACTGAGTTATTTTTTTTCCTGAATATCATTCCTCTAAGATCCTTCAGCAGAGGATAGAAATCAAAGGAAGTGCAAGAGTGCAGGAACCCATAAAATCTCGCTTTCCGTTTAGAGGTCAAATGACTGTTGAAATTGTGGCAATACTGCCATCTTGTGGTTGCAAACATTTTAGTATTTCTATCCTGTGTTGACATGTAATGGTTATACACATTCTTTAGCTAATTAAGTTATTAAAATTAGTGTAAAATTATGATTTTTTATTTTTTTTTCCTGAACCTGCAGGGTGACCAGTGTAAGGTTTAGCTTGAGAGACTTTAGGAGTCCCAATGCACTCACCACATTGTACACGTCTTACAGCTGTGTATGTATGGAAATATTTACTTTAACAGTAACCATAACAGAGTTGGCGTAATAATTGTACTGGTTGACCTGGCCAGGTGAAAATGGCAGATTTAGAGGAAATGTTGGAAATGTTCTCACAAAGTAACTGTTCTAAAATTAATACGCTTCACCCCAAGGTTCTTTTGGAAAATAATAGAAGTCAGGTGGTTGCTCTATGCAGTTAGCACTTTATACAGAAGGCATGTTTTTGTTGACTTTAAAGTGAATTTCCATTGAATTTGTTTCCATTGTTTTAGGGGCAGAGGAGTGTCGGAGAAATAGGGAGGCTCTCATTTGTCCCCTCTGTCGTTCAAAATGGAGAACGCAGGACTTCTACAGGTCAGTGTTCAGGAACCGTGTCTGAGAGTCTGTCTGTGCGGTCAATAGAGTATGTGTTCTCTAGTTTAATTTACAAAAGAACATGAAACCCCTATTGGTGGCCTTTTCAGGCACATACAGAAGTGAAATAATTAAAAATAGTTTATTTAATTAAAGATTAAAAATGAGAATGATGTGTCTTAAAAAAACACAATACAATAATAATAACACCATAACCAAGCATAATACATCTGATAATGTGGCTAACATGCATAGAGAGTATAATTAGCTAGTACGCTAAGTGGATGAAATATCACCCGTTGCGGATGAATAAGGTAAGTGAAGCTGGTCGCCCTACGCGTTTCAGAGGTTGGGGTATCTCCTTCTTCAGGGGTGTATATATATCACAACTAGCGTAGTTCTATCAGACAATGCATGGCTATATCAAAGTGGTGTAGCATTTATAAAAAACGGTTTTGGTCGGATTGGCCTTTCAACATCCAGGGTTTCCACACATATCAGGGGTAATAATAATTTAACGTAGTTGTATTTGAATGCCGCCACCGGGCAGAGAATTCCTGAAAAGCCCCAAGAGAAATATTGCTGAGCAGGTGTGGGAAGAGACACTGGGGCAGAGAAAGCTCAAAAGGCCCTGATGTGGTGGCACAGAGGGCAGAGATAGTGATTTCCACCTATGCGCATGCGATAATCGCTGGTTGTAGTTGAAAATGGGGAATCGGCAAGACCATCAGTTCAGCAGCCCACAGACTGTTTAATTTAAAGCTCAACCCCTGCCATTTATTTTATTTTTTTTAATAGCTTTGGTTAGAGTTAGTTAAGTTTTATTGTCTGTGTCCCACTGGGGAGGTTTTCCTTAACTTTCCTATTCAAGATACTTAAGATTAGGGCAAATCCTCCCCAGTGAGGACACAGATGGCCATAAAAACCTGACAGGTTTGAACTACCCTTTGGCTAGCGTGAGGTTTTAAAGAATAACTTTTTTTCTTTATCGTACATCATGGGACACAGCGCACCATAGTAATTACTATGTGGGTTATAGGCCACCTTCAGGGGATGGACACTGGCACACCCTAAACAGGAAGTTGCCTCCCTATATAACCCCTCCCACACAGGGAACACCTCTGTTTTTTCACCAGTGTTTAAGGTGTTGGTCATGAGTAAATATGTGTTTTGAAGAGCTCCGCTGGAGGGATCCTTACTGGATTTAAACAGCCTCTACAGACCGGATCCATCCAAAGTGCCACTAAGGCCAACGTGCATGGTACCCGGGCCTCGTATTAGATAAAACAAGGTTTTGCCTGTAATGCCTCTTTGGAGGACCCAGTGCTTTGGTCATGCTCGCATTACCATAAACTTTTCCTGGCGGGGTGCTATACAGGTCCAAGGGAGTGGAACTCAGATAAAAAGGGACCCGTTCCTTGAAGGTTTACTAAACACAGCCTGCCGTGATGGGTGAAGGTTGGCTCTGTCTGATATCGGTCGAATCCTGTGGCAGGGATCAGGTAATTGAAGAATCCTAGGAACTTTTAAGTCCACCTATGGATTTCTTCTGTGAGTAAATGTTGTTGTCATGCCTAATTTCTCCACTAGAGGGGGTGGGTTTTCTTGGATATTCCATGTAAAAGTTGGCACCTTACTGCAGCTTCTCCCCCCCGGGGAGCAAGGGTGTTGGAGGCTACAACAGCTTGTGTCCCCCCCCCCCCCCCCCCTCGGGGGTGCGGCAGCTCCCCATGTTTCTTCCTGTATGTTTCCCCTTCTATTCTCTCCCCTCACGCTGGACCTGCCGCGGGAATTGTAAATTTTAAAAGTAAGGAGGGGCGTGTTGAACTGAATGGAGCGTGGCTTAGTAAAGCGCCATGTGCAAGACGCGGCGTCCACGTGTATCACATGGCGCAGGGCTGCCGAGCCCATAAGACAGCCTTGGAGCATACAGTGCAGCTGGCTGAATGGACACAGGAGCAGTAAGGTCATGTAAAGCTGGTGCATACAGGCATTCCCAGTACACATTTACTCAGCATCAGGCTGAGCATTAATGGCAGCTTTTCTTTGCTGGACTCTAGCCCGGCAGGTGGTGCGCTGGTTACTTTAGTACCTCTGGTTTGGTGCTTAGGACTATGCCTTCCAAGAAGGGTACAGACACCTCAGAGAAAGGCTTCTTGGGCATCTCCATCAGGCTCTGAGGATTCTAGTCACGCCTCCACAGTACCTTCCTCCCTGGAGAGACCAAAGTTGGCTAATCAGGTAGAGCTGTTGGGATTGTCAGTTGCAGCTGTTTCCAATCTTCCAGCCCCTGTTTGTTACTGAAGACGTTTGTCCTCAGCTTTGGTTGGGTTACTATAGAGGTGAGCTGTTTAATCGCATCCTCTTCCCGGGGTGAAAAGAAATGCGATAGATCTCCCTTCCCCAGGGCCCTCACGCAAGGGAGCAGCACTGATCACATAAAAACACGTGATCGCATAACATGATCATAAAAATGCATGTTTGGATGGATATGAGTGGTGTTTACATAATCGCACAAGGATGCTGGATCACGCACAGAGGCTTGATCTAAAAAGTTGCATGATCGCCTAAACATGGTTGCATAATGAGGCATGTTAATACATGTTTACTTAATATACAGGATTCCTCATGTTCACATAGCAATGCATGTCTGTATAGATATGTGTTGCGTAATGTGGCATAACACATTTCATAAACGCATGCTTACTTTGCAAAGATGCTTGTTCCATGGCACATGTTACATGGATGCGGCTGTACAGTGTGCACTTTTCATTCTTTACCTAAAAGCATGTTTGTATGGACCATGAACGCACACTTCCATAAAGGCATATTGCCTTGATACATGCTGCATACATTAAAGCTTTATACGTATTTACCTATATGTTTATTTGCATAAAACTACAAAACTGCCTCAGGGGAGAAGCCTACAAAACAGTCTCAAGGCCTCCTTATGATGGGGCGCCCCTGCTCGATTAAGGTGGGGGGAAACTTCTATTGTTTTTTCAGGGGCTTGGCAATAAGAACTTTGATGGATAGGTCATCTGTGGTAGCTCTAGGCTACTCCCCAAAGACCCGATGAAAGTAAGCCTTTATGTCTGGCGCTAAATCGATTCGAGCGCCCCTCCCATCAAGCGCCAAGCCCGGGTACTGCATGGGCCCGCCGCCACTTACTCGGGAGGGGCCGAGGATGTTTGGAAGCCTCGAGCCCAGGCGCCCTTCGCGAGAGGGATGTCTGGCCAGGTGCCCGGACGCTCACGGCCTAGGATGGATTGATGTCTCTGGGTGTAATTACAGATACAGTAATAGCAGGATGTGTGGTTTTAGTCAAATCTGTTTACGGTACCAAAACCGATTGGAGGTGTCAGACCCATTTTTAGATCTCAAAGATCTGAATCGCTTCCTAAACATCCGCTCCTGTTGCATGGAGTCAGTCCGGTCAGTCGTATCCACCCTACAGGTGGAGAAGTTTTAGCATCAATAGACATCAAAGATGCATATCTATATGTGCCAATTTTCCCAGCTCATCAGAAATTTCTGCTTTTTGCGGTGCAACAGCGCCACTTTCAGTTTGCGGCTTTGCCCTTCCGGTTAGCTATTGCTCCCTGGGTATTTACAAAAGTTCTGGCCCCAGTACTAACAAGACTAAGATGCCAAGTTATAGTGGTAATGGCATACCTTGATCTACAGCAGCAGGTCGTCTGTCGTTGGCACGATTAAACCAAGGGTGTCCAGTACAGTTGGTAATCTGGAACACCTAGGCTGGATTCTCAACCTAGAGAAATCATCCTTGCAATCAGTAAGGATTATTTTTGCCCCAGGCAAAATCAATGCTATAAGGAATCTGGTCCAGGTGGTCAAGGCGAGGAAGGGTTCTTCCATTCGCCTTGGCATGAGGTTGCTAGGGAAGATGCTGGCTTCATTCGAAGCAGGTCCCTATGTCCAGTTTCAAGATTGGTGTAATACAGTATTCTGTCTGCTTGGAACAGGAAGGCCTAAGCCTTGGATTATCCAATGAATCTGGCCCCAAGGGTGCGCCGGAGTCTCAGTTGGTGGTTGATAACCATGGATTTTCAGGAAGGTAAAAAATCCTTCATTCCGGTTACTTGGAAAATTTTAACAACGGATGCCGGCCTATGGGGCTGGGAAGCAGTCCTAGAAGAGACCATTGTTCAAACGAAATGGTCAGAGTCCGCAAAGTCCTTTCCCATCAACATCCTGAAGATTCAGGCAGTACGTCTGGCTTTAATAGCCTGGACGTTCTGGTTACGGAATGGTCCCGTCAGGATACAGTCTGACTATGCCACAGCAGTGGCCTATTTTAATCACCAAAAAGGGGCATCAAAAAACTCACACAGCCCAGAGGGAGCTGAACCATGTTCTCTTGGGCAGAGCAACATGTTCCTTGCCTATCTGCAATCTTTATCCCAGGGGTGGAGAATTGGCAGGCAATTTTTTTTTTTTTCTGAGCCGCCAACCGTTCACGGGAGAATGGTCTCTACATCCCGATGTCTTTCTAGCCATATGCCAGAAAGGGGCTACCTCCGGATATAGATCTATTAGCATCTAAGCTCAACAAGAGGTTTGATAACTTCACCTACGGGCTCGATGCTTTAATGACTCTTTGGGATCAGTTCTCACTGATCTATGCATTCCCGGAAGCCTGTAATTCTAGTGGCCCAGTAGATCCTGGTATGCAAGAATCTTAGATGGCAGTAAGGGGACCCTTGGTCTCTTCCATCTCGGCCAGACCTGCTTTCCTAGGGGCCGGTGTTCCATTCTGCCTTACAAGCGCTAAATGTGACGATTTGGCCCTTGAAACCCACATTCTACGGAGTAAGGGGCTTTCAGGTTCAGTAGTAACTGCCCTGATTAATGCAAGGTAGCTGGCCTCTAGGACCGTTTACTATAGGGTCTGGAAGGTCTGTTTCCTGGTGTGAAACCAAAAGATGGCATCCTCGGAAGTATGTCATAAATAGAGTTCTTGCCTTCCTACAATTAGGAGCAGAAATTAAGTTAGCCGCGAGTACTATCAAGGGTCAAATCTCGGCCGCTTGCTTCGCATTCTTGGTCCGGGCCTTTTATACAAGGACCAAATCCACCAGTTAGATCGCCCTTGTTCCTGTGGGATTTGAGTGAGGTTGTGTTGGCTTTACAAGGTCAGCCTTTTTTGAGCCCTTGCGCCATGTCCCCTTGATCCTTGTGACAGGGAATTTGGTGTTCTTGATTCCGGTAACTTCCGCAAAAAGGAGTTCCAGACTTGGCAGCTTTTTTTTCTTGTAAAGAGCTATACTTAATCCTTAAGGATAAGGTGGTGCTGCGTCCTCACCCATCCTTTTTTCTTTATTTTTATTTTTTTACCTAAGGTAGTATCTAGTTTTCATAGGAACCAAAGATGTTTCCCTAACTTCGTTTTTTTCCAGTACTCCGTTCTGCAGAAGGATTATTGCACTCTCTCGATGTAGTGAGAGCGTTTAAAGTCTATCTGAAAGCAACTGCTCAGATACGGAAGACTGATGCTTTGTTTGTGCTGCCAGTAGGGCCCAGGAAGGGGCAGGCAGCGTCGAAATCTACAATTTTTTTGGAGTAGATTCGGCAGGTCATTAATCAGGCTTATGGTTTAAAAAGGAGGATTCCACCTTTTTCAAGTTAAATCATGCTCTACCAAAGCTGTAAGTGCTTCATGGGCGATGCATCACCAAAGACTCAGACTTGCAAGGTCGCAACTTGATCTTCGGTCAATACATTTTCTAGATTCTATCAGGTGGATGTAAAAAAGGCATGAGGATGCCGCCTTTGGGGCGCAGTGTGCTGCAGGCAGCAGTATAGGTCATCAAGTCTGACGCCCTGATTGTTTGTGTCTCCCACCCCTCAGATAGCATTGCTTTGGGACATAGCAATTACTATGGTGCTCTGTGTCCTGTGATGTACGATAAAGAAAATAGGATTTTTTTAATGGCTTACCTGTAAAATCCTTTTCTTGAAGTACATCACGGGACACAGAAGTCCCTCCCCTCTTATGGGACATATTATTTATATTGCTTTGCTACAAAAAACTCAGGCGCTCCCTGGGTGGGAGGGGTTATATAGGGAGGCAACTTCCTGTTTAGGGTGTGCCAGTGTCAATCACCTGAAGGTGGCCTATAACCCACATAGTAATTACTATGGTGCTCTGTATCCCATGTTGCACTTCAAGAAAAGGATTTTTACAGGTAAGCTGTTAAAAAAAAAAAAAAAAAAAAAAAAATATAGGATTTTTATATTTATTTTTTTAGCCATTTTAGATTAGTTAGGAAGGGTTTATAAACCAAACTCCCAATCTCCCATTTTGTGGAGATCTCCTTCACTTCCTGTCCCAAAGCCAAACAGAAAGTAAGAGGAAATAACTGCACATCAAGGGAGTTCCTTGGGGAGGCCCCAGGTCATCAGAACGAGTGTCCCCATTGGAAGATTTCCCCTCATTACTTTTCTGGGGACAACCCAAAATATGGGATTTCCTTTTACTTTCACTTTCAATGATGGTAAACTGGACAAATGGAAAGGGTGAGTCTCCTTAATGGGGGCACAGATCGCAATACAAACTGACAAACATTCTAATCCCTCTCCACTCTATCCAAAACTAAAAGACGTTTTACCTTTTTAATAATGCAAGATAAAAATAAGATACTGCCTTTTTATAAAAAGAAGCTAAGGTTTGTTTGTTTTTTGTTTGTTTTTTTTAGCCATGAAATGTCAACTCCTGTCGATTCGCCACCTCCTGTTCTGCGGTCTGCTCAGCAGCAATCTCTTCAACAGCAACAGCCTACAGCTGGATCCCAAAGGTCACAGGATTCTGATTTAAACCTGACTCATTATGGGGTTCAACAGATTCCCCCTTCCTACAAAACCATGGCTGAGCCATGGATTCAGGTAATAGAGGGTAACTTGGATATTACTTTCATTGCTTATAAAATGATTGTCGTATATCTGCAGCAGCTCTTAATTCCTTGCTGTTACAGTTCTGACACTTGTGTGGTGTCAAGAGCTTGGCTCTACCTGCTGCGCCATTCTTCTGCACACACATTCCTAATTGCCCATCACTGATGGGTACCTCCAAAAGCTAATAGGAACTTTCAGGAGGCAGTGAGGGGTGGGCAAGCTTCATCATTATTAGGAAGTGCTGAAGCTTTGCCTGTCAGAATGACTTGGGGGTTAAGGGAAAATGCTGCAGGCAAGTGCAGATACGTTTGCTTGACATTTTTATCTTGCATTGAGCATCTTAGCCTAGGTTTCCTTGGCCTCTCCCAACATTTTAACAAATACTCCTGCGCCACCACTGTGAAAATAAACTAATATATTGTGAACCATATATATTTATATATGGTGCTGCAAAAACCCACATGTTTCACACACCGATCACCAATATTTTAACCCAATTGTTCAGCGCTGTATATAAGACTTCTCAAAATACAACATAAACACAGAAAAAATTAAAGGGGAATTAAATAAAGTTCTGAAATGTGTCCTGTGTGTAAAAATATCATCAGTCTTAATCTTTCTGATTCTGTGATTCACACTTTATCTTTTGTGTATGACACCACATGATAAACACACACACCGCCACCATTAGCAGCTCACCTCATTTGTTGACCCCATAAAGGTCAAATTGCGCCTGTCCCTATAATGGAAAATAATTCCTTGGTTCATCATAAACATGATATCTCTCCAGTTTCTTTGGACAATAAATGTAAATCCTTCAAATCCCAAAGTTACTGCTCAAAGACAAAAAAATATAAAGACCATCCTAATTTTTTCATAAAAAATTTAAAATGTAACTACCAAAATGAACTTGCGTTTAAATGTGCACAATACTGGTGCATGGCAGATGTATAACATTCCCCATTCCAGGATGCACCACTGGAGGCAAACTACATTGAGGCTGCAATCTGTAGTGATATTTGCCAGAAACCCAGCTTTTTTAAACTGTCCCCTTAAGAAATGGAGTGTGGTTAATGTTGCCTCGGCCACTTAAGAGTTGCGCCACAGGTACGTGGCTTCAACAGAGGGATTGGCTCTCTTAAAGGGGACAGTTTTAAAATATCTGTTTCTGCTGAATGTCACTACAACCTGCAGCCTCTCCCAAGATTTTATTGCTCTCTGGTTCCCCCCTCTATTTGTTTGCCTCCATTTGTCTTGGTGACTATTGTCAAAAAGATAAAGATAATTGTGGCATCAGGATTTAGAAAAATTGTACCGGTAAGTCTGCATAATCTACAGTTCCCAGAGTCTGCCTATGCTGTGGTACCAATGGGAATCTGTAGTTTATGGAATGAGACTAGCATAGGAAAATGTTACTTTTGCACAGCCAGTGTTCTTTGATTTGAAGGCTAAAGTGCTAATAAAACCAGTTATGTTGACCTGTTCGTTTTTTTTTTTTTTTGTGCAGGTCTTTGGAATGGAATTGGTAGGCTGCTTGTTTTCTCGCAACTGGAATATCCGCGAAATGGCCCTGCGACGACTCTCACACGATGTCAGTGGGGCCCTGCTGTTGGCTAATGGTGAAAGCACTGGAAATTCTGGCACTGGCGGCACTCCTAGCAGTTCCACCCCACACTCTGCCAGTGGCTCATCTCAGTCCAGTATCTCAGGGGATGTTGTTGTAGAGGCCTGCTGTAGTGTACTGTCAATGGTGTGTGCTGACCCTGTCTACAAAGTCTACGTTGCTGCTTTAGTAAGTCGACTTAAAACTGTTTTTATTTATGATGACTGAATTCATGTACTTCTAAGATTCTGCGGCAATGTAGCCCTAAACTTATTTATATTGAAAATGTGTCTGTAAAATGGTGAAAGATCTTCTTCTTCTGTATTGGACACAACCGAATTCCTCTACTTTTTTGATTGGCTGCCTCAAATGTTTAGTAGTTGAACCTGCCAGTCACGGAACAGAAACATGTAGAGAAGGATTGGTTTTCAGATCATTGGAGAAAATGTTTTTTATTTTTCTGTATTTTCTGTCTCATCCACTTAAATTTTCCTTTTTTTATTATGCTCTCAGAAAACATTACGAGCCATGCTGGTGTACACTCCATGTCATACAACTGCTGAAAGGAAAAAACTGCAAAGGCTTCTCAACCCTGTTGTGGAGACCATCCTGGTCAAATGTGCCGATGCCAACAGGTAATCAAAAGGAAGAACTGTATAACAGTACATGATATTTCTGACAGACTTCTCATGAAACCCTTTGTTGCTTCTTGCAGCCGGACAAGTCAGCTTTCTGTGTCAACATTGCTGGAGCTATGCAAAGGACAAGCAGGAGAGTTGGCTGTGGGGAGAGAGATCCTTAAATCTGGTTAGTACCACCTTCAATTATACATACATATGTAGTTTGAGCTGCAAGAGGTTTCTCCCATTTGCCAGTACCCACATTAATTTGCAATAGCTGGCCCAGTGATACTTTTAGTATATGCTCCACAGTTTCTGTAGTTGTGTTTTGCTGCTATTATGTTCTGTATACAAACCCGTTGCTGAATGGGTAAGAGGGGATGCACCAACTAACAGACCATAAAAATAAAAAAAATAAAATAAAATTCACCCTAACCCCCTAGTTTATGGAATTTTATTTTCTGATCAAGTATACAGTATATCCTGAATTTTTCAAAGGCAAACTATCTAAAAAAAATATGGAAAAAAGCAAACCGCGCTAACCATATAATGAGCAGCCAACATTACAATGTGACCAATTGTACAAAAACTATAAATTTATATAAAGTGTAGCGCTAAATGTGTATCTAATTTGCACAGGTTAACCAGAATGAAAATCTGGACACTGTACTTTATTAGATATTTAATGACACTTCTTTATGCAAAGAAGTGGAACGTCCACTCGCTCAATTAGTGAAAGATATGGAAATCATTCACGTAAATGATTTTGGAGAGGACTAGTGTAAATGGAAATACTGTGAAAAATTATATACTGTGAGTTTCTCTGTAGTGAGCAGAAAAAAAGTATAATATATGTATCAACCATTCAGAAAATCGGACGGATGAGGGAAGAGAAACAAAGACCTCACCTTAATCCGATCAAAAAATTGGAAGATAAACACATGTGTATGTGCATAAATGATACAAATATAACGTGCAATGTGGGAACCATAAATTCTGATGCTAGATAATGTTCAGAGGTGTGTTCCAACTAATGATTAGTACATGTGAACAAACATATGTGAATAAGGTAAACATGAATGTGAACACATATAGGTCATACAGTCCAAATTCAAAAATCTGATTGTTTCATATGGTTGGATGCAGACAAATGGTCGCTCAGAAATGATTAAATCACTGACGATTCTTCAAACAACACTTATTGGAATATTCACACAGAAGAGAACCAAATTCGCAGATGGGTACTCTTACCAGATCTAAAGGATTCATTGGCAAAAAGCTATGACTCAAGCCGACTGATATCAGGGATGCCGTAAATAAGGGTAATCCAATGATATTCCAAATATATAATCACACCACAGCTGATAGGTATTATGTAATGACGTACAAAATATGATGGAAGTAATAATAAGGTACTCTTACCAACTGCGGTGGGCTCCCCAACCCAAGGTTGTGAGTCAAACAAGCTTACACCAACATTTGGTGGATACGTATCGGCATCACTGTTGCAATTCTTTTGAGTTGAACAAGATGATAATGGCGATTGGTACTCACCGATGGATAGAAAAATGTGTGAGGAAAATACCCAAGACGCCTGCTTGAATCCTCTTACAGATGGGCAGCGACTTCCAGGGTATGTAATAAAAAGACAAAAGGAGAAGCTCCTCATAGTATAAAAAAAACGGATAACCGGAAGAAACACCATTTATTCGGGAATAAGCCCAAACAAAACACAAAAAAACAAAGCACAATAAAAAGTGACGGGGTGAGTGTATAACCCTGCGCGCTTCGTCCTCATACCCCAGCAGCAGTCTATGAGGACGAAGCGCGCAGGGTTATACGCTCACCCTGTCACTTTCTATTGTACATTTTTAGCTTTGTTTTTTTGTTTTGTTCTCCTTTTGTCTTTTTATTACATACCCTGGAAGTCGCTGCCCATCTGTAAGAGGATTCAAGCAGGCGTCTTGGGTATTTTCCTCACACATTTTTCTATCCATCGGTGAGTACCAATCGCCATTATCCTCTTGTTCAACTCAAAGAATTGCAACAGTGATGCCGATACGTATCCACCAAATGTTGGTGTAAGCTTGTTTGACTCACAACCTTGGGTTGGGGAGCCCACCGCAGTTGGTAAGAGTACCTTATTATTACTTCCATCATATTTTGTACGTCATTACATAATACCTATCAGCTGTGGTGTGATTATATATTTGGAATATCATTGGATTACCCTTATTTACGGCATCCCTGATATCAGTCGGCTTGAGTCATAGCTTTTTGCCAATGAATCCTTTAGATCTGGTAAGAGTACCCATCTGCGAATTTGGTTCTCTTCTGTGTGAATATTCCAATAAGTGTTTGAAGAATCGTCAGTGATTTAATCATTTCAGTGACCATTTGTCTGCATCCAACCATATGAAACAATCAGATTTTTGAATTTGGACTGTATGACCTATATGTGTTCACATATGTTTGTTCATATGTACTAATCATTAGTTGGAACACACCTCTGAACATTATCTAGCATCAGAATTTGTGGTTCCCACATTGCACGTTATATTTGTATCATTTATGCACATACACATGTGTTTATCTTCCAATTTTTTGATCGGATTAAGTGAGGTCTTTGTTTTCTCTTCCCTCATCCGTCCGATTTTCTGAATGGTTGATACATATATTATACTTTATTTTTTTTTCTGCTCACTACAGGGAAACTCACAGTATATAATTTTTCACAGTATTTCCATTTACACTAGTCCGCTCCAAAATCATTTACGTGAATGATTTCCATATCTTTCACTAATTGAGCGAGTGGACGTTCCACTTTGCATAAAGAAGTGTCATTAAATATCTAATAAAGCACAGTGTCCAGATTTTCATTCTGGTTAACCTGTGCAAATTAGATACACATTCAGTGCTACACTTTTTATAATTTATAAACTCTATCTAAAGCGGTTTCATTTTTGGGTGGTGTGACTTACCCACCAGCTCGTATCTGGTATAGAATCCAGTGAAATTTCCCTACACTAGTTTGTGCCTTGGCCCTATCTGTCAGAGACTCTCAGGACATGATACTATCTGTTAGGTTTGTAGTGGCTGTGGCAGTCGATTTAGGACTAGGAATTCTGCTGTAGACCTCTCAAAACTAGCCACATGTAATTCATATTGCCATCATAACCTTTAAAAGATATTGTCTTTTTGGGAAAAAATAGATTTTAATGTTGTGAATGACTGACTGCTCTTTTCCATCAGTTGACAATTAATGGTTCCCGTTTTTTTTTTTTTGCAAACTTTATTACCACTTCAGTCCCGGACCATTTGGCTGGCCAAAGACCAGAGCACTTTTTGCGATCCGGCACTGCGTTGCTTTAACTGACAATTGCGCGGTCGTGCGACGTGGCTCCCAAACAAAATTGAAGTCCATTTTTCCCCACAAATAGAGCCTTCTTTTGGTGGTATTTGATTCACCTCTGCGGTTTTTATTTTTTGCGCTGTAAACCAAAAGATAGTGTCAATTTTGAATAAAACGCATTCTTTTTTTTTTTTTTTTTTTTTTTTTTTTTTTTTGCTATAATAAATATCCCCAAAATATATATTTAAAAAAAAAACATTTTTACAAAATGTATACCCTTGGACACAGCTTCTCAAAAGCAATAAATGACCAGGCATTCCTAGAAGACATTTATAAACGTTGATTGCAAAATTGTGTCTGAAAAGCATGGTGCAGTTAGAGGTATCGAACAGGTACGAATTGTATTGCTCTTTCAGGAAATCAAAGATTTTTAGAGAATCTACCTCACAAACTTGACTAAGTTATTTAATTTCTTTAGAGGCCCAAACATTGGAACCGGGAAAGGAGAAAAATTTCAGCAAGAGTTGGGTTTAACCATATAGGGGTGGGTTATCTAAAATTTGAGCTTTAAATTTTTATTCACATCGTTGGTTTTAGTTCATGTGTTTTTGAGAAAAAGTTAAGTTCCTTGTCCTACATGTCCCTATAAGCGGTCTCTCTCTTCACTTCTCCAGGTTCTGATGGTATTGGTGGAGTCGAATATGTCTTGAACTGTATCCTGTCCGCCCAGACAGAGTCTAACAACTGGCAAGCGCTTTTGGGCCGCTTATGTCTCATTGACCGGCTTTTGTTGGAGTTTCCTGCTGAATTTTACCCCCATATCATCAGTGGAGATGTCTTGCAGGCTGATGCAGCAATAGAAAGGTATTGAGAATCTAATTATGAATATAGTGCAATTGCACTTCACACTACACGGTCTTTGAGTGTAAATTACAATGCTGTTAAAGATGTGTGCGATGGATGTAAACAAGGGGTCCTAAAACTTTTTAAATAAAGGGGCCAGTTCACGGTCTAGACATCAAGGGGGCAGGACTGTGTTCAGTCAAGGTCAGTGAAAATAAACAATTGCTGGTATCTGTGGGAGAAAGTCTGTCTGTAGAGTTGTCACATCATCAGAAGAAGTTGGCAAACCAAATAACAATATCTGCCCAAGGAAGGGGTTCTCAGTGTCCCTGAAACTGTCCTTTTTATCATGATAAATGGTTTACTTTTAAAGGGATTGTAAAGGCAGAAGGTTTTTGTCTTCAAGCGGAGGTCCGCCCACCCCTGCAAAAATTAAAACCCAGCAGCTACACATACTGCAGCCGCTGACTTTTAATAGGACACTTACTGGGCACTTAAACCCCCCTTCTGTCCAGACCAATTTTCAGCTTTCAGCGCTGTCGCACTTTGAATGACAATTGCACGTCATACAACACTGTACCCAAATTACATTTTTATAATTTTTTCCCCCCACAAATAGAGCTTTCTTTTGGTGGTATTTGATCACCTCTGCGCTTTTTTTTCTTTTTTGTTAAAATAAAAAAAAAATTATAATTTTTTTTTATATTTTGTTATAACATTTTGCAAACGGGTAATTTTTTTTTTTTTTTTTTTCTCCTTCATTGATGTACGCTGATGAGGCTGCACTGAGAGGGGGGCACTGATGGGTGTCAGTGATGGGCACTGATCATCACTGAAAGGCAGCACTGCTAGGTGGCACTGGTGGGCATTGATAGGTGGCACTGTGGGCACTGGCAGGCACAGAGAAGGCAGCAGATGTGCCTCCTTCCTCTTCGGGATCGATGTCCCTTGAGCATAAGCTGGTGATCTTTTTTTTTTTTTTTTTATACCAAGCTTTTGTTTACACACATGATCAGCTGTCATTGTCTGACAGCTGATCACGTGGTAAGGGGCTGGGATTAGCCCCTTACTCGGATCGGTGATCACCCGAGTCTCTGATTACAGCGGTGCAGGGGCGTGAAGGGGAGTACATCCTATGACAGCCTCCCGGAAATTCAGGTCCACGCTGTAGCCATCATTCGGCTATAGCGCGGACATCAAGTGGTTAATGTTTTACGTCAGTATAATGAGTATATTGCAATACTGGCAATGCAGACGCATTTTACTGGTCTATACACTTTTACTCTCCTATACTCAACACAACTCAAGTCTTTACAAACTGTTTTTGGCCTCTTGCACATGGGCGTCGTAGGTAAATATCAGTAAACTACGATGTCCGTGTGCAAGGGGCCTTTTTTTAGATTATTATCTACTGGCTAGCTTTTATTGCAATTTTTATTTATCGTTCTCTTGTTTAATACATTAAATTGTCAAATACAATAACAGTATTAACATTCTGCACTGCAGCCTTTTATTTTCTCAGTGAGCGGGAGTTTGACGCTAGGACATAACTGACAAAATGGGAAACCCAATTGTCAGTGCACATCTCTGAGCTGTCAGTGACATGGGGATTAAGAGCAAATCGGCCTCAGTGTCAGCTGGTGGCTCCTAAAATGGGGCATTTATAAATTTTATCCTCGTAGCAGGGCAATGTTTCTTATCGTGGCAAGGTTAATCTTTCCTAATCAATCCGCATTTAGTGTCTTGTGCGTAGGCTGAATATTATACTAGATTGTGATACTTTCTTTTCTCTCCAACAGGTATAGGAACTTGTTGTCCTTGCTGAACTTTGCACTGCAATCCATTGACAATTCCCATTCGATGGTGGGAAAATTATCTCGCCGAGTGTTCCTAAGCGCGGCCAGGATGGTTGCCAGAGTCCCCCACGTGTACGTCAAGCTGTTGGACATGTTGAGCACAACCAGCTCAACGCATTACAGCCGCATGCGGAGACGTTTAATGGCCATTGCTGAAGAAATGGACATTGTGGAGGTGATCCAGCAAGGCCTGGAGGATTCTCAGACTTTTGAACACCGCAGGGAAGCCTTCGTGCAGCCCTCTGCGCCAGCCAACTCTCCAGTTACTTCACAAAGTAATTCCCCAGAACACACTATGCAGCTTTCAGGGATAGTGGGGAATGATCCATGTGTCTCAAAAGCCGCTTCTAGCCCTGAGGACTTGAATGAGGCACTGGAAGCGATCTCCTTAAAGCACCCTATGTCCACTGTAACGACTGAGCAACCAAAGCCTGCCATCCCCACTAAACGCAGACCATTAAGTCAATGCTTGAATTCTCCCTCTTCCTCACAACCGCCTAATTCCCTTTTCCAGACCTTACCGTCTCCTTCTGCCCCATCTGTGCCAGCTGGCCCTGTCGCAGATATCAAACCTAAACCTCAGGGATTTACTCCCTGCAAATTGTCATCCGCTTCCCCTCAGACTCAGAGGAAATTTTCTCTTCAAATACAGAAACACCATTCGGAAAGTAAAGAGCCTGAAAAACTGTCTCCTGTTTTCACTCAAGCTAGGCCACTACCATCTCATCAGATACACAGGCCAAAGCCATCTCGGCCTACTCCGGGGGACATGGGGAAAGTGGCAGAGTCTCCAAAAGGCAATATGACTCTTGATTTAAATGTTTCTCATGGTGACAATGGTGGCTGTAGCACTAGTGCTGTCATACCCAGTGATGATACTGTTTTTACTCCTGTGGAAGAAAAGAGTCGGCTGGATGTTAATACAGAGCTTAATTCCAGCATGGAGGACCTCTTGGAGGCATCCATGCCTACTTGTGATGGCACTGTCACCTTTAAGTCTGAGGTAGCTGTGCTGTCTCCGGAGAGAGCAGAAGTCGATAACACCTACAAAGAGGATGTCAGCCACAATCAGAAGTGCAAAGAGAAAATGGAAGCAGAGGAGGAGGAAGCACTGGCTATCACTCTTGCCATGTCTGCCTCTCAGGATGCACTGCCAGTCATACCCCAGCTGCAAGTGGAAAATGGGGAGGATATCATCATCATCCAGCAGGATGTAAGTTTTTTTTTTTTTTTTTTTTTTTTTTTTTTGGAGTTTTAAAGTATAGTTTGGAGAAACATGTCCTAAAGACACCTGGTCTGCTTTTAAAGAGGATGTTTCAGTCTGGGGGAAAAATTTTAAATCCGCAGCTACAAATCTTATTGCTGCTGACTTTTAATAAATGGACACTTGCCTGTCCAAGGATCCAGCGCTGTACTCACCCAGGCTAGTCTTCGCAAGCGTCCGGGTTACCGGTGCCGGCATCTTAACTGTGGGCAGCCAGATGTGCGGCTTTTGGCTTCACATCGGGCTGGACATGTGTGAGCCGCTCTGTGCTTTGTGAACGATCCCACAGTCTTCTGGGACCTGTGACCTGTCCCAAAAGACTGCAGGAAGGGAAGGGGGGAAGGCAATCCGAGCAGAAGTGCCAGCGTGTACCTGGCAAAACCAGGTACCCGCTATGACATGCCAAGTTAGACAAAGGGTGGAGCTCCTCTTTAAGAAAGCTGATGTTTTTGATACTATGTGAATAACAACTTGTTGCTTTTCAAGATCGTTTTTCAACATCGGAGACTGTAGAGTGGACCTTAAAGCTCTTTACTTATCTCCTGTCTAATGTTTCAGGTTCCTCACTGGCACTGGTATTTTATTCTTTTCCCCCCCGGTGCCGGTCTTTGGGCATCTCAATGGCTGGCATGGGATGATGCAAGTCATTTACATCATCTGTCATTTCAGCACACAGGGTCAGTGCCGGCAATTTTACGTTGGGCTATGCATGCGTGGCTCAGTTTACATGCCGCAGAAGACTGTGAGCAGACGGGCAGGTGTATTTTATCACTTAAGAGAAGTTGCATGTCTCTCTTGTAATAATAGCCTGCCTGCTCGCAGTTTGTTGTAGGATGACTTCAGTTCAGCTTTAATTTTATTTTTTATTTTTTTTTAAAACCATTGTGGATTGAAACTCTTCATGAAAATGTGTGCTCATGCTGACCTTGCTAAACTGACACTTGGCTGATGGCACGCTTCTCGGGATGTGTTCAATCCTGGGGTTCTCCAACAAGAAAAACCTCAGCCCTTTGTGATTGTGCTGAAGCTGACCTCCTCATTGGGCAAATTTCTGTTGGCAAATGAGGTTGCCTATCGTTTTGATGGGCAAATAGTTTGCCACAAAATAGCTACTATTGCTTGTCAGAACCAGTGAGGATTTGAAGGTTCAAACAATCTGTTTGGAGCTATGTGCACTTCATACCTGCAGCAGTATGAGATTGAATCTTTTGTCGTGTTGGCTTTTAATTAAATGATATCTTTAAAGTGGCATCTTCCAGCATCAGTGATCCCATTGTAAGCAAAAGTGTGGACATGGCAAAATCCCCCCCCCCCCCCCCCCCCCCCCCCCAAAAAAAATATGTGGGGTCAATAACCAGTTCTTAGCCTGTGCAAAGCAGCAGGTATGGATGTACAAGTCAAAAAGCTGTCAATTTGTGCTCCCAAATGAAAAATGTATGTCTAGAAATAAAAATGTTTACTTTTACCTTCCATCAACCCCTGTACAATACATTTCTTCCTAGATGTGGTGTTTAAAGGAGTGTGGGATTTGAAAAGAACAAATGCAAACTCCTTCATTCTGCAGCATCAGTCCCATGTCTGCTCTAACACCAAGAACTGAGTGATCACATGACCACTGATCGCTTAGTTCTTGATCTGTTTAGAGCGTCATGCCAGTCACCACTCTCTGCTCTCCCAGCACTCACTGGAGTGCCATTATATGCAGGAGGAGCACGCTAAGAGGCCAAGTCAGCTGCCAACCAGGCATCTGGATATATATATATATATATATATATATATATATATATATATATATATATATATATATATATATATATATATATATATATATATATATATATATATAGCAGTTCTGTGACCTCAGGTGACAGTGGGCTTTAGTTGAATGGCACAGCAGCAAGTGTTGACAGTTGTCTCTGCATTGATGCTGCATGCTGTGCTCCTTTAGCACTGATTTTACAGCAACAATTTAATGTACTTGATATACAGTACCTGTTAGTGGTCCTTCATGGAGTCAGCATTTGGGGGACATTTTTAGATATGTAATCTGTCAATTTACTAGGAACTAGTGATATCCTCTGTGTGTGGGACAGATTTATCGTTCATTTCGGGCCACGTTGCTTACCTACCAGCCCAAGTAGTTTAATCAAACGCCTCTGTATAAAGATTGTGTCGATAACATGCTGATCTTTACTTTTAGACTCCAGAGACTCTCCCTGGACATACCAAAGCAAAAAATCACTATCGGGAAGAGGTTGAATGGCTTAAAGGCCAGCAGATTGGTTTGGGAGCTTTTTCTTCCTGCTATCAAGCTCAAGATGTTGGAACTGGCACCTTAATGGCCGTCAAACAGGTGAGAGAATGTAATGAACAAGAATAAGGGGGATTAATGTATACCACTTATCTGCAGTCTGATGATCACAAATGATGTGACTAATCTAATCTAAGCTAATCATACTGATTAGAAAACCTAAAAAAACACCTTGCTACCATTTCTTTAGCTTTTAGACAGTTCCCACAGCTTAAGTCTATAGGAGTCCTCTTTGCACCTAGGCACTGGTTGGTGCCCCTTGCCTTTTTTAGAAGTTCCTGTAAAATCGCAAAACCTAAAAATTCTTTAATACAAAAAGCACAAAATGTATCCTTGGTGGGGGATTAAAACGCGTTTAATCCCCCTTTTTACCACTCCTCAGTCACAAGTGTAAACTAGGCATATAGCAGCTGGGTGTGGGGTTGGGGTTTTAAACTTCAAAACGGGTCTCCCAAAAGTCACATTTAAGACAAAGAATCGCCAAGCGTAGAGATGATTTCCCCCCCCCCCCCCCCCCCCCCCCTTTTAATGCATTTAAAAAGGAGCAGTTTTCTTTAGCACACCAGTCAGGTTCCCTCCAGACGATTAACCACTTGCTTAATGGGCACTTAAACCCCCCTCCTTTCCAGACCAATTTTCAGCTTTCAGCGCTGTCGCACTTTGAATGACAATTGCGCGGTCATGCAACACTGTACCCAAATGAAAATCGGCTTTTTTTTTTCTCCTCCGCTAACAGCGGAGAAAAAAAAAATGATCACCGAGCTTTTGTTTTTTCATGTGATCAGCTGTCATTGGCTGACAGCTGATTACATGGTAAGGGGCCGGGACCCACCTCTTACTCGGATCGCTGATCACCCGAATCTCGGTGTCTTGGTGATCACAGCGTGCGCCCTATAGGGCGCGCGCAGGGACCGTGCACAGTGGAGGACGTCATATGACGGCCTCCCGGGAATTGAGATCTGCGCTGTGGCCATCATTCGGCCATAGCGCGGATGTCAAGTGGTTAAAGATTGGACCCTATTGGTTGTTGTTGGAAGTCGTTCTTTGTGCGTGTTAAATTTTCATGAATTCACCCTGTAATTTGCTCAAGAAAATATACCAGAAAACGATCGTCACAATCAAAGATTGATGAGTAGTAGCTTCATCATTTTCCTGGTTTGGTTATTCATCAGTAATGTTTTTGTGTTGGTATATACACATTTCTGTGATTTATAGCATGTACCGTGCAGTAATCGTTCTCTGCTCCATGTTAGGTGACCTATGTGAGGAACACATCCACTGAGCAGGGAGAGGTGGTGGAGACTCTACGGGAGGAGATCAGGATGATGAATCACCTTAGTCACCCAAATATCATAAGGATGTTGGGGTCAACCTGTGAGAAGAGCAACTACAATCTGTTTGTGGAGTGGATGGCAGGTAACCGCAAAATCCTTCCTTTTTTGTGTGTGACATTTGTATTGTGCCGTTTTCTTTTCTAATTCAGCACTTGTATTTTTAGGTGGTTCTGTCGCCCACCTGCTTAGTAAATATGGAGCATTTAAAGAATCTGTTGTCATCAACTATACAGAGCAGTTACTGCGGGGACTGTCATACCTGCATGAGAATCAGATCATTCACAGAGACATAAAAGGTAAGGGGTACACACTTTTCCTTTTGAGAATCCATGTATCCTTGATTAGTGGTCAATACCAGCGAGAGGGGGCCAGGGATCACAACACAGCTGTAAAGTTCAAATTACAGTTGGCTTGGTCATAGTTTAGAGAGAGCATGTGTGGTATATATGTGTGTGTGTGTGTATATATGTATATGGGGTCCCCGGGTTAGGGACTGCCTGTTTGTTCTGAAGTATATATGTAGAGAGAGAGAGCGAGATCCCAATGTTTTGGTAAAAGATGTTCCACTGAGTAAATGGCTACCAAACACATCACGCTTTAAAATTGCGTATGCTTGTGGAATAGCACCAAACTATGGTACTTAAAGAGCTCCATAGGTGATGCTTTACATTTTATTTACAGCTTATCAGTTTAGAGTTGGAGGTCTAGCACTAGAATTATTGCGTTATGTTCGCAACGATACCTCGTGAATAGAAATGTGAACACCCCCTGTGATAGAAATAAGACATGACAGGTCCACTTTATGGAGACATCTAGTGTCTATAAGACCCCAGATATCTCCACTACCCTGGAGATCAAAAAGAAACATTGATCTCTGCTTTCCAGGGGAAAAAATGGCAGTGTTTACATCTGCCAGAGCCAAAAGTGACGTTGTGACGTCGCTTCTGGCCTCACAGGGTCAAACATGGCCAGGGATCATCTGGTCTTCGGCCAGCTCTGTGGTAACGGGCACCCCAGGATCGGATTCGGGGCTCTCTGATCACACTGAAGATGTGGCAACGGTGGGGGGGGGGGGGTGGGGGGGTGATGTCCCCTTCTGCTGCCTGTAAAAGCAATCCAGCAACTAATCAGCCACTAGGATGACTTTTACATTAGAGAGAATTGATGGCTGAAAAATATATCTGGATGATGCCTGAGTCTGCAGGCATCATACAGCTATCTCCACTTCATGTCCAGGATGTCATATAATGTCCTACAGGCAGGAAGTGGTTAATTTGTTCATTTAGTTTATTTTTAAATGCTGAGATCTCAGCATTGACCCTTTTGTCCTCTGCATTATTTTGGGCTCTAAGGTCATCATCGCTAATGGAGAGCCCTCTGATTCCCCACTGCTCTCCTGTCTTTACTGACAGACAGCAGGTTGTCGGCACATAGCGGGGAAGATCAGATCTGTTCAGGGTGGTGAACAAGAGATCAGTAACATGTTCTTGCGTTTACCAATCCCTTTACTTTCCTGAATGAACTCAGGAGTGTTCAGTACTGAGAACTTTAGTGTTCATATCTGAAGGGATTGATTAAGACGTTTACATTTCTCTTCTGTTTTTGAATACGAGTACTTCCATGATCAGTAGTAAGTGCTGGTTAGCAGGTGAGATGGAGCTTAAGAACTTTGTGACCCAGATCTCTTGCTCCAACCTCAAGAGGTAATATTAGGGGGTCTGTACATACCCCTGTTTTTTCACTAAAAAGCACACACACACACACACACACACACACACACACACACACACACACACACACTACATGCATTGTGGTACTAAACAAAATATGTGTTGGTGTATGAACACACTAAAGCCCCATACACACGGTCGGACAATCCGCGGACCAGGTCGGTCGGATCATGTCCGTCGTACTTTGTCTGATGTTGGTTTTGCGTACACACGGTCGGACAAAGTTGTCGGAAAATCCGATCATTCTGAACGTGGTGACGTTTGTTGCCTACGACGGGACTACGTAGAGGCTAGTAGCCAATAGCTTTGGTCTTGTAATGTGATCTGAGCATGCGTAGCACTTTGTCCGGTCGGACAACCGTACACACGATCGGATTTGGTGTGATCGGACCGTGTTGTCGGCAAATCTTTCCAGCAGGAGATAAGACTTTGTCCGTCGGACAATCCGACGTACACTGTCCGATGGTGCATACACACGGTCTGATTTTTCAACAACATTGTCCGATCGGACAGAATCCATGAAAAAGTCCGACCGTGTGTATGGGGCTTGAGAGCCTGTTCACACCAGCGGGAATGCGTTCTGCATATATGCAGTGCGTTATTACAATGCATCAAAGTACTTGATTTCTTTTTTCTAAAACCTCTTCTTTTTTTTTCTTTTTTTTTTGTTCACTTCTCTGCATGGCAGCACATTGTGATGTCATGTTGTAACAAAATATATGCTTTTAATGTTTTATTGCATACGTCAATGCAGTTCACACACAGCATTGCAGATTGCACTTTACCACAATGTGCCAGTGTGAACCCAACTTCCAGATTTTAGCAGATGTTGCTTATTTACAGTTTTGCCTACATTTTTGTCTTTCACCATATTTCTTACTCAATACAGTTTATTCTTTTAGATGTAGTAGTTTTGTAAATTATGCTGTGCTTGTGTGTGCGCTAATGATTTTTAGTGTATTTTTATAGAAAATATTGTTTTGATAAGCACTTGCGCTACTAGAGGCTGGCCACGAAATTGTTAAATCAGATCAACACTGCAGGCTGAAGGCTTTTATTTTTTCTACACTAAAACTTCTAGCCAGCAAGCTATCACTACATCATAAGCAGAAAATGAGCTCATGCTGATTGGTCACTGATCTTTAGTGGGGACCAGAGCTGTCAAAGGTGGAATTGAAAGCCAGCAGTTGCACTAACTTTCTGCTGTTGGCTCTCAAATGTGAAATCTTTCCACAGCAAAGGGCATTCTGCTGAGACACAAATGGGTAGGAAGGGGTTAACTGTCATCATTCAATTTATGGGTTAACTGCTTTTATTAAAATTAGTTCTTTATCCCTTTTTCAGGTGCTAATCTACTGATTGACAGCACTGGACAGCGACTTCGTATTGCTGATTTTGGAGCAGCAGCTAGACTGGCATCAAAGGGCACAGGTGCTGGCGAATTTCAGGGGCAGCTGCTGGGAACTATTGCTTTTATGGCTCCAGAGGTACTCTTCTATTCCTGCAGCTATACTACTTATTTTACATAACATTTCCTTGAAGTATAGCAGTTTTTTTGTTTTTGTCTGGTGTATGAACATATGTATAATAGAAATAACCTTTTCTTACTGATTCAGTATTGCCTCTTTTCTCGTTCCTATTACTATAGGTGCTGAGGGGGCAGCAGTATGGGCGGAGCTGTGACGTGTGGAGCGTTGGCTGCAGCATTATAGAGATGGCTTGTGCTAAACCTCCATGGAATGCAGAGAAGCACTCCAATCACCTTGCTCTCATCTTTAAGGTAGTGTTCTCTGGAACTGTGCTTCCTTGTCTCACCTCTGTCTCCCATTTGAAGTCAAGGCTCATTGTATTTTCTGGGTCCTGTTGTTCTGCTGTTTTCCCTGCTAGGATGTCTTAATTTCCATAGATGACCAATCTTTTGGAGAATTAAAAACTTTTGCAATAACCATTGCTAATGGGACATGGTCTTTAATCGCCCATATGCTCTCACCACAGAGGAATTTGTGGGGCAACAGGACCATGAGTGTTAGTGGACTTGCCCTTTTATTATCCAGTTTTAAGAGTTACAGGGGAGGTCTAGCACTTTAATTATTGCTCCCGCTCTAATTGTGGCGTTACCTCACATGTGCGGTGCAAACACCATTTACATATGTGTGTGCCACTTGCATATGTGCTAGCTTCTGTGTACAAGCACGGAGGGATGGGTGCGCTTTACATTTTTTATTTTACAATTTTTTATTTTTTGCACTGTCTATTTAAAAAAAAAAATAATGTTTTATCACTTTTATTCCTTGTACAAGGAATGTAAACATCCCTTGTAATAGAAATAAGGATGACAGCTCCTCTCTATGGAGAGATCAAGGGTCATAAAGACCTCAAATCTCGGCTTTGACCATTTTAAAAGCAAAAGATCCAAAAAAATAATTTGCATCTTTTGCTTAAATTATTTACTTCCACCCTAGATCGGAAATGATGTCATGACGTCACGCCGGTCCTCTAAGGCCATAGAGACGATCTTGTCTCTATTTGCCTCTGCGACCAACCGGCAGCACCGTCAGTTTCTCGTGCGCGCCGGTATGAACGGTAAGCCCGAGCAACACCAGCGAGCTGCAGGAGGAAGGGAGGGGGGGTGTCCCCTCCCATGGCATTTTGAAAGCGATCCAGCAGCTAATGAGTTGCTCCAACTGCTTTTTATGAGAGAGCCAGCCACTGGCTGAAAAAAAAAAAAAAATAACATACTAGGGTTATGGCTAATATATCTTCAGCCATAATCCCAGTAAACCACTTGCAAACCACAATGTGTATATATACGTATTGCGGTTGGCAAGTGGTTATAAGCAAACTGGGATTTTTGCATGAACTGTAATGCAAAACTAAAGTACTCTGTGGCCTCTCCAGTGCTGCATCAAAACTACTCTTATTTGTTTTTTCTTTTCACTTTTAGATTGCAAGTGCAACAACGGCCCCATCAATCCCTCCTCATCTGTCTCCAGGCTTACGAGACGTCACTCTTCGATGTCTGGAACTTCAGCCTCAAGACCGGCCCCCATCAAGAGAGTTACTGAAACACCCGGTCTTTAGAACAAAGTGGTAGAAGCATTCTCTACAGAAGACCATTTTAAGATTGCTACTGAGATAGAGACAGGGAACTCTGTTTCTCTATAGCTGCATGTCCTGTCTCTGCCATACTGTACCTGTGTGTAATGTTTGTCCCTCCCTGCCCTGTGCATGACCACTTCATACCTGGAACAGCTTCAGAACAAGGAGGACTTAAAAGATGAGACAAAATGTGTGCCTTGTGGGAGATTCCTTTCCAAAAATCTAAATGAGAAAGAGATACTGCCCCTTTTGACTTTTAATCGTATCTTTTTATTTATTATATACATATATAAAACACATCTTGGTGTGTGCTTTGTAATTTTAGTGAAATTTGCATGAACGTTACTTTGTGGGCCATGACTTCTGGCATCTATTTAAAACATCCTACAGCTTTCTGAAGCTTCCACTGAGAGGAGTCATGGCGGCAATGCGGGGCAGAGCCTGTAATTAGTGTATTTGTCAGATCGCAGTATACACGGCCATAGAGATTATTGCAATGTGTAAATACTGACTACACTGTATTTTACCACAGCTGTACCACACAGAACCAACCTTTTTTTGTTGCCGCTTTTCTTCATTTAGAGAATTCTGTCATGTGTTTTATATATATATATATAAATGGGGTAAAGTAAAAAAATTGGGGCAAATTGGACCCAAAAGCTTTTCCCTTTTTTAAGACAATGATTGATCTGGATCTGATGGAATTGGTCTTCTGGTCATTGTATCAACCTCTGATTTAAATATGGTTAGATAAGGATATGTACACATGTAGAATTGGACTTTGCTTTTGTGGGTATTTGTATCCAGCAACAGAACAGGATGCAGTTGGCCCATATCCTAGAAATTGATGGACTCCAGTTTGCCATTAGTGAGCGGGCTTTATCGACTTTTAAAAAGAACGATTGAGGCAAAGCTCCTGCATAGAGCTGCACGATTATTCAGTAAAAGATCACTATTCAACCCCACTCACGATGCTAATCGGCTGTTTCCGTGATGTAAACAGTGCAGAGCGAGCTGTCAAATGTTTATCAACATCTGTCAGCCCTGAGAGAGAGAAGATATACAATGTATCTGTTCTTTTAGATGAAAGGAATGAACTTTGGTCGGTAAACGGGGCAGTTTAACCACTTGAAGACCAAACATTTTTCTGACATTTGTTGCTTACAAGTTAAAAGCCGTATTTTTTTGGTAGAAAATTACTTGGAACCCCCAAATATATATAATAATTTTATCAGAGACCCTAGAGAATAAAATGGCAGATGTTGCAATATTTTATGTCACACTGTATTTGTGCAACATTCTTTCAAACGCAATTTTTTGGGAAAAAATACACTTAAAAAAAAAAAAACAGTAAAGTTAGCACAATTTTTTTGTATAATGTGAAAGATGTTACGCCGGGAGAGTCGTAAGAGAATCTTTATTTATTCTAAGCAAAAGTTTTAGTTAGCGTTGGAGGAAGACAGAAAGTATAGCCTCGCAAAAGCCATATCTCTGTACATGCACTGTCGGCGTTGGCCACCAGATGGCCGGATCAGTCACATGTACAACCAGTTCTCCTCTGCAATTGTATAAATTTGTTTCTTCAACCAAAAACAAATGTGTTATTTGGCCACTCATTTCTCTATAGTATCTTAAAGGGGTTGTAAAAAAAAATGATTTAAAAAAAAAAAAAAAAAAAAAAAAAAACATTTTATACTTACCTCCACTGTGCAGCTCGTTTTGCACAGTGTGGCCCCGAACCTGGTCTTCTAGGGTCCCTCGGCGGCTGTCTCGCCCCCCCACAAGTACTCCTCACCTTCATGCGAGCTCCCTCGCATGGTGTGGAGTACTAGTGGGCGCTCTCCTGTGATACAGCCGGCGGCTATAGTGGCTCGCTGTATCACTCGGCCCCACCCCCTGGCGCGCTGCGTCATTGGATGTGATTGACAGCAGCGCGAGCCAATGACTGCGCTGCTTTCAATCCATCCACTGTAACCAATCAACGGCCAGGCGGAGCGGCGAAGAGGATATCGGGGGCAAGCGTGGGACTTTTAAGGGGTCGGGTAAGTAAAACGGGGGGGGGGGGGGGGGGGTGGGGGGGGCCGGTATTGTCAGATGTTTTATTCTATGCATTAAGGTGAAAAAACTTTTACCTTTACAACCCCTTTAACTTGGGTTACAATCTTTATTTCCTCTAATACGTTTCCTCTATTATGCAGAAAAGAGAACTTTAGGGAAGATGGTAAAGAAGAGAATTACAATTTTAAAACAAAATGCTAGCTATGCTATGCAGATGTTAACTTACCATTTTTTTTTTTTTTGTGGATCCCAACAGTCATTGTGTTTAATTGAAGCCAGATGAATAGGTTTTCTGTTTATCTTGGGACCTCAAGATTTTATTCTGGACCGATTAGTGAACTTCTGCCTAAGGCTTTTGCCAAGGTAGCTTAAATGTTGCAGGTAATCTACACCCAATCTAGTATTTCAATTTTAAGGTGGGTGCCCTTGAGCTGAATATTATTATACAGGATTTAGTATATAGTGCCAACAGTTTGTGCAGCGCATTACAACATGAGGGCAGACAGTACAGTTACAACACAATTCCATGCAGGAGGAATAAGAGGGCCCTGCTCGTTGGAGCTTACAATCTAGGAGTATGTAATTCAAACTTGTCAGCAACCATGCAAAGCTTCAGTAACAGGTTTGAATGAAGTTGGACTCTCCCTCAAAGCATCCCCCTCCTATTTAAAAATAGCATATACCCTAACCATGGGGTTCTGATGATCACTATGTGGGCTTCAGACCCCCAAACATGCACCTTGCAGTTATTGATTTCAGTTGAAAGGGCATCTGCAAATGTTGCCTGTGGCTAATATATGTGTACATGTAATTTGCCAAAAGGTCAGATTCAGGGGGCTTTAAAGATAAGTGTACATATCCTTTGCAATAAAAAGAAAAGCAGTTTTTTTTTTTTTTGTGAACAATAAAAGGTAAATGACTGATTTTAATCCATTCAGTTCCAGATCACTCAAGCATTGTACCTGACCACTCACTGTTCGTTTTTTTTTTTTTTTTTTTTTTTTTGGGAAGGTATTGTGTGTTGATTTCCCGATCAGTAATGTCTAAAGTGAAAATTTTGTTCTTTGTCTGGAATATTCAGGTTTAATATTTTTCTACTAAAAGTATTTTGAAGTATAGTTCTATTTCAAACCAAATCAAGAAGACTGTAACTTGACCACTCTCACTGTCTGTCTGCTGACCCTGCGGTTTTCCTTCTATCGTACATCATGGATTGGAACTGGCTCATATGCAATGTTTATAGCAGAAGCACAAAAAAAGCTACTTGAAGATCTGCTATACCCCAATAGTTATAAGATGATATTTGCTGCTCCTGGGGCTCTTAACCCTGCTGATCATGTTGTGTTCCCATCTCGGGCATGCCTAATCCTAGGAGGAAGATGGTCAATGTCATTATACATGTCAGCAGGCAGCTACCTGTAAGCTTGTTCTACTGTTGTCCGCTATGTTCCCTGATTACTTACCTGCTGAGTTTTTAGGATTGGATTGACTTGCTCCTAAAATGTTTATTCATTTTCAATCCCTGCAGCCCCTGCCATTTTGGAATGCATTATCTGCACCTGCAAAAAAAGATATCCCCAGTACTACAGGGTTGTTGCTATAGGTACACTTTTTAGGCTATATGCCATAGATGACATTGACAAAATGTCCTGTCCTGTATTCATCCATTGATGCAGTAGTATTAAAGGATAAGTTCATCTTTCTGACCATGTTGCACCCATCTGCCTGCTTCCTCCCCCCCCCCTAATTTTCTCCCCGCACCTACTGTCCCCACCCACACGACCACATCATTCATTCACAGATCCCTGTGAACCTATGAACTACAACTACCGTCGGCTTTTGTGGCTGACAACTTGTAGTTCTTGGTGAACTACCAGAGCACTGATGAGCGCTCTAGGTAGTTCATGGATGCTTCCTGTCAGTGTAGCTGTATGCCCTTACCTCGGATATGAGAATGCAGTTACTGAATGACAGTCTTTAGGAGCCTGAGATTGCACCCCACGATCTGTGATTTGTGAGTGCAATGCTTTACAGGCTCCTGGAGAAAAAAAATAATAAATGCACTTTTTTTTTTTATCTGAAATAAATGTGCATTTAATTTTTTATTTTGTAAAGGTGAACCTATCCTTTGAAAGTGTAGGGATGTTTGAACTCGCCAATATTCATGTATTGTGTTTTACAATACTGTCGGTTATGATCAGATAACCGTAATAAAAGAACCACTTTTGTAGATTGCAATTATTACTTATGTTTTAGGGCCCATACCCAATGGATCATCGTACCTAAAATTGGGTACCCTGCGGTGCCATACATTTTGAACACGCCTCAACTGCAACACCCTTGCATTGGCCCTTTGCATGTCACTGGCTCCAATGTTGCCCCGCTTTGTCATTTACTTGAAGGCCTACACTACAGTATACACCCATGCAAAGGGCTGTGTTTGTCTGCACAGGTGTTCTGTGAATCCCCATGCAGCCTTTGCTCCCAATTTGGCAGCCGTTTGGGTGTGGGTGCATGGCCACGAAAGCATACCGTCTACATTCAGGGCTGTGCATCCACACCCGCACAGCTGTCAAATGGGATTCTCCTCTGCATCCCCTTGCAGGCAAAGACAGCCCTGGCATGGGTGTGTGCTCATGTGAGGCTTAAGTCTTAATCCAGGAGCAAGTATGCAGGTTTGGAAGGTCAGAGTTAAATCGTTATCTGTATGATTGATTGTCCCCAGTTATTGATGGAAAGTATTCAAGCAAGAGGAACAGAATGCCAGCCTGGTAACTAGAATTTAAAGAACTAAGCACAGGTGGCCTCCATGGGTTTCTCTAGAAAGGTTCCTTTAACATTGAAGGCTATATGTATAATAAGGCACTGCTAATTCAGAACCCTGTGGATCAGGTACATAATTACTATTTTACAGACTTGTTGATCTCATTGCTTCACCTTACAATATGAGATTTATCAAGGTGATGTAGATCTGATACAAGTCCAGCCTGCTGTAGCTTTACTTGGCTATAGCTTGGACAGAACAAAATGTGCCCCAACCGTGTCAATGAGCCCTAAATGAGCCAAGCATCATCTATGTATCTGGTTGGTGAAATACTGACTTAACAGGTTCATTTACTGTCATATTTTTATTCTCCTCTGTTGTTTAATGCATGTAAAATAGAAGGAAGATGGCAGCTCTCTTGCTTTTGTTCTTTGTCTTTGTTTTCTTTTATGGTTAAAATTTCAATCATATTTTTTTAACTCCTTGGAAGCCGGTTGGGGTTGTTGCACAATGAAAACTAATAAAAAAGGTTATTCTGACTCTCAGGATCAACTTAATAAGCTATTGTACTTTTCAGCAAATGTACTTTGTATGGATCTGGAAGGTTTGTTTAGATAGTACAGAAACACATGCTGAACTGTATTCAAATGTGAATTTTACAAATTTGGACATTCCTTTTTTTTTTTTTTTTTTCTTTTTTTTTTTTTGTGTGTGCGACAGACAAGCATATTCCAAAGAGTTAAATTGTATTCCGTAATGTGAAATTAAGTAGCTCTAACTGTATTTTACTTGACAGCTATGCTATGGCATATAATTATTTTTCTTGAAGTCTTAAATATTCATTAGCCCCATGATTCCCTTGCTACTGATAACACTCTGTTGGATTTTATATACTGGAAGATTGTTGGCTGTTCTATTGCTTTTTTTTTTTCCCTATGCATAATTGAACCTCAGCTAATCAGTATTACTCTCTAGATTCCTGTCCTTTCCACATTTCAAATTCCTAAGTCTTGCTTCCACTTAGGCATTTGTCCTCCACTGGCCCTGCTTGCTGGCAATTGTGCTGTCCTATTTTTATGCAGATTGTGATATAATCTTATTTTCTTTGGATCAAAGCTGGACTGAAAATCGTATTGTATAATTATTTTTGTGACATTCTTAATGTTATTTGGTACTTGTTAAGTTGTAAATAACGGCTACTGCTTGTTTTATTTCAGTCTCTACTACCTCAGGTGTCCTATAGTGTTTTTTTTTTTTTTTCTTCTTCTACCAAAGTTGACTTTTCACAATGAGACTATACTTGCTGTAAGATTGATTCCTAAGACTTCCAGGGCTCAAGGGCTAATTTCTCTTTAGCACCTTTAACTGTGCAAGCAATTGTTGCGGAAATCTCTGGGTTAAGAAAAAATTGGCTTAATTGTATCCTGTGTTATTTTAAATATATCAAGATATTTTAATTATTAAAGGTTTTTAACCCATGAACCGATTTTATAGTATAATTTGTACCTATTTTGGTGTTTTTGTCTTTATAGTAAATAAAAGATTTTCAACAAATCCTGTGCTTTCTTTGTTTTGTCTTCAGGATTCGTTATTGGGCCTCATTCACACAGTTTACTACAGCATGCACCCCCTACGAGGGTCTGTATGGGGATGCGCAGGTATTCCGTGCACAGGCAGTCCCATTTATGTCAATTGGGACGCAGGGGCTGCACGGACACAGCCGCTGCTCCCAAAATGACAGCTGTAAGGGTGCATGGTCCCGAACGCACACTGCCTGTTTTGGGGCCATGCACCCACATAGCTGTCAAATTGGGAGCCTCTCTGGGAAAACCTAGCCCTTGCACAGGTGTAGCACTGTAGTACTCCCATGTGAACAAAGCCTTAGAGCAGCGGTCACTAAATGGCAGACTGTGGTCCAGAACTGGACTGATTGACAGTCCTGCCTGGACTGCAGTAATGCCACTGCTGGGTGTCCTGTCCCGGGCTTCCTGCCTGGCCACCGATGTCATCCTCCCAGAGGGCAGGGGAGGAGCTGCAGATTGGGACTGGGGGGGGGGGGAGCTAATCAAGTTTATCTTGACAAGCGGATGATTACCTGCCTTGTTAATATAGAAAGACTTCCACTCTGTCCCCTCCATAGATGTTAATTTAAGACCCCTGCCTTAGAGTAATGCCCTGGAACAAAACTGGTGAATTTTGTGTATGCAATGCTAAAAACTGTTATTGCAGGAACTGTCCGCTAAACTAGCTTTAGCACCATGTGATTTCCCTGCAGTTCCCGTGCCCACAAATGCGCTGCAGTTTGAGATACATGGTGGTACCATTAAGAATGAATGGCAGCCCTGCGCGTTTTAAAACAGTAGTGAGTTTTGGTTTCGGGAATCGCTGCGATAGCCGCAATAGTGTGAACCAGGCCTTACACCAGAGAAGCTCAGGCAACCATTATGTACAAAAGAATGGCAGCTTTGTATTTCTCGTTACAGGTGTTTTTTAAATGTGTAGCTTACAATATAGGCAAATCAATAAGGGAATAAAGTGCAAACACCCTTAATATCGACATAACGTATAAGGAATTAAAAAAAAAAAAAAAAAAACATTCTTAATCAATGGTATATATGATCTAAGAGGAGTGCAAAGTACATAATTTTCCAGAATAGTGATGTGTGGAAAAACGATCTTAATGATCTAAAAAAAAATACAAAGATTGTCCACAATAGTGATAAGTGAAGTAAACAATCTTAATGGTGACATCCATCTTCCATCACCAAACACGCTGTGCATCCACCACCAGCTGTAGAGGCTGCTTGCCAGCTCCTGGTGACCCTTTGTTATAGGGGGTCAATGTACACCCATGGTTTAACACCCATCTGGGGCCTTTGTCTGCGTCTCTGCACCGCTCCGCAAGGCTCCTGGTGACCCCTCATCAAGGAGCTCGATGTACGCCTGTGGTTTTAACACCCAACTGGGTCCTTTTGTCCGTGTCTCAGCACTGCTCCGCAAAGCATATGTGTATCAAAGGGAGATAGGAGGCCTTCACTGGTGTGTTTTTCTGGAAGCTAAAATGGCACTGTACTGGAATGTGTGGGTGAAACTTCCTGTTTCTCGTATCTCTGCTTTCTCCTCCTGTAATCCTGTTTCCTTGTTGGTACATGAGTACTACAACACACCCTGCTGGCTCCTTTTGTTGCTTCTCCCTCTCAGTCTGAGCTCAGCTGTACAGTTGACTCTCTGCAGACCACGTCCTTTTTTTTGGAAGTGGTGTGCAGAGAGTCAACTGTACAGCTGAGCTCAGACTGTGAGAGGGAGCCTTGCGGTGCTGAGACGCAGACAATGACCCCAGCTGGGTGTTAAACCACAGGTGTACATTGACCCCCTATAACAAGGGGTCACCTGGAGCTGGTAAGCAGCCTCTACAGCTGGTGGTGGATGCACAATGTGTTTGGTGATGGAAGATGGATTATGTCACCATTAAGATCGTTTACTTCACTTTTCACGATTGTGGACATTTTTTTATTTTTTTTTTTAGATCGTTTTTTTTCACACATCACTATTGTGGAAAGTTATGTACTTTGCACTCCTCTTAGATCATATATACCATTGATTTTGATTAAGAGTTTTTTTATTTTATTTTTTTAATTCATTATACCATATGTGGATATTACGGGTATTTGCACTTTATTCCCTTTATTGATTCTTGATTTGCTATTAAGTGCGATTTTTACCATTTTTTTCCATTATTGCTTGGGTGTAGAATTGCTGCTTTAATTTTAATAACATTTTTTTAGATGTTCTTTAGCGCAGTTTTTTTTTTTTTTTTTTTTTTTTTTTTTTTTTTTTTTACAATATAGGCAACCTGTTCATTCCATTAAGTGGTAATCTGTCACTGTTAATAACTGCAGGGGATTAGTAAAGTGAGCTACTTGGTGACTGTCATACAGAGGGTCAGGTGTGATCTGTAGCACAGCCTGTAAAAGATGAGTATCTATGCTCGTCTTTACAGTGGCTTGAGTGTTTACACTTTTGAGCTTTGCTGATCCCCGGCCACTGCAAGTATTCTAGAATTTGGGCAAGTCAAATACCTGCTTCGCATGCTGTTGGCTTCTCTTGATAGTTTGTAGTGACATTCAAGCCAGCAAAAGGAAATACATTATGCAACAGCAGAACACCTGCAAGTGTGGATTGCCTGCAGTGACCAACAAAGCGCCAGAGTTTAAAGACTTGGTCCACCGAAAAGGCAATTATCGTTACCGTATATACTCTAGTATAAGCCGAGTTTTTCATCACATTTTTTTGTGCTGAAAGTGCCCCCGTCGGCTTATACTGGAGTCGAGCACTTTTCTGCAGCATTTTCTGACCCGACTTTGGGGCCTCGTATCTCGGGGGCCACTTGGTGCTAGGAACCCCAAATTTGGTGTGCAAACCCAGTGGAACTACAATATATCCAAATTAGGGGTTTCTAGCACCAAGTGGCCCCAAAGTCGGTTCGGAAAATGTCATTCTCTGCTGCAGAAAAGTGCTTGACATTTTCTGACCCAAATTTGGGGCCTCGTATCTCGGGGGTCACTTAGTCCTAGGAACCCCAAATTTGGTGTGCAAACCCAGTGGAACGATCACTATAACATATCCAGGTTTCTAGCACCAAGTGGCCCCCAAGATACGGGGCCCCAAAGTCGGTCAACTGTGTCCATCTGCAGCAATGTCATTTCGGGACCCTTTGGGTCCAGAGACCCCAAATTTTAGCTGCAGCTAGGGAGCATCTAGGAACCCTTGTTCAGGGGACCTATGGCTGCAAATGGGCACAGTGAGGCTGCAAATGGGCATTGTTGACCCTCTTTTCCACTTACAGTTGCTGCGCATTTCTCACCCTAGGCTTATACTCGAGTCAATACGTTTTCCCATTTTTTTGTGGCAAATTTAGGTGCCTCTACTTATATTTGGGTCAGCTTATACTCGAGTATATACGGTACTTCTATTTTGCTGGCTGACCTTTTCAAGCAGCCCTTTGGTGAAGGGGTAATTTTCTAAAAACATCCATGTAACCAAAGATTTATTGGAGTCTAGAAAGGAATAAAGATTTGTGCCTCCATGGAAGACCTTTAGTGATGCTGCTGCTCTTCCTAGGCCTTATACAAAGATTGATGCAAGGATATACAGTGTACAATTCTCAGGCAGATGACAGCCAAATGCGCCATACACACTATTAGATTTTCTGCAGATTTTTGTCTTCAGATTTAACAAAACCATATAATAGGAAGTCAAAAGCGTTTCAATGTGTATGTAATCCGGCAGGCCCTTGCACTACATGGTTTTGGTATATCTGAAGACAAAAATCTGTAGAAAATCTGATGGTGTGTATGGGGCTTTAGAGTGTCAGCTAAAGATGTGGCACTTAGGCTGGCCATACACTGTTTGAATCTCAGCCGGGTCCTGCTGAACTGGTTAATGGGCAGGCTGAATGTACCAGGTTGATCAATCGATCAACTTGGGTGCAACCAGCCTGCTGGATTCTCGTGTGCTGCTATAGCCGCTAGCAATTAATCACCGTCTTCTCCCATCAGGAATGGCTGCCCCCTGCTGGGAGAAGACAATGGCCCAGCAGGAGGGATTCCTGCATCAACACTGTTGATGGGGGAATTTAGCTAATTTTAGAAATTTGCTCTGTGTATGGCCGGCCTTAATCTGTGTTCCAGTCTATATTAGAAAAAATAATGAACAATAGTGGTGGTCATGGAGGTCAAACGACAAATAAAACAGAAGTTTGAAAAATGTCAGCAGATCCTTTGCTGTTACCCTCAGATTCAAATTGACTTACATATTAGACTGCACCCTAGCCACCAGTGTTGGTCATCTTACTTTAAAAAAGTAATTAGTTAAGTTACAAATTACTTCTCCCAAAAAGTAATTGCGTTAGTAACTCTGTTACTACATTGGAAAAGTAATTAGTTACGCAGCAAAGTAACTGACTTTTTTTTTTTTTTTTATATTCTATACGTGTAACTAAGGGGCGGGTCTAGTATTACTGTAAGCAAGGGGCGCATTTATTATTATTATTATATATTGTGTAACCAAGGGGCTGCTCTATTATTACTCTAACCAAGGGGCAGATCTGTTATAGTGTGTAAGCAAGGGGTGGGTCTATTATTATTATATCGTGTAAGGGGCGGATGGCTACAGAAGAGGGCGAATGTTAAATTAATGGGCAGAGCTCGATATATAACAATAATAATAAATGCGCCCCTTAGTTACAGTAATACTAGACCCACCCCTTAGTTACACGATAGACGCCCTTTGCAGAGTAGCACGAGCATCGGGAGCGTATGGCATTGCCTCGTACAATTACATGTTAACTGCGCCTGCACGGTGTAGAGTTCACTCAGAGCTGTTTAGGTTCTGCAATTTTCGTAAGCTCCGTAGTCCTTCGTACTACGCAAGCCCTGCGCCTGCGCACAACAGGGGGTCCTTATCCGGCAGGGGAACTTTTTTTGGCAGGACACCGGAATTACACTACTGCCATCTAGTGGCAGTAGATGCAATTGAGGTAACTCCGCCCAAGTAATGGGAACTGCGTTACCATGAGGGGAAAAGTAATCGGTTAGATTACTCGTTACCCTCTAAAGTAACTGCGTTATGTAACTCCGTTTTTTTTAACTCAGTTACTTACATCACTGCTAGCCACAATTGTTGAAACTTCTGAGGAGGGCTGTTTACCTTCCCACAACAGTCTAAACTGCACTATATTACCAAAAGTATTGGGACGCCTGCCTTTACACACGATAGAACACCTTTGGGATAAATTAGAGCAGAGACTGCGAGCCAGGCCTTGGATTCCAGCTGCTGCTACATCACTTACCTCGGATCGATGCTTCCTTCTCTCCCTGGTACATTCAGGGCTCCCTGTCCACCCCACTGCCTCATGGATGGGTGCGTGTCCCAATCCTTGCCTCTTTATCACACCAGGAGCCTATAATACACATTGTGCTGCGAAGGCTTGGTGGAACCTGGAACTTCCATGTAAACATCATGGTGCTTGTCATTTGTCCTCTTGATTGCAGAGTAGTGTTACTACCAATTTTACTTAAAAAAGTGTTTTATTCTTCTCTTTGGACTGGAGTTGGATCATCCCTGTATGTACAATGCCAAAGGGTTTGTCTACAGAACTTTAGTGTGCTGCCTCTTCTCTTTTTTCCATTTTGCTGAAGCCAGAGCCCCTGAATAGCAGTAGATCATAAAGTGGAATGTAACCTACTAAACTGGTGCTTTAAAAAAAAAAAAAAAAAAGCTGTTGCATTTCTAGAATGCTGGGATTTGCTAACTGTCACATTTGCTTTGTGTCCTCAACCAACCAAACTGTCAAACCATCAAATGGCTGGAGTCCTAACTGATCACATGTGCAGCACCATGGTAGTTACAGATCAATCAGAAGCACATTCCTTGGCTGTAAAGTATAGGAGGGTTTAATTCTGCTTTAACATTGTCAGCAGATTGGCCTCTATAAATTGGGCAGTGCCTAAGAATAGTGAGCAACTGCGGAGCAGGGTGAGACAGTATTACTGGATTTTAACTTCTTCAGATCCGTGATATAGGCAAACGACGGCTACATCGCAGACCTACTTTGCTGGGAGTACGTCAGTAGATGTCCTTCCGTGCCTGAGCGGCCTGCGCGCCCCCTGCAGATCGGAGTAAGGGGTCGATCCCGACCCCTTTTACCACATGATCAGCTGTCAGCCAGTGAGATGACATATCATCACCGGCGGCTCTCAAAGGGACATCAGTCCCGATCAAGGATAGCTCCTGCCAGCTCATCTGTGCCCACCTATCAGTGTCACCAATCAGTGCCATCTTATCAGTGGCCATCAGTGCCTCCTTATCTGTCCCCATCAGTGCTGCCTTATTTGTGCCCATCAGTGCCACCTCATCAGCACATATCAATGAAGGAGAAAAATTACCTGATAGAAAATGTTATAACAAACTATGAAACATGATTTTTTTTTTCCATATTTTTTTGTTTGTTTAGCAAAAATTAAAAACCCCAGCTGTGATTAAATACCACCAAAAGAAAGCTTTATTTGTGTGAAAAAAATTATAAAAATTTTGTTTGGGTACAGTGTTGTATGACCGCGCAATTGTCATTCAAAGTGCGTCAGCGCTGAGCGCTAAAAAATTGGTCTGGGCAGGAGGGGGGTTTAGGTGCCCAGTAAGCAAGTGGTTAAACAGTATAGACACTTATTTTTAATGATTTACATAGCTATACCTGCAAGCGGCCAGCCTGAAGTGATTTAGCAGTATTTATTTGCTGACTAAAGTTTCACTTTAAAGCGGTAGTAAAAAAAATGGCATAATATGGTAGTATGCATTGCATGCTAGCACATTATTAAATGCTTACCTTAGAACGAAGCCCTCCAGCGGCGCTGACGGGGCTTAAATCTTCACCCATTCTTCCAGGTTTGCATGCTTTTACCGTCTGAGTGACCGAGCTCTGATTACGTCACTCCTGCGCATGTACCTAGGCGTCACGGCTGCGGCACAGAGCATTAAAGGGACGGCACAGGTATGCCATCCCTTCAGAGTGGATATCTCCTAAACACTGCAAGTTCAAGAGATATTCACTTTACCTACAGGTAAACCTTATTATAGGCTTACCTGTAGGTACAAGTTAAAAAAAAAAATAATCTTTACTTCCACTTTAAAGTCAAAAGATTGTTTCCATTATAATAGTTGGGGGAAAAAAGCGTTTACTTGCTTTCTGCAGATCCTCCATTTAGGTAATATTGAGGAGGAGGGACCAGCAGAAAACCTCTGATTCTGTCTGTGTGCAAATGCATTATGAGACATGCAATCCCGCTGTGGGCATGTGGATAGATTGTGTGCCTGACCAGATATTGTAATTGATACATTGGTTATATGCTCACCAATCCTAATGTCTAAAGTGTGGGTGGTTCTATCAATATCCTGCAGTGCACAAGGGTACTGCAGTAATTACCAATATACAAATAGGCTTTAAAGCTCTGTAGGCATTTTGCCTCTTGCTTTTAGTTATAATAGTGAAAATGGGATGTTATTTTATTTTTCTGCCACTAGATGGTGTAGTGTTATATTTTAAATTGTATCTCTGTGGGCAATATTGCCTCTTGCTTTTAGTTATATTAGTGAAAATTAGATGCTATTTTAATTTTTCACCACTAGATGGTGTAGTGTTATATTTTACATTTTATCTCTGTAGACAATATTGCCTCTTGCTTTTAGTTATACAGTAAACCCCCGGTATATCGCGGTTCAGTTTTTGCGGTCCCGGTATATCGCGGTATTTTAATTAGGACCTGTTATTCTGATATTGTGGTAATATTTCGCCATTTTCGCAGTTATGTACTCTATTTTTTACTGTACTGTACTGTTAAGACAATATTTTTGTGTTTTAAAAATCCTCTTGATCTCTCTCTCTATCTTTAATGTGTTTCTATTGCATAAAAGTGTGTTTAAAGACCTTTAAATGCTATTAAAAAATTAACAAAACATGCCTAGGGTGTATTTAAATAGGGTCTTTCTATTTTGCGGTTTTTCACTTTTTGCGGGTGGGTCCGGAACATAACCCCAGCGATGGAGGGGGGTTTACTGTAATAGTGAAAATGGGATGCTATTTACATTTTTTGCCACTAGATGGTGTAGTGTTATATTTTACCTCTGTAGGCAATATTGCCTCTTGCTTTTAGTTATAATAGTGAAAATGGAATGTTATTTAAATTTTCTGCCACTAGATGGTGTAATTATATTTAAAATTTTATCTCTGTAGGCAATATTGCCTCTTGCTTTTAGTTATAATAGGGAAAATTTGATGTTATTTTCATTTTCTGCCACTAGATGGTGTGGTTTTATATTTTCCATTTTTTTTCTGTAGGCAATATTGCCTTTTGCTTTTAGTTATAATAGGGAAAATATGATGTTATTTTAACTTTTCGCCACTAGATGGTGTGGTTTTATATTTTCCATTTTTTCTCTGTAGGCAATATTGCCTTTTGCTTTTAGTTATAATAGGGAAAATTAGATGTTATTTTAATTTTCTGCCACTAGATGGTGTGGTTTTATATTTTCCATTTTTTCTCTGTAGGCAATATTGCCTTTTGCTTTTAGTTATAATAGGGAAAATGGGATATTATTTTAATTTTCCACCACTAGATGGTGTAGTGTTATATTTTCAATTTTAACTCTGTAGGCAATATTGCCTCTTCCTTTTAGTTATAATAGGAAAAATGAGATGTTATTTTAATTTTTTGCCACTAGATGGTGTGGTGTTATATTTTACATTTTTTAGTTATATGAATGAGATGGCAATTCTGCAATTTCTGTAATCATGTAATATTTCAGTTGATGTATTTGAAGAAAGATTATTTCACATTGAAAGAAGCTAAAATGGTGCTATTATGGTACAAGACCAGAAATCAGTAGTGGTTTCCTCCTTCGCCTATCTGTTCCGGTATATAATGCGTTCCACTGTGGTCAGATCTCGTGTTTCTGTTTCCCCCTGATGAGAGCAGCTGTGACAAAATGCATAGGGCAGGGCACATGCTCTGACATTACCACGCATGCAGGAGAGCAGCACGTTACCATGTCAATAATATAATAACAAATCTGCACTGTGCTCAGAAAAATTAGTGGATAGCTATATGGCTGCCAGCACACATGGCTGATATACAAAACTCAAAATTAATAAAATAAACAAACAGTGCAGTGCACACAGTTATATATAACAATAATAAAGTGCAATCGTACAAAAAAGAGCAAACATTGTCCTAGAAGACTTTATAAATGAAAAGTCCCAAACAGTATTTCCAATGTGAAACATGGGAAAATGAATCTTCCACCACCTTCTTAGATCACGCCACTCTTTTAGGTGTCGGAAACAACACCAACCACCACCTCCTTGTCAAATTGAAACTCGCCAGACATAGATTCTTTAAACAGCATCAAATGCTTGGGTTATATTAAGGATCCTTCCAGGTGCGCCAGCCTCAAGCCTCCTCCAATTAATGGCAAGCAGGATCAGTCCCAGCTCTGACCAATAAAGCTCACCAGGAGCCAGTAAGGATTGCCAATAATGCATGTTTTATTTTTTATTACCACTTTCCGCTCTGCTCCTGCAGATATACTGCGCCAGGCAGTCTCAGTCACGAATATCTGTGAATGTGATTGAGCCTCTTCCAGTTTAGGAGCGTGCAGCACACCCCTCTTGTGACCGCTATGTCCATTGGACACAGCAGGTTACTGGTATCTGAGTATCACGTGATTGCTATGATTGGTCACAGCAGTCACATGATAACAATGTAAACAACCTGTCATGAATGGCTTTCCATTCATGATCAGCTTGCTTAATGTTGTGATCTGCGATTGGCCCAAAGCAATCACATGGTACCTTTTTTATATATATATATATATATATATATATATATATACATACTGTAACCCAGGGCTCAAAATTTCAAGTCCTGAGCTACTAGCCAGACCTCAAGGGTTACTCGCCACCAGTTGCCCCACCCAACCCCTACCATGCCCCGCCCCTAATTCCACCCCTAAACACGGCCTCATAAATTATAACATGAAATTACCCTTAAATGTTTTATGCAAAATTAAGCAACTTTATCCATGCTCATCAATGCAGCCTCACCCGTGTCCACCAATGCAGCCTCGCCCGTGTCCACCAATGCAGCCTCGCCCGTGTCCACCAATGCAGCCTCGCCCTTGTCCACCAATGCAGCCTCGCCCTTGTCCACCAATGCAGTCTCACCCTTGTCCACCAATGCAGCCTCACCCTTGTCCACCAATGCAGCCTCACCCGTGTCCACCAATGCAACCTCACCCGTGTCCACCAATGCAACCTCACCCGTGTCCACCAATGCAGCCTCACCCGTGTCCACCAATGCAGCCTCACCCGTGTCCACCAATGCAGCCTCACCCGTGTCCACCAATGCAGCCTTACGCTTGTTCACCAATGCAGCCTCACACTTGTCCACCAATAAGGCCTCACCCTTGTCCACCAATGCAGCCTAACACTTGTCCACCAATGCTGCCTACCTGTGTCCATCATTTGAGCAGAGGAGAAGAAGAGCATTGCTGGCCGGATGATATGAGCGCAGAGGGATATTACTGGAACAGCTTTGATTTAAATTGCCGTGTGTTCCCGCCGCTCAGCGTCCCATACAGCCCCGCCCCCTGGCTAGGGAACTTTGATACACATCACTCATCGCGTGTTGGATGGGTGATGTATCTATTCTATCAAAGGGGGCGGGGCTGTGTGTGAAAGCGAGTGCAGGGAACACACAGCAATTTAAATCAAAGCCGCTGGTGATGTTCCCTGCGCTCTTATCATCCGGCCGGCTCTGTCCTCTTTCTTCTCCTCCGTGAGCGCTGGGAAAAGGACTCGCCGGCTGGCAATGCTCGCCCCCCCCTCTCTCCCAGACAGCCCTTCCTCGCCAGCCCTCAAAATTCACTCGCAAAATGCGAGCAGGCGAGTGTAAATTTTGAGGGCTGCTGTAACCAGTCAGTGTTCCTGACCAACGCCACACCAGTCATATGATGACGCTGTACTGCACTGGTGACGATATGTAAAAAGAAATTGTAAAAAGACAAATTTCATTTAACTTCTTCATTTTATGAAAAATTACAACTTCAAAAAACGAATTACCTTGGACTGTCTACTTTCCAAAAAGGGGTAATTTGGTGGGGGGGGGGGGGTATTCCTACTGTCCTGGCACTTTGAGGCCTCAAGAAATTAAATCGGCAGTCAGTACATCAGAACTGATCAATTTTTAAAAATATACAGTCCATCTGTACAGCGAAGCTCCGTCCAATCAACTTTGCTGCATTTGGCTGAATCTGGACTGACAGTATATCTCTAAACACTGCAGAATTCATCAGGCTGCTTCTGTTTTTTGTCACATTATCAGTAAACACCAATGACCCAGTGCCACTGGAACCCATGCAAGCCCATGCCATCACACTGCATCCACCTTGTTTTACAGATGGACATTGTGTGCTTTGGATCATGAGCTCTTCCAAGCCTTTTTCGCACTTTTTTCTTCCCCTCATTCTGGTACAGATTAATCTTAGATTCATTCGTCCAAAGAATGCTTTTCCAGAACTAGTCTGGCTTTTTTTAGATGTTTTTTTTGGCAGTCTAATCTGGCTTTTCTATTCTTCAGGTCTATGGGTGGTTTGCACCTTGTGGTAAACCCTCTTTCCTGGTGCCTCCATGGCAGCATACATGTGATAGAGCTCCGCCTCTACTCCGCCTTCAGGACTAGTGAATAGCATAAATTAAAGGGCATAGCCCCTCCCCCAACATTCTCCTTTTTTCCTCATTCCTCTTGACTGGTGAAGAGTAGCAGTATGTCAATACCTCTGCAGTCGGCAGCGTCCGCCGGGTTAAGCCTCTCCCGTGCGCAGTCCCTGTTCTTGGGCCGCTATTAGCGCTGATAAGACTGGGAACCCCTTCTGAGGATCTTTTGGGGTCTTGCAGAGTTTCCTCATAGGAACGCAGTCTGCTGAATTTACAGAAAAACGAATGCTGGTGATGACGGCGGGAGGATCAGATTCTCTTCCTTCTTGGTCAGGTTAGGTTTTCTTTTTGCTTCCATGTCTGCACGTTTTTTGAGCCCTGGTGGTTAAAGTTTATAGGTTTAAAAAAAAAAAATGTCCCCTTTAAGACATTTATTCCTGGTCTGCACATGTGCAGAACGGGCGTTTCCTTGCTATTCCTATTGTTTTTTCTCTAGCTTTTTTGTACTACCCTTCAGGGTTCTCACTCTCTTGCTGTGGCCTTGGTTTTGTTTCTTTTTTTTTGCCAGTAATAGGGTAGGTCCTTTTAATTAAGCTGCTCTCCCTTTTTAGCTTTAAAATGTTGGCTCCAAATTGGACTCAGGGCTGCTCTGCATATCAGGTGTATGCCCTGCAGTCCAAATTACTTCAGCATTACAGGTATGTGTTGAGCTGGCCATGCACCATGCAATTTTATTGTTCAATTTCCTTTAGGTTTGCCTTCAACTGTGTGGTACAGGGGCCTGCCTGATTGCATGCAAATTGGGGGTGATTAGATTTGACCACATATTGTATGGTTTTGGTAGATCTGAGGGAGATCTATAGACGGGGGTTGTGTAGTGTATGGCCAGCCTTATACTTTTATCTCACTCCTATTGCGTTGACTTTGTTTAAAAATTTGGTGTGCAAATAGACTCTATTTCTTTTTGCTTTCTTACTTCGCCTTCCTACAGCTGATCCTCCTGCCCATTATTTACCATGAGCCATTCGTCACAAAGCCAAGATCCTCTCATATCCAATAGGTATGTGGACCACCTGTACGTGAGTATTTAAAAAAAAAAAAAAAAGAGTGCGCCACTGACAAACTTTGTTTGTTTCAGCCCTGTTCCTTTAAAGCGGTCCAGAAAGTCCTCAAGGCGCTATGACAATGACGATAGTCCTGAGCGGAGGTCACACCCTTCTCACCATAAATCTTCTAGAAGATTCAGGATCTCATAGACGTCGTCATTCGCTTTCGCCTACACCGCAGGCGTCAAGGAAAAAAATGCTGGGCCTGTGGCGCGGTTCCACTCCCTGATAAGTTCGTCTGCAAAGACTGTCTCAGGGACTATGCAGCTAACTGGGAATTAGAAGGCCAACAGGCGGTTGACCTACTCAAACCATGAAAGACTTTTTGAACTGACGGCCATGATTGCCGCTCACCCAGTTTCACAAGCTGCTCAGGTGTTGGATTTGGATCCCGACATTCCGGGCCCATCAGCTGTTATTACTCCTTTGCCTCCATCAGGAAAAACAGCTAAACAAATCCCACCGGTAGATTCATCCGAGGAGTCCTCAGATGATACTGAACCATCTGGTTTAAATTTCTCCCTGGTTCAGCCCTTTGTACAAGCGGTGAGGAGCACCATTGCCTGGGAAGACCCGGAAGAGCCTCCTAAAAAAAATCAAAATCAAAAACCTATTTCTCATTCCTCAAGAGAAAGATCTTCTTCCCATTGATGGGGGAGATCAGGGAGATCATAGAGGATGAGTGGAACAAAACTGATAAAGTTTTCTCTAGCACGTTTATCCAAACTGTATGCACTGGCAGATTCGGATACTCAGTCCTTAAGTTCAATGACTGTGGTTGATGCGGCTGTAGTGCGTCTGGCAAAAAATGTAACGTTGCCAATGGAGGATTCAACGTCTTCAAGGATCCCCTAGATAGCTCCTTTTGAGGTCTAGATCAATACATCTATCTAGAAGCTTGCAGACCAGCCATTGCGTTGACAACCGTTTCCAATGCCATCAGGTATTGGACGGAAAATGTTGAGACAGCCCTGCACCAAGACGTTCCCAAAGATGACATAATCAAAGCTCTGGAGGAGCTTAAGTTGGCGGCGGATTTTGTGGGAGAAGCTGCAGTTGACACAATCTGGTGTTCAGCCAATTCAATGCTGCAACTCTGTTATGGCAAAGCGGGCCTTATGGCTAAAGCCTTGGACAGCCGATCTAGCATCAAAGCAGAATTGGTGCAAGATTCCCTTTGATGGAAAATCTTTGTTTGGCGAAAAACTCGACAAAGTAATCTCCAGAGTAACAGGGGGAAAATCTGGCTTACTTCCTCAGGACAGGAGGGTCCGGAGAACAAAGGCCTATTTATCACGATTCCAGAAATCAAATTCTAGAGACTTCAGGCAGTCTCGCCCCTTTAGGGACAACAAGAAATCGTGGAGAGGCACCCAGACTTTTTTTTTGGGAGCCAGAAAGAACAAGTCCCTCACTGCTCCCCAGGACGTCAGCGGGCGGAGAAGCCCCCAGTGAGAGCCCGGTTAAAAAACTTTTTCCTCACCTGGGCCTCCAAATGTCAAGACCCATGGGTCCTATCAACGATCCGGTACGGTCACTTCTGGGCTTTCTCTCAGCAGCCTCCTCACACGTCCTTCAAAGAGACACAGTTATCAGCCTCCCCACAGATGGAGACCTGTAATAGATCTGAAAAAGCTAAATCGATACATCCATCTCGAAAGCTTCAAGATGGAGTCACTCCAAACGATCATCCAAACCATACAACCAGGAGATTGATTAATCTCGATAGACCTGCAGGATGCGTACCTCCACATCCCTATTCTACCATCCTTCCAGAAATACTTAAGGTTCGTAGTGGGTCATGTCCACCTGCAATTTCAAGCTCTGCCCTTCGGGCTGTGCACCTTCCCTCGGGTGTTCACAAAAGTGTTGATATCTGTCCTGGCCCCTCTGAGAGAGAGGGGGTTAAGAATTTATCACTACCTGGACGATATCCTCTTGCTGTCAAAAAAACCCGAGCCAGCTTATAGTCCACAGGGAGATTCTTCTCCAGTCGTGGTCGGAGTTCGGGTGGCTGGTGAACCATTGGAAGAGCCAATTAGTTCCAACACAGCAGATGGTTTACTTAGGAGAAATGTTCGATACGCTCCTAGGCACAGTCTCTTTACCCCAGATGAAGATGGAGGGCATCATTCAGAAGGTATCCAAGGTCATACAGAGATCCCATCAATCAGCCTTGCAGTGTCTGAGCCTTATTGGCACGATGTCCTCGTGCATACCTCTAGTCCCATGGTCTCACTAGCAATTGAGACACTTCCAGACGGGATTCTTAATACAATGGAGACGGCAACATCTGTCTCAGACAATCTGTTTAACAACGCTAATGAGCAGGAGTCTACACTGGTGGATGAATCCAGAGAATCTCTCCCGGTTCTATCATTTGGGTTCCCACTCATGGACCACAATTACGTCAGATGCGAGTGGCCAGGGGTGGGGTGCCCATTGCAGAGAATTCAGGGAAGATGGTCCTTTCCCACCAGAGGGATAGTGTCCAACGTCCTAGAAATGAGGGCAGCATTTCTAGCCTTAACCTCTTTTGCATCTAAGGTCAAGGGACAGAGAGTACTTCTATGTTTGGACACCAAGGCGGCGGTCTCGTACCTTCAGAAACAAGGGGGCACCCACAGCAAGACACTTTTGAGGGAAGTGGAACCTGTAATGCTCTGGGCAGAGAGGAACCTGGTAGACCTCAGGGCAATGTATCTCCCAGGCAAGATGAACACAGAGGCAGATGTCTTATCGAGGAGGTTTGGGGACAACGAGTGGTCCCTACATCCCCATGTGTTCAACCAAATCTCCAATCTATGGCAGACCCCACTGGTGGATCTTTTTGCTACGCAGGAGAATTGCAAAATCAGGAGATTCTTCTCTTGCCTTCCACATCCACAGGCGGAAGTAGTAGATGCGCTATCTTGTGCTTGGACCTTCAAGACAGGTTACACCTCTCCTCCTCGCCCACTCATTTCAAGGTTTCTCCTCAGATTCCTGAACGAACCAGTCCAAGTGCTAGCAGTGCTACCCTATTGGTCGAAGAGACCGTGGTTTCCACTAGCCATGCATCTCAGTGTGGATCCACTGATCAGAATTCCTCCCTTTCTGCAGTTGTTTACCCAGGGCAGGCTGGACCATCCAGACCCACAGAAGCTGGATCTTTGTGTATGGAAGTTGAAAGGAGGAGGTTTGAATCGTTAGGCTGTTCCCAAGAGGTCATATCCACCCTGTTGAAAGCTAGGAAGCGTACAACCAACACAATCTATGCAAGAATTTGGGACAAGTTCTTATCCTATGCCCCAGGAAAAGGATTTGATCCTATCTCTCTTTCCACTGCTGATGTTCTGAGTTTTCTGCAAACTGGTCTCGATTTGGGGCTCAGCCAGAGTTCCCTCAAGGTACAAGTTTCCGCAATTTCTGCAGCAACTAACACCAGGGGGGCAGAAGACCCTCTAGTGGTTACGTTCCTCAGGGGAGTATTGAAGATGTGTCCCCTATCCAGACATTCCTTTCCAAAGTGGGATCCTTCTCTAATATTGGAAGTCCTATCCACTCATCCGTTTGTACCGGTTGAAGAGGTCTCAATTTGGAACTTGACTATAAAAACAACTTTTCTGTTGGCTATTACATCCGACAGGAGGATTTTGGAAATCCACTCCCTGGGCATTGGGGATGATCACATATCCCTTTTTTCCAGATAGGGTAGAACTTCGCCCTCTCAGAGGTTTTACACCCAAGGTCACCTCAACGGCAAACCTATCAGAACCATGGGCGTTACCAGTTTTCATGGACTCAGAATCAAACTCTTGTCATGAGTTAGACCTATCCAAAGTTCTCAGGGCCTACTTGGAAGCCACAGCAAGTTTAAGGAACTCTGAAAGATTATTCATCATCCCATGGGGTAAGAATAGAGGAAAGGAAGCTTCTACCAGAACCTTGGCATTCTGGGTTGTCAAGCTAATCCAGAAAGGTTACAGGGTGAGGAACTTGGATCCTTCGGCTCAGGTGAATGCTCCTTCAACAAGAGCAGTATCGGCATCTTGGGCAGCGAGGGCAAATGTTTCTCTTGAAACATTAGGCTTGGTCTTCCCGACACACGTTCCTCAAACATTATCGTATTGATCCTGGGGCTCTTACAACCGTAGAGTTCGGGAGAAAAGCGCTTCATGCTGCTATGTCTGTGTTTGATTAAAGTTTATTTTTTGTTAAAGCATTAAACCCACCCATGTGAGCTAGTTATTTATCACATGTATGCTGCCATGGAGGCACCAGGAAAACGGAAAATTGTATCATACTTACCGTAATTTTCCTTTCCTGGTGCCAATCCATGGCAGCATAAACTCCCACCCTCGGTATTCTATATTACGAAGAATGTTGGGGGAGGGGCTATGCCCTTTAATTTATGCTATTCACTAGTCCTGAAGGCGGAGTAAAGGCGGAGCTCTATCACATGTATGCTGCCATGGATTGGCACCAGGAAAGGAAAATTACAGTAAGTATGATACAATTTTCAGTTTTATTTGCTCTCATTAAGTTTTCTCTTGATTGTAGACTTTGACAATGATTCGCCCACCTCCTGGGGGAGTGTCCTTCACTTGTCTGGATGTTGTGAATGGGTTTTTCTTTACCATAGAGAGGATCCTGCGATCATCCACCACCGTTGTCTTCCGTGGATGTCCAGGCCTTTTTATGTTGCTGAGCTCACCAGTGCGTTCTTCTTTCCTCATAATGTACCAAACTGTTGATTTGGCCACTCCTAATATAGCTGCTATCTCTCTGATGGATTTGTTTCATTTTTGAAGCCTTGTCCACCAATGCAGTCTCACCCGTGTCCACCAATTCAGCCTCACCCGTGTCCACCAATGCAGCCTCACCCGTGTCCACCAATGCAGCCTCACCCATGTCCACCAATGCAGCCTCACTCGTGCGAGTTTCACTTGCATGGACAGCTCCTTTGAACGCATAATGTAGGTTCACAGCAATAGATTCCAAATGCAAATATCACACTTAGAATCAACTCCAGACCTTGTACCTGCTTAATTGGTGAAGAAATAACAAAGGAGTAGCCCACACCTGGCCATGAAACAGCTTTTGATCCAATTGTCCAATTACATTTGGTCCCTTGAAAAAGAGGGGATGGCTATTCTTAAGAGCTGTAATTCCTAAACCCTTCCTCCGATTTAGCTGTACATACCCTCAAACTAAACCCGAGAGTTTATATATTATACAACTATAGCTTAAATATGTTTTGGTAAATACCTGAAACAATCTAAAAAAAATGTGCCTTTGCCAAAATATATATGGACCTAACTGTATACTATACAGGGACCACGGCTATGGAACGCTCTACCAACTGACATCCGCATGGAAGAAAACCATCAGGCCTTCAGGAAGAAACTCAAGACCTACCTCTTCTAGAAGCTCGACAACCAAACGCCAATACAGCGCCTTGAGGCGATTCAGTTCGCATTGTAGCGCTATACAAGTTATTCATTCATTCATTCATATACTATAGTTTGTAGACACTATAACTTTCACACAAACCAATTAATAGACATTTTTTTTTTTTACCAAAGACATGTAGCAGAATACACTTTGGCCTAAATTTATAAAGAAATTTGAAATTATTGGATATGTTTTATAACAGAAATTCGAATAAAATTTTTTTTTTTTTTTCAACATTTTCTTGTCTTTTTTTTCATTTATATAATAGAAAACATAGTGGTGATCAAACACCACCAAAAGAAAGCTCTATTTGTGTGAAAAAAAAGATACAAATTTAATTTGCGTACAGTGTTGCATGACTGTGCAATTGCCAGTTAAAGTAGCTACTTACTATTATCACTGAAAGTAAAAGAAAATCCCTAATTTTGAGTTGACACCAGAACAGGATTAGAGGGGAAATCTCCTCTCACTTCCTTTTGTGCCTATGGGACAAGTAAAATCTCACCAATCAGACACAAGGCAGGAAGGGTCAGTATGGCATATGGAAGGCAGGAATAATCACTATGGCACATGGAAGGCAGGAAGAATCACTATGGCACATGGAAGGCAGGAAGGATCACTATGGCACATGGAAGGCAGGAAGGATCACTATGGCACATGGAAGGCAGGAGGGATCACTATGGCACATGGGAAGCAGAAAGAAAGGATCACTATGGCATATGGAAGGCAGGAATAATCACTATGGCACATGGAAGGCAGGAAGAATCACTATGGCACATGGAAGGCAGGAAGGATCACTATGGCACATGGAAGGCAGGAGGGATCACTATGGCACATGGGAAGCAGAAAGAAAGGATCACTATGGCACATGGAAAGCACGAAGGATCACTTTGACACATGGAAGGCAGCAAGGATCATTATGGTACATGGAAGGCAGGAAGGATCACTATGGCACATGGAAGGAGGGAAGGATCACTATGGCACAAGGTTTCCTCGGCCGAACACTGCGTCTCCGATCCTCAACGTTGCCCGTTTTCTTTGTGCTCCTTCAAAAGAGCTTGACCAGCGCACCTTGAAACCCCAGTCTGCTTTGAAATCTTTGCCAGGGGGTGACCTTGCTGATGCAGTCGAACTACCTTGTGGCTTGTTGCTGTGCTCAGTCTTGCCATGATGTAAGGCCTGGGACTTGAAACTGTCTTCTACAACCTCACCTTAGTAGCAGACTTTAGCTGTGCTTCTTGGGCGACCGCAAGTAGGGGCAAGGGGGGTTAAGCCTCCTACGCAGCTGTTTCTGTGTCAGTTAATGACTGTGTTTCAGCCTACATATATGTTAATGATCATTTGCCCCTGCTTGGTATAATTTGGTTAATCACACGCCTGACTCTAATCCAACAAAATCCCTGACCAAGCCAAAGGGTAGTCACGCCAAACATTGATTTGATGTCGATTTTTCTTCTGTTCGCTGACTTTAAGCTTCACCCACTTTTAAGCCTCCTACGCAGCTGTTTCTGTGTCAGTTAATGACTGTGTTTCAGCCTACATATATGTTAATGATCATTTGCCCCTGCTTGGTATAATTTGGTTAATCACACGCCTGACTCTAATCCAACAAAATCCCTGACTTTGTGCAAGTGTAAAAATCGATGCCGGTTTGAAGCCAAAGGGTAGTCACGCCAAACATTGATTTGATGTCGATTTTTCTTCTGTTCGCTGACTTTTTAGAAATTGATGAAAAAAACACAATAACATTTGGAAGCATTCTTACTTTACAGTATTTCTTCACACATGCCTTAAACTCTTGCACAGAGCTTTATACCCTTTAGGCATCGCCGCAGAGGTTTAAGGGTGCAGGGAATTCTAAATGTTTTTGGCAGATGTAACTGTTCACACTGATGAAATTTAGCTGCGCGCTTAGATGTTTGCCTTGAGTTCTTACTATGTTTTTTTACAAGCGTTCAGCCATTTCATACTGACACAAGTGAGAGTTAACATCCTGACTGGTGAGCAGGTCAGCGAGTGAGTTAGAGCGGGGGGTGGCGTGCTAGAGTGACGATTCCAACTCATACTTACCTGGCAGGGGAGACACCATGATCACGAAGGTGGTTCTCCCAGGGCGAGGCTCGGCCATTGCACTCCGGCTGTGCTGACCCCTGCGATTTCCTCAAATGCAGGAAACTCGACTGCATAATTTGTGGTAGTGGGGGACTGCGTTCGCGCTATCCCCTGATCATTCCTGGTTAAAAACAGCTTTCAAAAAAGAAACAAGAAATAGAAGTGTTAATAGTTTTTATCAATTAACAAAATGGAAAGTCAATGAACAGAAGAGAAATCCAAATCAAATCAATATTTGGTGTCGCCACCCTTTTGCCTTCAATACGGCATAATTTCTTCTAGGTACGCCCAGCGCTTGTTATCGAAGGAATCGGCAGACAGGTTGTTCCAAACATCTTGGAGAACCAACGCCAGATCTTCTGTGGATGTAGGTTTCCTCACATCCTTGCCTCTTTAATTTTCCTCTAATCCCAGACAGACTCGATGATGATGAGATCGGGGCTTTGTGGGGGCTTAACCATTACTCCCAGGACTCTTTGTTCTTCTTTACGCTGAAGATGGTTCTTAATGACATTGGCTCTATGTTTGGGGTCATTGTCCTGCTGCAGAGTAAATTTGGGGCCAATCACACGCTTCCCTGATGGTATGGCATGATGGATAAATATCTGCCTGTATTCTTCCGCATCGCGGACACCATTGATCCTGACCTAATCTCTCACTCCATTTGCTGAAATGCAACCAACCCCAGACTTGTGGGCAACCTCCGCCATGCTTCACTGTTGCCCGCAGACACTCATTTTTGTACCGCTCTCCAGCCCTTCGGCAAACAAACTGCCTCCTGCAACAGCCTAACGCTTCAAAATTCGACTCCTCAGTCCAGAGGACCCGCTGGCATTTTTTCTGCACCCCAGTTCCTATGTTTTCGTGCATACTTGTTTCCACGTCGGAGGTATGACTGTAATTCTTCCTTGAAGGCCACCTCTGGCCAGACTTCTGCGGACAGTAAATGGGTGGTATACCTGGGTCCAACTGGATTCCACCAGTTCCGTGTGCTGATGGCACTGCTGGACTTCTTCCGATGTTGAAGGGAAGTAAGCATGATGTGTCTTTCATCTGCTGCATTAGGTTTCCTCGGCCGAACACTGCGTCTCCGATCCTCAACGTTGCCCGTTTTCTTTGTGCTCCTTCAAAAGAGCTTGACCAGCGCACCTTGAAACCCCAGTCTGCTTTGAAATCTTTGCCAGGGGGTGACCTTGCTGATGCAGTCGAACTACCTTGTGGCTTGTTGCTGTGCTCAGTCTTGCCATGATGTAAGGCCTGGGACTTGAAACTGTCTTCTACAACCTCACCTTAGTAGCAGACTTTAGCTGTGCTTCACCCACTTTTAAGCCTCCTACGCAGCTGTTTCTGTGTCAGTTAATGACTGTGTTTCAGCCTACATATATGTTAATGATCATTTGCCCCTGCTTGGTATAATTTGGTTAATCACACGCCTGACTCTAATCCAACAAAATCCCTGACTTTGTGCAAGTGTAAAAATCGATGCCGGTTTGAAGCCAAAGGGTAGTCACGCCAAACATTGATTTGATGTCGATTTTTCTTCTGTTCGCTGACTTTAAGAAATTGATGAAAAAAACACAATAACATTTGGAAGCATTCTTACTTTACAGTATTTCTTCACACATGCCTTAAACTCTTGCACAGAGCTTTATACCCTTTAGGCATCGCCGCAGAGGTTTAAGGGTGCAGGGAATTCTAAATGTTTTTGGCAGATGTAACTGTTCACACTGATGAAATTTAGCTGCGCGCTTAGATGTTTGCCTTGAGTTCTTACTATGTTTCTTTACAAGCGTTCAGCCATTTCATACTGACACAAGTGAGAGTTAACATCCTGACTGGTGAGCAGGTCAGCGAGTGAGTTAGAGCAGACAGGCTTGTGAACAGTGTAGCGTTGGCGCCCTTTGATATGCAATAGGCTACGGGCTTTGTTTAGTGGAGGGACGCTACGCTGTGGCTGGGTGCTTAAGGACCCTCCCCGTATGCAAATATATGTGCTGCTGCAGTGTACTCTGGGATTTATTTTTATTTTTTATTCCTTTGTGTAGAATCCAGACATTTGGGGGAAATCTTATCTATTAGGAGTGGATTAATGACTCTTAACTGTTTTACAAGGACATGGCTGGTTTGTGGTCTAGCGCTGATTAAGATTAGTTTGTCACACGTTCCTGAAGCCTCCATAACTTGGAGGAGGCGTGCCCCGACCGGGGAGCACTAGCTCGTCAATTCCAACTCATACTTACCTGGCAGAGGAGATACCATGATCATGAAGGTGGTTCTCCCAGGGTGAGGCTCGGCCATTGCACTCCGGCTGTGCTGACCCCTGCGATTTCCTCAAATGCAGGAAACTCGACTGCATAATTTGTGGTAGTGGGGGACTGCGTTCGCGCTATCCCCTGATTATTCCTGGTTAAAAACAGCTTTCAAAAAAACACCTATTTTTGTGCTTGACAACACCCTGGCTGTTTCCCTGTGTTTTTTTTTTTACAGGCAGCCTTCTCCCTTTTACAAAGCGTTCTACGTAGCTTGCCCGCGCGCCACACTTTTCCCACTATTGCTTTGCCTATGAACAGATTTCCCTGGGTACTCGTATCCGCCGCAGGCCCCTACGCCATTCCACTCTGTAAACAGCAATGCTTAAAAGCTGATCACTGACAAACATGGTCCTCTTTTGGACATGCCCGTTCATCCCCCCCTGCATTTAGCATATGGGGTCTCCTTCTTCACCTTTGACACCCTTGCCTTAGGCGGCTCCACAACTACTTTTCTCCTCCCGTCTGCCTCTCCAGATCATTCCCGATCTTTCTGGCGCACCAAACAGCGTCCTTAAAGCAACACAGCACCCGCCAGGCACTGTTAATGTCCTCCTGTGAGTGAGTCCCACAGAATAGTCCGTTCAACACACCAAAGTGTGTGATTGCAGTCTGTGGTACAAAGTCTTTGAGATCAGGTTCCAGGACCCTCAACAGGCCCTGTGCAAAGGGACACTCCCAGAAAACATGCAAAGCAGTTTCCTCCTGGATGATGCAAAAGGGGCAGTGTCTGTATCTGCACAGGTTTCTGGCATGCATAAATGTCCTGATTGGCAACCCCCCTTGGATTGCCATCCATGCCTGTTGATGAGTCTCTTTGAAGAAACGTTCCTCCAGACCACTTTGCAAGTGGCTAAAGGGAGGCCTGGAATAGTCTTGACAATGTCTGATGCTCTGATCAACTTGTGGATAGTTTTTGGCTTCCACAAGTCGGGCTTCACTCCATGTAGCCCCAGCTCCTTATTAAACTTGAAAGTGTCCAAGTAGTACCAAGGAGTGTCCCAGTTGTAGGGGATGGAGCTGTCCCATTTGTCCCATCCGAGGGACCTCCAGAGAAGCAGGAGGAAAAAACGGGACATGGAGTTACTGCCAGAGTCTACAGTTCTGTCAACCAACGTTCTGCGGATGCAGTTACAGGCAAAGAACACCCTCAGTAAGGTGGCGATGTCGGGCACGCCCTTACCGCCCTTGAGAGGTTCCTTGAACATAACCACCCTCTTCACTCTGTCCATTTTGGAGCTCCAGATGAAGTGAAACACCGCCCTGGTGATGGCCTTGCAGGTGTTAACCCGGGGGGGCCAGGCCTGGGCGAGGTACTGCAACACAGGGAGAATCTCGCTGCGGAGTACCAGTGTTTTTTCTTTCGATGGTGAGTTCTCTGAGGATCCAAAGTCCAAACTTCTGTCGCATCTTAGCCAGTCTTTCTTCCCAGGACTTCAGGGCTGCGCCCTCAGCTCCAAACCAGACCCCAAGTATTTTGATGAAGTCTGCAAGACTCAGGTCTTTTGCCCAGGTTTGGGTGGAAAGTCGCACGGACCCATGGGCAACCTCCACGGTCCAGCAAGGACACTTCTGGAGATTCAAGAGCCGTCTTCCACCTTTTTTCTTTCCAGCCCACTAAGATTCTGACCTCCCGAGAAAAGAGACAGGTCCTCTTTCAGTATATCCAAATACTCCTTCACCAACGGGCAGTTCTGCCAGTTCCCGACTCGGAAAGTCACTCTGGGTTCTATTCCCCAATCTTTTTAGTCCCCAAGAAATGAGGAGGTTGGAGGCATGTTCTGGACCTAAAGAGGCTAAACCATTACATACAGGTAGAGCATTTCAATATGGAATCCCTGAGCACAGTAGATCTGTCAGTACAGCCAGGGGATTGGATGGTCTCTATAGACCTTCAGGATGCGTACCTCCACATCCCCATCCACCATCATTTTCAGCCTTTTCTCTGGTTCAAAGTGGGCAGTCTGCGCCTCCAGTTCCAATGTCTCCCATTTGGAATTTCATCAGCTCCCAGGACTTTCACCAAGGTTTTAGTGTCCATCCTGGCCCCCCTCCTGGTCCTGCATTACCTGGATGACATCCTAATCCTGTCTCAACACAAAGAAACTCTGGAGGCACAGGTGCAGCTAGTCCTGAACACTTTGTCCAGTTTCGGGTGGCTTATCAACTATACAAAGAGTCAGTTGACGCCTACCCAGAAGATGACATACCTGGGATCTCTATTCAATACCCCAGAGAAGGCTGTGTCTCTTCCACCAGAAAAGATCCCGATTTTGATCCAGAAGGTGAAGCAGGCGTAAGGAGGTCACTCCATGTCAGCATCAGATTGTCTGAGCCTCCTAGGGTCCCTTTCATCCTGTATACCAATGGTGAAGTGGGCCAGGTGGCACCTGCAAAACTTCCAGGCGGGGTTTCTGGCGCAGTGGAGAAGGAAGCACCTGGGACAATTAATAGTCATCACCTTTTCAATGAAGTCCAGCCCCTGGTGGTGGACAAGACCACCCAACCTTCTGGTTCACCGCTCCCTGGGGCCCATCTCATGGTCCGTCCTTACTTCGGATGCAAGTCAGCTAGGATGGGGGGCACACTTCCAAAACCAGCTAGTGCAAGGGAGGTGGCGATTCAATGCAGAAGGGATGATTTCCAACATCCTAGAGTTAAGGGCAGCATGGATGGCAATCTTACATCTGGCCCCACTGCTCAGGGGCAGGTCCATATTGCTCCAGATGGACAACAGAGCGGCAGTGGCCTATGTTCTGAACCAAGGGGGAACGCGCAGGTCCCTAGCCAGCCCCAATTATATCCTGGGCCGAGAACAACTTGATCGATTTCCGGGCCGAGAATCAGCTAGCCGATCGCCTCTTAAGGTCCTTCAACAACATCGAGTGGTCGCTGAATCCACAAGTCTTCCGCTGGATATGCCAACAGTGGGGTACTCCCTAGATAGATCTTTTCGCCTCCCCGCTCAACACCAAGACTCCTCTGTTTTTTTTTTTTACGAGGTTCCCATCTCCAAAGTCAGCAGGGATGGATGCTCTGATCCAGCCCTGGAAATTCCAGAAGGGGTATGCATTCCTCCGGTTCCCCTGATACTGAGGTTCCTCCAGCGGCTGACATTAGAAAAAGTCACTATCCTGGCGGTCATCCCATACTGGCCGAGGAGACCATGGTTTCCGCTTCTAATCAAGATGACTTTGTGAAATCCACTCCCGCTTCTCCACTCGGACAACCTCATATCTCAAGGCGACTTCTTCCACCCGCATCCGGAGATCCTGGACTTGAGGGCTTGGAAGTTGAGCGGAAGAGACTGGGCAGCCTAGGGTGCTCACATAAAGTTATACAGACCTTATTGCAAGCCAGGAAGTCATCTACCAATGCCACCTACTACAGGGTATGGAAGAAATTCACCCAGCTTGCTGAATCCAGCCAGTTCAATTCGCTGGATCCTGGAGTTTACAATATTCTACTCTTCTTGCAGTCGGGCCTGGACCTAGGCTTAGGTCTTAACATGCTGAAAATTCAGGTTTCGGCCTTATCAGTCTTAACAGACACACGCTGGGCACTGGAGCCCCTAGTAGACCGTTTCCTAAAAGCAGTGCTAAAGTTACGTCCTCCGAGGAGAGCTCTTTATCCCAAGTGGGATCTGACAGTTGTCCTCAACGTCTTAGCCAGTCCACCCTTTGTACCCACTGAAGAATGTGCATTGGAGAATATTACCTGGAAAATGACTTTTTGATCGCCATCACATCAGGATGCAGAGTATCAGAAATTCAAGCCCTGGGAGCTAGAGAACCTTACGTCACGTTTTTCCCAGACAGGGTGGTTCTGCAGCCTATTCACCAGTTTGTCCCGAAGGTACCATCAGTTTACCATCTTAATCAAGAATGGGTTCTCCCGGCCTTCGGAGAAGATCCAACCTCTTCTAAACTACATGAATTGGATGTGGCCAGGTACCTGAGACGTTATTTGGAGTTGACACAGCATTAAGCAAGGATCAACGTCTGTTTGTTATTCCCAAGGGGGCAAGGAAAGGAATGGCCAGCTGGATCGTGAATCTAATTCAGAGGGCTTATCGGGCTAGTGGTCTCCCAGTCCCAGTTGCGGTGAATGCTCACTCGATGCGGGGAATGGCCTCTTTCTGGGCAGCTTTGGCGCGGGTCTCCCCTGAGACAATTTGCTGAGCGGCTAGTTGGTCATCCTTCAACACCTTCATGTCGCACTATAGCCTAGATCCGGCAGTCCTCACCTCCCAAGACTTTGGGAGAAAGACCTTAGAATTATCAACTCTGTAAAGTCATTAAAAAAAATTATTATTGCAGTACCCTCCCTGTAAGCGAGTTATTTACCATTGGAATGCTGCCATGGAGGCACCAGGAAAACGGAAAATTGAATACTCACCTTTCCGTAATTTTCCTTTCCTGGTGCCTACCCATGGCAGCATACACCCTCCCTTCAATAATCCTTAATGTTCTGAAGACTAGTTACAAGAATACCTGAGGAGGGGAGTAACTCTTTCTTTTATAGAATTACGTGGTCCTGTGGGTTGATCGGGGCGGAGCCATCAACCATTGGTATGCTGCCATGGGTAGGCACCAGGAAAGGAAAATTACGGAAAGGTGAGTATTCAATTTTCCGTTGTCTCTTCCTGTAATCCCAGACAAACTCGATGATGTTAAGATCAAGGCTCTGTGGGGGCTCTTTCCACGTCGGAGGTATGGCTTTTTGGCTGCAATTCTTCCATGAAGGCCGCCTCTGGCCAGACTTCTGCGGACAGTAGATGGGTGGCATACCTGGGTCACACTGGATTCCACCAGTTCTGTGTGCTGATAGCAGTGCTGGACGTCTTCCAATGTCGAAGGGTAGTAAGCATGATGTGTCTTTCATCTGCTGCAATAAAGAGGAAGTCAATTTCCATCTTTGAATTTTACCTATAGGTGAGCCTATAATAAAGCTTAGCTATAAGTAGTGTAAATATCTCCTAAACGTGCACTGTTTAGGAGATATTTACTGTACATGCAGCCAGTGACATCACTGGTGCATGCGCTCTGAAGGAACGGCCACACGTGCCGTTTTTTTCAGAACCCTGTGCCGTGACTGGCGACCCCCCACATGCATTTGTGCGGGGGTGACATTATTGCGGTTCCGGCCAGTCACCGAACCAAAGTCTGTGAACCAGGAAGCAACACGAGTGCAGATAGAAGCTTTGTTTTCAAGAAAGTTTTGCATAATGTGCTAGTATGCAATGCATACTAGCACATTATGCCTTTGCCTTGCAGGTAAAAAAAAAAAAAGGCCAGCGGTTAACAACCACTTTAAGTTTTCTCGGCTGACCACTGCATCTGCGCTCCTCAACCTTGCCTGTTTCTTTGTACTCCTACAAAACAGCTTGACCAGCGCACCTTGAAACCCCAGTCTGCTTTGAAATCTTTGCCAGGGGGTGACCTTGCTGATGCAGTCGAACTACCTTGTGGCTTGTTGCTGTGCTCAGTCTTGCCATGATGTAAGGCCTGGGACTTGAAACTGTCTTCTACAACCTCACCCTAGTAGCAGACTTTAGCTGTGCTTCAACTAGTTTTAGGCCTCCTACGCAGCTGTTTCATTTAAGTCACTGGCTGCATCCAGTGTGAATATCTCCTAAATGGTGCAAGTTTAGGAGATAATCACTGTACCTACAGGTAAGCCTTATTATAGGCTTACCTGTAGGTACAAGTTAAGAAGTAGGCTTAAAGCGGAGCTCCACCCAAAGGGGAAGCTCTGCTTGTTTGTACCCCCCCCCCCCCCTCGACTGGCACTTTTGGCACTTTTTGGGGGGAATCGGGTACCTGATTTTGACGCTGAGATCTGAGCCAGAAGTTCGGCCCCCACTCCTTCTCCTGCGACACATCACAGGTCCCAGAAGACTACGAGACCATTCACAAGGCATAGCGCGCCATGCACAGGTGTGAAGCTGCATGGTTTCACTTCCTGTTTCACTTACTTGTTATGCCGGCATCTGCACCCGAAGCTGATTGAAGAATCGGTTTGGGTGACGACATTGCTGGATCCCTGGACAGGTAAGTGTCCTTATATTAAAAGTCAGCAGCTACAGTATTTGTAGCTGCTGATTTTTTTTTGTTGGGGGTAGCCTGGAGTGCTTCTTTAACTTCCACTTTAACCACTTAGTGACCACCCTACGTACATGTACTGCGGCAGGGCAGCCGCTCTGTGCCAGATCACGTACCTAGTATATGATCTGACACTTCTGGTTCTGGGGCACACGCGACTCAATGTCCGCCGGGACCTGCCGATCGTTTGGGACACAAGTAGAAAGGCAGTCTGCCTGTGTAAACAAGGCAGATTGTCGTTTTGTCAGAGGGAAAGGTACTGATCCTGTGTTTCTGCTAAGCAGGAACATGGATCTTTGCCTTCCCCTAGTAAAAGCACCTCCCCACGGTTAGTAAGCACAACCTAGGGTATATTTAACCCTTTGATCGCTCCTGATGTTAACCCCTTCCCTGCCAGTGTCATTAGTACAGTGACAGTGCATATTTTTTTAGCACTGATCACTGTATTAGTGTCACTGGTCCCCCAAAAGTGTCAGTTAGGTGTCTGATTTATGCACCACAATATTGCAGTCCCGCTATAAGTTGCTGATCGCCGCCATTACTAGTAAAAATGAATAAATAAAAATATCCCATAGTTTGTAGATGCTATAACTGTTGCGCAAATAATCAATAAACGCTTAGTGGAATTTTTTTTTTTATCAAAAACATGTAGCAGAATACATATTGGCCTAAATTGATGCAAAAATTATATTTTTTAAAAATGTTTTATTTGGTGTGTTTTATAGCACAAAGTAAAAAATATTTTTTTTTTTTTTTTTTTTTTTAATTGTCACTCTTTTTTTTGTTTATAGCGCAAAAAAAATAAAAACCGCAGAGGTGATCAAATACCACCAAAAGAAATCTCTATTTGTGGGAAAAAAGGACATACATTTTTATTTGAGTACAGTGTCACACGACTGCGCAACTGTCAGAGTAACGCAGTGCCGTATCGCAAAAAATGGCCTGGTTATTCTGGAGGACAAGTGGTTAATATTGGCTGTTATTTATAAATAAAAAGGAAGGAATGCTTGATATATTATACAGTATACAGGTAGTGACAACACTTCTGTGATATTTATTCGCGTTGTCAGTAAAAAAAATAAAGAAAAAAAAAATGATGTAAACAAACCCCGCCCACCTAGAGGCTCCATAGAGGCAAAGGAACGGGCAAGAGCCTTTCACGTGACTAGCTGTCATCAGAAAATAAACTTCTGTTTGGCCACAAGGCGGCGGGAGGATCAGCAGGGAAACGTCTGATACGTACACCTCATCCTATACGCACGAACGCGGTGGGAGGAGCAGCAGCAGCAGAAGGGAGACAGCTGATAGGCTAAGAGCTGCCCCTCTCTCCATCCCGCCCCTCCCAGTTAGGAAGCCGGTGAGCTGAGGCGCTGCTGCTCGGTGGTGGTGATAATGATGTCGTCCTCTTCCCCGGGCTCGGTGCTGAGGGCTCTGCTCTCCCGCTGGAAGTCATACCGATACCGCTTTGTGCCCTGGGTGGCTCTGAACCTGGCCCGGAACCGCAGGTGTGCTCACAGGTCCTTCTTGTCGGGAGACGGTCTGCCCCCTGTTCTGTATATGTGTGCGGCGAGTACAGCTCCCCCTACAGGCTGGCACTGGGAGTGACACACACTGACTGCTAGTGGTGGGAGGGGCACTTCTTGTAGTCCACATATAATACAGACATGCCTGTCCTCTGCCATTACTACTTCCAGTCATTCACCTGGATTACCCACTACACCCATGTAACACTCTGCATTTATTTGCTAGAAAGTTATATTAGAAACTATATATATATATATATATATATATATATATATATATATATATATATATATATATATGCTACAAAAGTAGACAGGGGATATAGTTCTGTTAAACAAACCACCCAGAATACACGTAACTGGATTTAAAGAGGAGTTCCATCCAAAAATGGAACTTCCGCTTTCAGTGACGGTGACCCACTAACATGTCACATTTGGCATGTAATTTGTTTGGGGGGGGGGGGGAGCAGATACCCTCTTTTTAGGGGCACCCAGCTGCCTCTTTCTCCCGGGGCTCCGCGGAGACAGAAGGAAGTTCACCTCTCCCTCCGTGCAATCTTCTGGGACACGTCACGGGTCCCAGAAGACTGCCCGGCCAATCGGAGCGTGGTGCGTGTCCGGCTTCGCCCACAGTCACAATGCCGGCGAAGGGGGAGAGGAGTGAGTCTTCGTTCCCCCGCATCGCTGGGCCGTGGGGCAGGTGAGTGTCTGATTATTAAAAGTCAGCAGCTACACTTTTTGTAGCTGCTGACTTTTTTATGGGTGGAACGCCACATTAAGTCAAGTTGAACCTTGTATATATATATATATATTGTTGATTATAAAATTATTTCAAAATATAAAAGGTGCCAGCCATATGTAAATGTGTGTGACAGCTGCCCCTTTAAGTGTTAATCACACTAATAAATCAAAGAATATAAAGTAGGTGCTAGTTAAACTATATACATCCTAAAATTAACATGTGCTAGGAAATGAAGATTACACCCAAAAATTGCACAGAAAATTCCACAAAGATGCTGTGAAAAGAAACTTTTTTTTTTTGTTAATGCCAGTGTTCTATGGGTGATAACTTAGTGCATATACATTCAAAATAATGTGATAATCACTATTGTACAATGCCAAAAACAAAAAACGCACACAAAAAAAAAATTGCACAAAAGATTCCACAAAGATGCTGTGAAAAAATGTCAAAATGTTAATAGCAGTGTTCTATCAATGAAAGCTTAGTGCATATACTGTGCATATCAAGGATGAAAAGTGCTGTAAAAATATGCAGCTTGAAGTCCTTATTCAACTGTGACCATTTCCAAATCCTTGCACTTTAAAGCGGAGTTCCACCCAAAAATGGAACTTCCGCTTTAAGTGAAAGTGACCCCCTGATGTGCCACCTCTCCTTTTTTAGACAGACAGACATGCCTTGACCTGCCCAGCCCCACCCCCCATCCCTCCTCCTCAGATTTCCTCCTGTCTTCATAGCCTTGGTTTGGATATCAGTTTCTCCTGAGAGAGGGGGAGAGGGCAGGCTTTGGAAGTATCTTCTGTTTGTAAGAAACTAAGATAGATTACAATGCAACATGGTGCAGATTTTCTAGTGTACAACCACTTCATGGCACTGTGTGCGTGGTGTGGCACATGCTCAGCTGAGGGAGCTACATGTGAGTAATGAGTTTAAGGCTCCATTTCCACTAGTGCGACGTGTCCTGTGACTTTGGACACAGTCGCATGACAAGTCACAGCCCATTGATTTCAAAGGCAAACGTTCTCCTCTATGCGCCTTTGAAAAGGTGCCTGCACTACTTTGATGCGACTTTGATCCAAAGTGTAAAGTTGGATTAAAGTCGCACTCTAAATTGCACAGCTTTGGAGTCGCACTGGTGGAAATGTAACCTAAGGCTATAATGTGACTTTGGAGTGTGACTTTGATGCAAATTTGAGTGCAGCATTGATCCAACTTTACACTCTCTGGATCAAAGTCGCATCAAAGAATTGCAGGTACCTTTTCAAAGTTGCTAATATTCAAAGTCGCATAGATGGGAACAGGTGCCATTAAAATCAATGGGCTGTGGCTTGTCATGCAACTTTGTGTTCAAAGTCGCATGACAAGTTGCACTAGTGGAAACAGAGCCTTAGTGTGGATGCCTGTACTATGATCCAGCTACACTGACAGTCCCCCTCCCCAGCTCCCTTCTTTTGTGCACAGCTATACTATGTGTGTGTGTGTGTGTGTGTGTGTGTGTGTATATATATATATATATATATATATATATATATATATATATATATATATATATATATATATATACACACACACACACACACACACACACACACACACACACACACACACACACACACACACACACACACACACACACACATCGCCTGGTCATAGGTGCAGTGAGGCACCTGTGAAAGGCTAAGAACCAGGCCTGGTTGGACGTGTTGGGTACCAATCTTTCCCGGAGCCAATCAGTGGGCGCGTCTGGCCCCGCTGTGTGGTCTGGGAAGGGGTATTTAACCACTTCAATACAGGGCTTTTAAACACCCTTCCTTACCAGAGCACTTTTTGCGATTCGGCACTGCGTCGCTTTAACTGACAATTGCGCGGTTGTGCGACGTTACACCCAAACAAAATTGACGTCCTTTTTTTCCCACAAATAGAGCTTTCTTTTGGTGGTATTTGATCGCCCCTGCGGTTTTTATTTTTTGCGCTATAAACAAAAGAAGAGTGACAATTTTGAAAAAAAACACAATATTTTTTACTTTTTGCTATAATAAATATCCCATTTTTAAAAAAAAAAAAAACGATTTTTTTCCTCAGTTTAGGCCGATTCGTATTCTTCTACATATTTTTGGTAAAGAAAATCGCAATAAGCGTATATTGATCAGTTTGCGCAGAAGTTATAGCGTCTACAAAATAGGGGATAGATTTATTGAATTTTTTTTTTTTTTTTTTTTTTTTTACTAGTAATGGCGGCGATCTGCGATTTTATTTATTTATTTATTTATTTATTTATTTTTTTATTTTTTTTTTTTTATCGTGACTGCGACATTGCGGCGGACACTTCGGACACTTTTGACACATTTTTGGAACCATTCACATTTACACAGCGATCGTTGCTATAAAATTGCAATGTTTACTGTGTAAATGTGACTGGCAGGGAAGGGGTTAACACTGGGGGGCGCTGCAGGGGTTAATGTGTTCCCTAATAGAAGTGATTCTAACTGTGGGGGGAGGGGACTCAAGGGGAGGAGACTGATCATGTGTTCCTCCGTACTGGGATCACATGATTGGTCTCCTCCTCGCTGACAGGACGTGGAGCTGTGTGTTTACACACACAGCTCCACGGTCCCGCTGTTTTAACGGGCAATCGCGGGTGCCCGGCGGACATCGCGGCCGCCGGGCACTTGCACCGGGTCCCGAGCGATGCCGCGGCGCGCGCCCCCCAGGCGGCCGGGAATGCGAGGACGTCATATGACGCCCACCCAGGATGGTAGATCCACCTTGTGGGCGTCATATGACTATGGCGCGGTATTGAAGCGGTTAAGGTGCTGAAGTCACGTGTTTGGGGTTCGGCTGCTGCTTTGGTTCCGGTCCGGGGCATCCCCGCGAGGGGTCCCGGGCAACACTATACCCAAATAAAATTCTTATTTTTTTTCACACAAATAGAGCTTTCCTGATAGGTAAAACTGATTAGCAGCACTGGTGGGCACAGATTTGGACGGATGTCCCTTTAACCGCTTCCCGACCGCCTCCTGCACATACATCAGCAGAATGGCACGGCCAGGCAAAACCACGTACAGGTACATGGCCCTTTAATTGCCTGGCCGTGGGTCGCGCGCCAGGCAAACAAACCTCTCCCCGCGCTTCCTACTCTGCCTGTCATTGATTGGCTGTTCCCGGTCATCGGGAAAGCCGATCAATGACGTCAAACGTCAGCCCCGCCCCCTAATGTAAAAAAACACACAGGTCACAGCCCATAACCCCTCCCCTCCCCTTAGTGGTTAACTCTTTCACTGCCAGTGTCATTTATACAGGAATCAATGCATTTAAATAGCATTGAATAAAAAGAGTGTGACTGAAGGCCTAATGTCCACTACTCGGCGCCTGATGTTTGAAATACAGTCTATATTGTAGCTAGACACACCTGTATAAATAGTAATAAATATATATAAAAATCAATGAATAAATATATATAAAAGCAGCTGTTTAAATAAATACAGAATATAAAAAATGGATAGTAAAAATTTCAAGCGGTAATGTTCCTGAAAGATAAATACTAAAAACAGCGCTAAAATTCCAGTATCAATAAAAACTGAAACGAGATACTAGGTTCACAGTCAGAAAATAAAGTGCAAGATGAAACTGAATAAATAAATGTTCGTTTTGTGCAGAAAATGGTGGTAAGTGGACAGTTCAAAATCGCATCAACGTGACTTCCTCTATGTTCAAATGTAGACCAGGTGATATCCCATGTGACTTGTTTCACCACGTGCGGAGAAAATCCCCCTCAGGGGTTTAAACTCACCAGAAATACAAATTAAACAGGCATGTCAGGTAAAGGTCATCAAATGGTTAAACTGCATCCACTATTCCACAGCAAAGATGGACACCAAACGGCCTGGTAGCCTTCTTAACCTCTCAGCATCACAAAACACCACTGCATCAGGGGTCCAGGGGGGAATTGACTCCAAATAAACTCGCCATAAAAGATAAAGTATTGCACATAGCGTAATTCTGTTTATTTAGTACATAAAACCACCCATAAAATCACCCATATAAATAGCAGCGTACATTTGTAATTCTTTCAGTTATGCAGAAAAATCACTTGCGTTTTTGGGTAGTTAGAAATACCCCACAGCGGCATCCATAGCGCTTCCTGTAGTCTGTGATGTGTCTCTCTAGACACAGAGACAGCTTCCTGGTGGCGGTGGAGCGCAGCTGGAACGCAAGGCGTCACTTCCGGTCAGCGTCGTGTAGGCCACGCCCTTACGCGTTTCGTCACTTCCGACTTCAACAGAGGGCGTGGCTACACGGCGCTCGGCGGGGTTATTTGTATCCCGCCCCTCTGGGCAGTATCCAATCAGGGAATAGCCAGCATCCCATTCTAATAATAGGATAGGTAAACCCTGATAATGTTAAGCCCATATTTGAGAGCAGGGAAACAGCAATCACGCAGCAGTTGTATTACATATACTGCGTGCAGGAGAAACTCATGCATCGATCTGTAATGCAGCCTATTAGTTTATTCTGAAAAAACAGGACTTTGTACATCGGAACACACATGCAGTATTCTTTATGGTTCAAACCAGGCACATGACGTATAAACACTAGTCATATCATGTTAAGTCATACTGCGCTGTGCACAAGTTAGTAATACTATCATTGCAGGGTAATTCAAAGTACATACATGAAACCCAGAGATATATATATATATGTTGGTATTGGGCAATAACTAAATGCCGTTCATAACAGTTGTGTGTCTTTAAAAGGAGTTCGGAGCAATCCTAAACGTTTATTAAAAGATGGCATAACAGAGGGAGTGAGCATCTGTATAATATTAACAGGGCATCATAATGTGATTATAAGGATAATCTACTGAGAGAAACGGGGTTGGTACAGTGGATCATACATTAATTAAATTAATAAAAGCGCATAAGGAACGAAATCACTGTATTTAGATCTTAACAATGTATAGGAGCATATATGAAACTTCCAAAATGCATATTTAGTAATGCAAGAAAACTCGACGGGATCATAGATGCGAGTATGTATATATGTATATAAATATAATAAATATAATAAATATATATACAAATAATGAGTTAATAAGTTAATTATAGCGATCTTAAAAGCGATAAAACCACAAAAAAAATCGCATAGAAAGTCGCATAAAAGGTCGCATCTAAAAATTGGATAAAAATTACATAAGAACATATAATATAAAAAATATAAAAATAATGTGGGTCTTATAAAACCATTAAGATATGTTCGTAAAAAACCAATAAATATGAAAGATTAAAAACGGAAGGCATGTAAGATATATGCATATATCTATATACATATACAATATAAATCATATAATATAAATATAAGTCAATGGACATAAAAGGGCTCATATTTGGTTCATAACCCTGGTTCATAACCATATTTAACAAATAATATTTAATATTTAATAAATATCACTTAATAAATAATAAAGAATAATAATAATAAAATGACGTGATGTGAAGGAGCGCTTGAACGTAGTCCTGATACACCTTGATCAATAGTCACTGATGAAGCAATTTATGTCAAGGTCTACGTTCAAGCCTTTTGGCGACAAAGTGTCAACCAAATATATCCATTCGGTCTCCTTCTTAGAAAGTTCACGTACCCGGTTTGAGCCTCTCCAATTGTGCTTGAGATGGTCTATCCCCCAGAACTTTAACCCAGAAGGGTCCTGTTTATGATGGTTCTTGAAATGGAGGGATAAATTATGTTCTTTGAAACCGAGTTTGATGTTTGCAATATGCTCAGCAATCCTGATGCGTAGCAACCTTTTGGTGCGGCCTATATATATCAGCTTGCAAGGGCATTGGATTGCATAGACAACATATGGTGTATTGCAGGTAATAAACTCCTTAATTTTAAATTCATTATTATTAGTTGTAGAGGTGAATGTTTCTAATGCCCGTAACTGTACATTCACCTCTCTACATGCCTTGCATTTTCTGCATGAATAAAATCCGTCTTTATCCCAGAAGGATGGGTGTTTGGATGGAGGATCAAGAATCTTCTTTACGATCTTGTCTGCATGGCTTGGTGCCTTTTTGTAAATAAAACCTGGTCTCTGTGGGAGAGCTGTTTTCAATGTCTTATCCATCAGGAGTACATGCCAGTGGGTTTGGAATATTGCTTCCACCTCTTTGTATTGTGTGTGGAAACCTGACAAGAAACTCCATTCTTGACTGTTTCTATTTCTTGGGGTGGTTTTCTCTTCCAATAGGTTGTTTCTAGGCACCATGGATATGCCTCAATCACTTTATCCAGACTTTCTCCCTTGTAACCCTTCTCCTCAAATTTTTTCTTAATTATAGAAGATTGTATATAAAAATCGGACTCTTTAGTGCAATTTCGTCTTATCCTCGTGAATTGACCTTTTCGGTATGTTTTTGAGCCACATAGGATGGTGGCCGCTCTGTGTTGGGAGGTAGCTATTGGCATCTGTTGGTTTAAAAAAGACTCTTGTATGTAGTTTATTGTTTTCTTTAAAAATGGTCACATCCAGGAAATTGATACTTTGTGCATTTATTTCACTCGTAAGCACAATATTGCTGGTGTTGCAATTCAATTCGGTTAAAAATTGTTCCAAAGATGTCAGTGATCCTGACCATATAAAAAACAAATCATCGATATATCGTTTATATAAAATCAGACTGTCTTTTTTAAAAGCAAAAATGTTCTTATCCTCCCACTCTCCCATAAAGAGATTTGCTATACTCGGTGCGAATTTGGCCCCCATGGCTACGCCTCTTTTCTGAGAGTAATAATTGCCACTGTACCAAAAGTAGTTATGACTTAGACAAAAGTCTAGTGCATATCGAATAAAGCATTTTTGATTGTGGTTTAGGTCATCCCTTTGGCTAAGCGCCCAGTTTAGGGCCAGCAGCGCATCATCATGTTGGATTATAGTGTATAGAGATGATACGTCTGCTGTGACCAGATAGACTTCATCGGTATTACTCAGATCGATGGTTTCCAGATATTGTAAAAGGCTCTTAGTGTCTCGTAAGTATGCTTTAGTCTGGATGACACTTTTTTGCAGAAAGAGATCTAAATATTGCCCCATACGTGATGCGATAGATCCAATCCCGTTCACAATTGGTCTCCCTGGAGGGCACTTTATATCTTTATGAATTTTGGGAAGTGTGTAGATTGTAGGGATTCTACTACTGCTGGGGTTGAGGTATTTACTTTCTTTTACAGTTAGTACACCCAGTGAGCTTCCCAACTGGACCAGAGTGTCCAGTTCTTTCTCGTATTGTGGCGTTGGGTCTCGTTCCAATCTCTTGTAGGTGTCTCCATCAGACAGCATTTCTGACAGTTGGGTGTGATAAAAATCTTTAGTTAAAATCACTACTCCTCCTCCTTTATCGGCTGGTCTGATGATAATATCTTTTCTCTCTTCAAGTAGTTTTATGCCTTCCTGTATATACCGAGGATTCACATCTCTTTTTGGTATAACATTTTCAAGATCCCTTAAAACAAGCCCTTTAAAAACATCGATGTGTTGGTTGGCCCCATTCAGAGGATTAAAAAGCGATTTATTGCGGAGACCGCTGTCCGTTTGCACTGAAGACAAGCTTGTGCTTGGTTGTGAAGTTTTGTTTAAAAAATACTTTTTCATGTTAATCTTTCTCATATATTTGTGCACGTCGATAAAAACATTGAATTTGTTAATTGGTCTTTTCAGACCACATTTTAAACCGAGATGTAAAATATTCATTTCCTTATGCGTTAAAATTGTGTCTGTTAAATTAAAAATGCCCCCTAATCCTTTTCTCTCCGTCTTTTTCTTGACCCTCCGTCCTGCTCTGCAGCCACGTGGTCGTCTCTTCTCTGTTCGCGATGTTGTGTGTAGTTCTCCTCCCAGTACGGTTGTTCCCTCCACTGGGGATATTGTGTTGGCATCGGAGGTCTTCCTCTTCTTGGTGGGTAACCTCGACCACGTTTTTGCCATCCTCTCCCCCTCCCTAAAAAAGGACGTGGGGAGGGTTGTCTCTCTCGGTTTTCTTGTTGGCTTAATGCCTTATATCTGTTATGCGTGGGAATCCTATAGTTGTGTGGGGGTGGTCTCTGCATCATGGGTCCTTTCCCACCTCTCGGGGGGTAACCTCTTCCATGGTGGTTCTCATTACGGATAGGGGTAGAGCAATTAGTGGGTGCCTGGGAGGCTCCAATGATGTCATAATTATCTCCACTTATGAGATCATTGGTGGTAGAATTTTGTTGCCTACCAGGAACTTCATCCCTCATTATTTGTTCTCTATTCCTATCTGTCTGTGGGCCATTATTAGTTTGTTGCCATAGATATATGGTGTTATTCTGAAAATCGCCCCGATCCCGATGGAATTTCTTAGTTTTTTTCTTTTGTGTGTCCTTATCGACCTTCTCAAGTCTCTTTTTTATACGTGTATTAAAATCTGTAATTTGCTGTGTGTCTTTTATTGGGTCAAGCTGCATTTTTAAGTCATTAATCTTGCTTTCAAGTTTCGTCATTTTCATGCGTTTTCTTTTCAAGATCAATTCTTGCAGCTTAAAACCCATTGAATTAAAAAATTCCAGCCATTCATGTGTAGATTCTGGATCATCTAATCCATCCTGGGGGACCACCTCCCATCTCAAGCTTCTAATAATAATTTTCTCTCTTATATAGTGTTCCAATGTACAAATGTCCCACCACGTCCTAACCTGTTTCTCCAATGCATTTCCTAGAGCAGTAATTGCTCCATTAAAATTTGCTTGTACCGTAGTGTGTTCATTGACTGTGAAAATACTATTGATATCAATGTGTCTATTAGATAGAAACTGTAAAGCATCCATGGCAGCCAAGAAAAATGAATGAGTAAATGAATAAAAAGAGTGTGACTGAAGGCCTAATGTCCACTACTCGGCGCCTGATGTTTGAAATACAGTCTATATTGTAGCTAGACACACCTGTATAAATAGTAATAAATATATATAAAAATCAATGAATAAATATATATAAAAGCAGCTGTTTAAATGAATACAGAATATAAAAAATGGATAGTAAAAATTTCAAGCGGTAATGTTCCTGAAAGATAAATACTAAAAACAGCGCTAAAATTCCAGTATCAATAAAAACTGAAACGAGATACTAGGTTCACAGTCAGAAAATAAAGTGCAAGATGAAACTGAATAAATAAATGTTCGTTTTGTGCAGAAAATGGTGGTAAGTGGACAGTTCAAAATCGCATCAACGTGACTTCCTCTATGTTCAAATGTAGACCAGGTGATATCCCATGTGACTTGTTTCACCACGTGCGGAGAAAATCCCCCTCGGGTTTAAACTCACCAGAAATACAAATTAAACAGGCATGTCAGGTAAAGGTCATCAAATGGTTAAACTGCATCCACTATTCCACAGCAAAGATGGACACCAAACGGCCTGGTAACCTTCTTAACCTCTCAGCATCACAAAACACCACTGCATCAGGGGTTCCTGGTAGGCAACAAAATTCTACCACCAATGATCTCATAAGTGGAGATAATTATGACATCATTGGAGCCTCCCAGGCACCCACTAATTGCTCTACCCCTATCCGTAATGAGAACCACCATGGAAGAGGTTACCCCCCGAGAGGTGGGAAAGGACCCATGATGCAGAGACCACCCCCACACAACTATAGGATTCCCACGCATAACAGATATGAGGCATTAAGCCAACAAGAAAACCGAGAGAGACAACCCTCCCCACGTCCTTTTTTAGGGAGGGGGAGAGGATGGCAAAAACGGGGTCGAGGTTACCCACCAAGAAGAGGAAGACCTCCGATGCCAACACAATATCCCCAGTGGAGGGAACAACCGTACTGGGAGGAGAACTACACACAACATCGCGAACAGAGAAGAGACGACCACGTGGCTGCAGAGCAGGACGGAGGGTCAAGAAAAAGACGGAGAGAAAAGGATTAGGGGGCATTTTTAATTTAACAGACACAATTTTAACGCATAAGGAAATGAATATTTTACATCTCGGTTTAAAATGTGGTCTGAAAAGACCAATTAACAAATTCAATGTTTTTATCGACGTGCACAAATATATGAGAAAGATTAACATGAAAAAGTATTTTTTAAACAAAACTTCACAACCAAGCACAAGCTTGTCTTCAGTGCAAACGGACAGCGGTCTCCGCAATAAATCGCTTTTTAATCCTCTGAATGGGGCCAACCAACACATCGATGTTTTTAAAGGGCTTGTTTTAAGGGATCTTGAAAATGTTATACCAAAAAGAGATGTGAATCCTCGGTATATACAGGAAGGCATAAAACTACTTGAAGAGAGAAAAGATATTATCATCAGACCAGCCGATAAAGGAGGAGGAGTAGTGATTTTAACTAAAGATTTTTATCACACCCAACTGTCAGAAATGCTATCTGATGGAGACACCTACAAGAGATTGGAACGAGACCCAACGCCACAATACGAGAAAGAACTGGACACTCTTGTCCAATTGGGAAGCTCACTGGGTGTACTAACTGTAAAAGAAAGTAAATACCTCAACCCCAGCAGTAGTAGAATCCCTACAATCTACACACTTCCCAAAATTCATAAAGATATAAAGTGCCCTCCAGGGAGACCAATCGTGAACGGGATTGGATCTATCGCATCGCGTATGGGGCAATATTTAGATCTCTTTCTGCAAAAAAGTGTCATCCAGACTAAAGCATACTTACGAGACACTAAGAGCCTTTTACAATATCTGGAAACCATCGATCTGAGTAATACCGATGAAGTCTATCTAGTTACAGCAGACGTATCATCTCTATACACTATAATCCAACATGATGATGCGCTGCTGGCCCTAAACTGGGCGCTTAGCCAAAGGGATGACCTAAACCACAATCAAAAATGCTTTATTCGATATGCACTAGACTTTTGTCTAAGTCATAACTACTTTTGGTACAGTGGCAATTATTACTCTCAGAAAAGAGGCGTAGCCATGGGGGCCAAATTCGCACCGAGTATAGCAAATCTCTTTATGGGAGAGTGGGAGGATAAGAACATTTTTGCTTTTAAAAAAGACAGTCTGATTTTATATAAACGATATATCGATGATTTGTTTTTTATATGGTCAGGATCACTGACATCTTTGGAACAATTTTTAACCGAATTGAATTGCAACACCAGCAATATTGTACTTACGAGTGAAATAAATGCACAAAGTATCAATTTCCTGGATGTGACCATTTTTAAAGAAAACAATAAACTACAAACAAGAGTCTTTTTTAAACCAACAGATGCCAATAGCTACCTCCCAACACAGAGCGGCCACCATCCTATGTGGCTCAAAAACATACCGAAAGGTCAATTCACGAGGATAAGACGAAATTGCACTAAAGAGTCCGATTTTTATATACAATCTTCTATAATTAAGAAAAAATTTGAGGAGAAGGGTTACAAGGGAGAAAGTCTGGATAAAGTGATTGAGGCATATCCATGGTGCCTAGAAACAACTTATTGGAAGAGAAAACCACCCCAAGAAATAGAAACAGTCAAGAATGGAGTTTCTTGTCAGGTTTCCACACACAATACAAAGAGGTGGAAGCAATATTCCAAACCCACTGGCATGTACTCCTGATGGATAAGACATTGAAAACAGCTCTCCCACAGAGACCAGGTTTTATTTATAAAAAGGCACCAAGCCATGCAGACAAGATCGTAAAGAAGATTCTTGATCCTCCATCCAAACACCCATCCTTCTGGGATAAAGACGGATTTTATTCATGCAGAAAATGCAAGGCATGTAGAGAGGTGAATGTACAGTTACGGGCATTAGAAACATTCACCTCTACAACTAATAATAATGAATTTAAGATTAAGGAGTTTATTACCTGCAATACATCATATGTTGTCTATGCCATCCAATGCCCTTGCAAGCTGATATATATAGGCCGCACCAAAAGGTTGCTACGCATCAGGATTGCTGAGCATATTGCAAACATCAAACTCGGTTTCAAAGAACACAACTTATCCCTCCATTTCAAGAACCATCATAAACAGGACCCTTCTGGGTTAAAGTTCTGGGGGATAGACCATCTCAAGCACAATTGGAGAGGCTCAAACCGGGTACGTGAACTTTCTAAGAAGGAGACCGAATGGATATATTTGGTAGACACTTTGTCGCCAAAAGGCTTGAACGTAGACCTTGACATAAATTGCTTCATCAGTGACTATTGATCAAGGTGTATCAGGACTACGTTCAAGCGCTCCTTCACATCACGTCATTTTATTATTATTATTCTTTATTATTTATTAAGTGATATTTATTAAATATTATTTGTTAAATATGGTTATGAACCAGGGTTATGAACCAAATATGAGCCCTTTTATGTCCATTGACTTATATTTATATTATATGATTTATATTATATATGTATATAGATATATGCATATATCTTACATGCCTTCCGTTTTTAATCTTTCATATTTATTGGTTTTTTACGAACATATCTTAATGGTTTTATAAGACCCACATTATTTTTATATTTTTTATATTATATGTTCTTATGTAATTTTTATCCAATTTTTAGATGCGACTTTTTATGCGACTTTCTATGCGATTTTTTTGTGGTTTTATCGCTTTTAAGATCGCTATAATTAACTTATTAACTCATTATTTGTATATATATTTATTATATTTATATACATATATACATACTCGCATCTATGATCCCGTCGAGTTTTCTTGCATTACTAAATATGCATTTTGGAAGTTTCATATATGCTCCTATACATTGTTAAGATCTAAATACAGTGATTTCGTTCCTTATGCGCTTTTATTAATTTAATTAATGTATGATCCACTGTACCAACCCCGTTTCTCTCAGTAGATTATCCTTATAATCACATTATGATGCCCTATTAATATTAAACGGATGTTACTACTTACTTTCTGTTTTATAAATGCGATATATTCACCATGACTCACTGTTGTGGTTATATTATATTACATGACCCTCCTCTCACAGGACCGACACAATTTTTACCACTGCTCCCATTACTGGTTCATTATCGTATGAACACCCCATTCACTTGCGATTTGGGTGTTGTTTACATGGCCGATTATTGTAATCCGCTTACTCCTTCTGTTATGCATTTAAAAGTTTAGGAGTGTTCTGAACTCCTTCTAAAGACACACAACTGGTAAGAACGGCATGTATATATATATATCTCTGGGTTTCATGTATGTACTTTGAATTACCCTGCAATGATAGTATTACTAACTTGTGCACAGCGCAGTATGACCTAACATGATAAGATTAGTGTTTATACGTCATGTGCCTGGTTTGAACCATAAAGAATACTGCATGTGTGTTCCGATGTACAAAGTCCTGTTTTTTCAGAATAAACTAATAGGCTGCATTACAGATCGATGCATGAGTTTCTCCTGCACGCAGTATATGTAATACAACTGCTGCGTGATTGCTGTTTCCCTGCTCTCAAATATGGGCTTAACATTATCAGGGTTTACCTATCCTATTATTAGAATGGGATGCTGGCTATTCCCTGATTGGACACTGCCCAGAGGGGCGGGATACAAATAACCCCGCCGAGCGTCGTGTAGCCACGCCCTCTGTTGAAGTCGGAAGTGACGAAACGCGTAAGGGCGTGGCCTACACGACGCTGACCGGAAGTGACGCCTTGCGTTCCAGCTGCGCTCCACCGCCACCAGGAAGCTGTCTCTGTGTCTAGAGAGACACATCACAGACTACAGGAAGCGCTATGGATGCCGCTGTGGGGTATTTCTAACTACCCAAAAACGCAAGTGATTGATTATTTGCATAACTGAAAGAATTACAAATGTACGCTGCTATTTATATGGGTGATTTTATGGGTGGTTTTATTAATTAAATAAACAGAATTACGCTATGTGCAATACTTTATTTTTTATGGCGAGTTTATTTGGAGTCAATTCCCCCCTGGACCCCTGATGCAGTGGTGTTTTGTGATGCTGAGAGGTTAAGAAGGTTACCAGGCCGTTTGGTGTCCATCTTTGCTGTGGAATAGTGGATGCAGTTTAACCATTTGATGACCTTTACTTGACATGCCTGTTTAATTTGTATTTCTGGTGAGTTTAAACCCCTGAGGGGGATTTTCTCCGCACGTGGTGAAACAAGTCACATGGGATATCACCTGGTCTACATTTGAACATAGAGGAAGTCACTTTGATGCGATTTTGAACTGTCCACTTACCACCATTTTCTGCACAAAATGAACATTTATTTATTCAGTTTTATCTTGCACTTTATTTTCTGACTGTGAACCCAGTATCTCGTTTCAGTTTTTATTGATACTGGAATTTTAGCGCTGTTTTTAGTATTTATCTTTCAGGAACATTACCGCTTGAAATTTTTACTATCCATTTTTTATATTTAAATAGCATTGATTGCTGTATAAATGACAATGGTCCCAAAAATGTCCGATGTGTCCGCCATAATGTCGCAGTCACAATAAAAATCGCCGATCGCCGCCATTACTAGTAAAAAAAAAAAAAAAACATTAATAAAAAATGCTATAAAACTATCCCCTATTTTGTAAACGCTATAACTTTTGCGCAAACCAATCAATAATCGCTAATTGCGATTTTTTTTTTTTGACCAAAAATATGTAGAAGAATACGTATCGGCCTAAACTGAGGAAAAAATATGTTTTTTATATATTTTTTGGGAATAGCAAAAAGCTAAAAATATTGCATTTTTTTTCAAAATTGTCGCTCTATTTTTGTTTATAGCGCAAAAAAATAAAAACCGCAGGGGCGATCAAATACCACCAAAAGAAAGCTCTATTTGTGGGGAAAAAAAGGACGCCAATTTTGTTTGGAAGCCACGTCGCACGACCGCGCAATTGTCAGTTAAAGCGACGCAGTGCCGAAACGCAAAAAGGGGCCTGGTCCTTTGGCTGCCAATTGGTCCGGGGCTGAAGTGGTTAACAGAAGTCGGCTTTCTTTTCTCCTCACCCTGATCGTGAGGAGAAAAAAGCAGATAACTGGCTTGTGTTTACTTCTGTGATCAGCTGTCATTGGCTGACAGCTGATCACGTGGTAAAGGGCCGCTGTGATTGTCCCTTTACCCTGTTTTTGTAATCAGCCGAGTCTGAAGGACTTGGCGATCACAGAGCATGTCGCCTGTGCGCCACAGGGGGCACACAAGCAGTGCGATCATGGGAGGACGTTGTCTATGGACACCCTCCCGGCACTGGAAGCCTGAGCTGTAGCTGTCTTGGGGCTATAGCGCAGGCGGACAGTGGTTAAGCTTGCAATACACGGACAGATTTTTTTTTCATTCAGCCCACTAATATATTTCTCCATCCACACTGAACAGCATGGATAGAGGAATCTCCCCTGATGGCTGTTGTATTCAGGTAGCCTCAGAGGTGCTGCATAGTAAATACTAGGTTAGTGGATGTGTATTTTACAGTGCCACTGCCTTGAAAAGGTATTCTTACCTCATTGAAATTTTCCACATTTTGTCATGTTACAACAAAAAATGCTAATTTATTTTATTGGGATTTTTTGTGATCGACCAACACAAAGTGGCACATAATTGTGAAGTAGAAGGAAAATGATAAATGGTTTTACATTTTTTTTACAGATATCTAAAAAGTGTGGCGTGCATTTGTATTCAGCCCCCTTTACTCAGTTACCCCTAACTAAAATCTAGTGGAACCAATTGCCTTCAGAAGTCACCTAATTTAATAAATAGAGTCCACCTGTGTGTCATTTAATCTCGGCATAAATACAGCTGTTCTGTGAAGCCCTCAGAGGTTTGTTAGAAGACCTTAGTGAACAAACCGCATCATAAAGCCCAAGGAACACACCAGACAGGTCAGAGATAAAGTTGTGGAAAAGTTTAAATCAGGGTTAGGTTAGAAAAAAAAGAAGAAAAAAAAAATATCCCAAGCTTTGAACGTATCACGGAGCTCTGTTATACAGAAAAATCTTGGAAGAAAACCTGTTGGAGTCTGCAAAAGACTTGAGACTGGGGCGGAGGTTCACTTTCCAGCAGGACAGCGACCCTTAAATATATAGCCAGAGCTACAATGAACTGGTTTAGATCAAAGCATATTCATGTGTTAGAATGGCCCAAAGTCCAGACCTAAATCCAATTAAGAATCTGTGGCATGACTTAAATTGCTGTTCACAGACGCTCTCCATCCAATCTGACAGAGCTTGAGCTATTTTGCAAAGAAGAATGGGCAGAAATGTCAATGCCCAAACTGAAATAAATACGTTGGTTTTGTGTTGCAAAGTGCCAACACTGCAATTGGCGAGAGAGGGAGGCTGAGCGAAAAGAGAGGGGTTGTGTGAGACAGAGAGAGAGAGAGAGAGAGAGGGGGGACAGAGAGAGTGAGGGTGTGAGAGAGATGCTGAGAGGGAGGGGGGCTGAGAGAGGGGGGGCAGAGAGAGAGAGGGGTGTGAGGAATATGCTGAGAGGGAGGGGGCTAAGAGAGAGAGAGAGGGGTGTGAGGAATATGCTGAGAGGGAGGGGGCTAAGAGAGAGAGAGGGGGGGCAGAGAGAGAGAGGGGTGTGAGAGATGCTGAGAGAGGGGGAAGGGGGACAGAGAGAGAGAAGAGGGACAGAGAGGGGTGAGCTCAGAGAGAGGGGGAACAGAGAGGGAGGGGTGGAGGCAGAGAGAAAGGGGTGGGAGAGTGAGGGAAGGGGACAGAGAGAGGGGGACACAGAAGGGGGGCTGAAAGAGAGGGGGGCTGAGAGGAGAGAGACCTCTAGCTCTGTCCTGTACCCTCTTGCGTGCCCACAGAGATGGCTCTGCGTGCCAGCTGTGGCACACGTGCCATAGGTTCGCCATCACTGCTCTAGGATGTGCGAATCTGGTAGAGACCTCCACAAAGAGACTTGCAGCTGTAATTGCAGTGAAAGGTGGTTCTACAAAGTATTGACTCAGGGGGGCTGAATACAAATGCACACCACACTTTTCACATATTTATTTGTAAAACATTTTGAAAACCATTTATCATTTTCCTTCCACTTCACAATTATGTGCCACTTTGTGTTGGTCTATCATATGAAATACATTTTTTGTTGTAACATGACAAAATGTGGAAAATTTCAAGAGGTATGAACAGGGGCGGATCCAGAGTCTAGACTGACGTAGCAATCCCAGGTGGCAGCGGGCCCAGCCTACACTGAAAGCTAGGAAGGGTTGTCTTGCAACACAAAAATGAGCCAGAAGTTAAATATAAAAATACATATTTTTACCATTTGTATAAAATCAATATCCTGCATTATAATTAGATTAAGACTGAACAAGATGAAAATGTCAATACTAGAAGGGTAGCTTTTTTTTTTTTTTTTTTCTTAAATAATGGCATACCTGTATTCTGCGATTTTACACAATCGTTAATTTTTGTACTCACTTTAATTCATATACTTTGGTGCTCTGGTGGGGGGAGGGGCTTCCAAGGAGCAATAGAGATGAGCAGGATCCGGGATTGCAGGCAGCAATGCCATCACATGACATACAGCCACTGCTTCATGCCTTCATCCTGTCTTCACGCTGCGCTGGAGCCCTGGAGGAGATCATGGAGGGAGGAGGTGGGTGGAGCCAACACTCTCACTAGGCGCAGAGGAGGAAGGCGGCTGTAAATGCTGGCCCCTCGCTCTCTACCTCTTCAGCAGCGGCTCGGACATGACTGACATCACTGGTTGCTAGATGCCAGGCGGCACAGACGCTAGCAACCGGTTCAGCAGGCGTTAGCGAGGCCATGCCAGCGGTGCGGCTACATCCGCCTCCTCCCTCTTCTCCTGGCTCCAGCGCAGCATGAAGACAGCATGGTCTCTCTCTACGCCGCTGCTGGCCTGCTGCTGATGTGAGATTAAAAGACTCGGGAGTCAGTCATTTTTTTGGGGGCGGGGGTGCATTTGATTCCCCCCTCCTGGATCTGCCCCTGAGTATGAATCTTTATTTTTTTTCAAGGCAATGTATATGCAGCTGGTAAAATGACCTGAAACTGAACTGATACAAGCTTTGTGTAATTGCTGGTAAAGCAGCACTTAGACTGGGAGAAGGAAAAAGTGCACTGTGAAGCAGCCTGGCTCTGATGTATTGCACAGTGCTGTCAATTACTTAGAGCTTGCTGAAAGTAGAGACGGAGTGATGATCTTTTCAGCATGTTGCTGCTCTTTCATTGTCCAATCATGTTTTAGAGCAGACTGCATTGTTCAGCCTCAGTGTAGTCAGCATGTTAGTTTATCTAAATCAAGCTTTACACCCTTGATGAATGATCCTTTTTTATTTTCTCTACACAGAACCTTGCGCTATGTTTCGGAAAGCAGTAGTGACAAACTTGTTTCTGATGCCTTTGTGAACGGCACACTGGTCAGCCTCTTCCAAGCTTTATTCAGGGCTGATTTGTACAGACAGAGAGACCTCCTCCACATGCTTCCTGATTGCACTAAGGTCTTGTATTATAACCCAGACACTGGAGACACACAGAACTGCCACACGGAGCGGGATGCCACTTTACAAGTGGATGAGATATTGTACAGGTCTCTCGGGTTCACCATTGAACGACACCCAAGCTCTCTGGACTCAGCTGGGATTGGAGTTTTTGTTTCTAGAGGGTTTGTGCCCAAAGGAGCCGTAGTGTCTTTGTACCCCGGTATAGTTTAGAATATGAATTGGACTTGTGTTTAACTCCAGGCAAACGGCTCCATACACAGTTCAAATATGTATATTTTGCTGTTGTAACTTTGGCCAGACATTTTTGTAATATACAGTGGGTGATAATGATTATTTGATTCCCCTGCAGGTTTTATAAGTTTGCCCACTCACAAAGAAATTAAGGGTCTATAATTGTTATCATAGGTGTATTTTAAATGATAGAGACAGAATATAAACTACAAATCCAGAAAAAACACATGATACAAATGTTATAAATTGAGTTGCAGTTCAGTGAGTAAAATAAGTATTTGATCCCCTACCAACCAACAATAATTATGGCTACAGTATGTGCTCATGTGGTACACAGATTAGTCCTGTCAATTTAAGAAGGTGCTCCTAACGACAACTCATTATGTGTATAAAAATCACCTGTCCACAGAATCTTTCTTCCATTCAAACCTCACCATCATGGGCAAGACCAAAGAGCTATCAAGGGACATCGGGGACCAGATTTTAGACCTGCACAAGGCTGGAATGGGCCACAAGACTATCCGCAAGAAGCTTGGTGAGGAGACAACTGTTGGATTGATTATTCGCAAATGGAAGAAATACAGAATAACCACCAATCGCCCGCGGCCTGGAGCTCCATGCAAGATTTTGCCTCATGGGGTAAGGATGATCATGAGAAAAGTGAGGGATCCGCCCAGAACTACACAGGAGGAGCTTGTGGATGATCTCAAGGCAGTTGGGACCCCAGTCACCAAACAATCCATTGGTAACACAATATGCCACCATGGATTAAAATCCTCCAGCCCCCGCAAGGTCCCCCCCCTCCTCCTCAAGAAGGCCCATCTGAAGTTTGCCAATGAACATCTAAATGATTCAGCGAAGGATTGGGAGAAAGTGCTGTGGTCAAATGAGACCAAAATTGAGCTCTTTGGCAATAACTCGACTCGCCGTGTTTGGGAGGAAGAAAAATGCTAACTATGACCCTAAGAACACCATCCCTACAGCCAAGCACGGAGGTGGAAACATTATACTTTGGGGCTGTTTCTCTGCTAAAAGGTACAGGCTGACTTTGCTGCATCGAGGGGCCAATATACGGGGCCATGTATTGTAAAATTTTGGATGATACTGGTAATGGACAGACTGCTCATAGGCTAGGCTGATTCTCCTAACTAGTGAATGTAAACGGAAACTTTCCACTGGAAGCCGAAGGTAAGGGATACGCCCGGAATGGTTATATTAACCTCTTCGCGCAAATCGTCGTACCCCTTACGCCGGTACTTGGACGCAACATCCCATGGTATGGCAGCAGCTAGCTGCCATAATCCTGGTATTTTCAGGAATGGTGTGCGTTTCTCTTTAAGATAAAAGTGGTCTCTGTGGGGGATTTGCTGCAAGATCACTTTTATTGGTGCCAGGAGAGGGCCCCCTCCCGCCGCGCTCCAGTCATCTTGCGTCCTCTCTCTCCTAGATGCCAAGTGAAGAAAAGATGGCCCTCGCTCGGCTCCATAGCATTGGAGGGCAGAAGCGACCTCAAACGTCGCTTCCGCCCAATGCTCTTGACCTCCGGGCACCTAAACCCCCTTCCTAACCAGACCAATTTTCAGCTTTCGGTGCTCACACTTTGACTGACAATTACTCAGTCATGCAACACTGTACCCAAATAACATTTTTGTCCTTTTTTCACACAAATAGAGCTTTTGGTGGTATTTAATCAACGCTGTGTTTTTTATTTTTTTGCGCTATAAATCAAAAAAGACTGAAAATTCTGTAAAAATTTAAAAATTCTTTCTATTAAAATTTGGCAGAGTGTTGCACAGAGCGCTGCTGCCATCTCTCCCCCTCCGCTTCTCCCCTCTCACTGTACCGATCGGTACAGAGAGGGAAGGGAGAACCGACATCATGACGCGACGCTGGTTTGTTTACATGTGATCGCTCCGTCATATGACGGAGCGATCATGTGGTAAACGGCCGCTGTCAGCGGCCGTTTACTGTGATCCGTGGTGCGCCAGGTCCGGTCATGGATGTTCCCGAGTGTGCACCCCAGGGGGCGCGTGGGAGCAAGATTCTGGGAGGACGTCCCACGGACATCCACCCAGAATAAGCCGACCGCGCTGTAGCCGTATTTCGGCTATGGCCTGGTCGGCGAGTGGTTAAAGGAACATTTTTTATTTTATTTTTTATTGCATTTTAGTGTAAATATGAGATCTGAGGTCTTTTTGACCCCAGACCTCACATAGAAAAAAAAAAAAAAAAAAAGCATGACAGGACCTCTTATATTACAAGGGATGTTTACATTCCTTGTAATAGAAATAAGAGTGACCCATTTTTTATTTATTTATTTCAAAGGACAGTGTGAAAATAAAAGGTAAAATAAATAAGAATATTTTTTTAAAAAGCGCCCCCGTCCTGGCAAGTTCGCGCACAGAAGCGGACACATACGTAAGTCACACCCGCATATGAAAATGGTGTTCAAACCACGCATGTGAGGTATCGCCGCGATCATTAGAGCAAGAGCAATAATTCTATCACTAGACCTCCTCTGTAACTTAAAACCGTTAATCTGTAGACATTTTTAAACGTCGCCAATGGAGTTTAAGTGCAAAGTTTGTCGCCATTCCAAAAACGGTGCAATTTTGAAGCGTGACGCGTTGGGTATCAATTTACTCGGCGTAACATTAGCTTTCACAATATAGAAAACAATTGGGCAAATTTTACTGTTCTTATTTTTTAACGCTCGGTGTATTTTTTTTTCCAAAAAAATTGCGCTTGTAAGATCGCTGCGCAAATACAGTGTGACAAAGTATTGCAATGACCGCCATTTTAATTCTCTAGGGTGTCTGAAATTTTTATATATATATATATATAATTAGTGTGTATGTTTGGGGTTCTAAGTAATTTTCTAGCCAAAAAATAATTTTAACTAGTGGTGTCAAAATGAGGCTCGGTCCTTAAGTGGTTAAGGTGGTAATTGTCCAGTTATGTATGCAGATGTGGTATACTACATTTCTTAGCACTGTGTTTATTCAAGGATACGTACCGTGCTATCTAGAATTGCCTGATATTTGTGTATGGCTGTCTTGGCAATACTCTATTTGTACTGTTTCTTTGCGTTGTGTTACTTTTTCAATAAAACTCCTTTTTGATTTAAAAAATAAATAAAAATCTTAGATGAGAACCTTCTTCCCTGCTAAAACACTGAAGATGGGTCTTCCAGTCATGACAAAACATACCACCAAGGCAACAAAGGAGTGTCTCAAGAAGAAGCGGCACATTAGGGCATGTAGTGGCCTAGCAATCCTATCAAATGTATGGAGGGAGCTGAAACTTCGAGTTGCCAAGCGACAGCCAAGAAACCTTAAGGATTTAGAGACGATCTGTAAAGAGTGGACCAAAATCCCTCCTGAGATGTGTGCAAACCTGGTAACCAACTACAAGAAACGTCTGACCTCTGTGCTTTCCAAGAAGGGTTTCTCCACCAAGTACTAAGTCATGTTTTGTTTGGGGATCAAATACTTGTTTTACTCACTGAACTGCAACTAAATTTGAAGCATATGTATCATGTATTTTGGTTGATATTTTCTCTATCATTTAAAATACACCTATGAAAAAAATTATAGACCCTTCATTTCTTTGTAAGTGGGCAAACTTACAAAATCTGCAGGAGATCAAATAATTATTTACCCCACTGTATGTGGTACATTTTATCACATTATGGCATGAACCTGCAGGGGAACCATTTAAAAAAAAAAAAAAGAAGAGTTTACTACCACTCTGTCTAACAGTTAAAATACTAATGGTTGTTTTATCTACCAAAGGATTTGGAATTTTGTGCAGACATTCTTGTAATGCACATACCTCTACTACTCCTGATACTTTCTGGTTTACCTATACTTTTCCTGGGTCAGCTTTACTACTTCTTGGATTGAGATAACAATGCCAATTCATTGCCCAATAATGAAGCTAGAGGTGGAGAGGTGACAAAAAAAAAAAGGTAACAACGCTGAACCAGGAAATAAGTGGGTCACTTTTCTGTCTGTGCAATGTACAAAGGAACTGTATATCGTAAGAATTTTTGACCAGAATTATGAATTCTTCAGCTGGTATATCAGTAATCCTATATGCATTTCAACTTTGTGTAGAGCTGTTTGCCTGGAATTTGGGTTTGAAGTGTTTCCACTTTTGCAGTCAAATTTGAGAAAATCTGTGTTTTGTGTTCCCATTCACACAGTGTGTGTGTGTGTGTGTGTGTGTGTGTGTGTGTGTGTGCTTATTGTGTGTGCCCTAAAATTAACTTTAGTGTATTTTTTTACTGATGTTTTATGTTTCCTAAACCTTTACAGTAATATGACATAAAAAAAATGGAACTACCACTATTTTATTCACCCTCTTGTCCCTAGACAAGAGAATCTCAAATTTTGGGTTGTCCCTTGGGATGCTAGTTCTGGTGATCCTGGGGGTAAAAATAGGGATTCCCTTGCTTTTGAAGGGACTTTCTCTTACTTCCTATTTGACTATAGGACGGAAATGAAGGGAAATCTCCCCAATGGGAAACCGTTGGCAAAGGAACCTGTCTGGGTTATTACCTACCTTACTCTATTCAAAATTAGAAACATTTGCCTTTTTAGTTCTACTTTAACCCTTTATTAGGACAGACAGTGTTCAAAGCTAGTTGATTGATAATAGAGATCTGCCTGCACCGTACAGACAGGGTTAATTATGGCAATCATAGCTGCCCAGCCCCCACACAAAATTGGATATAAGTTTCTGATAATATCCTACATATTTTCTAACACCTTTTTTTTTTTCCCCTGTAAATCGGTGTAGTCTTGATTATACTATAACAATTTAGCACACTATTTGGCTACATTAATATGTAAGCAGTGTACCTACTAAGGTCGGTTCTCCTGTATGTCAGATACTTGCCTTGAAAGCATAGTTAAAGTGTGTGTGTGTGTGTGTGTATGTATGTATGTATGTATGTATGTATGTATGTATATATATATATATATAAATATATATATATGTATATATATATATATATATATATATATATATATATTATATATATATATAAATATATATATATATATATATATATATATATATATATATATATATATATATATATATATATATATATATATATATATATATATTTAAATATTTTTTTTCTTTGTGAAGATTCTTTAGAGCGTTTAGTTCTTTAAAGGATAAATTCACCTTTCATAACATGTTACACCCTGAAAATGGGTATAACATGTTATGAAAGGACCGGCTAGTGGGGGATCTTCTTCCCCTGCTAGCTGTCACAATTTGAAAAAACACGGCTGTGCAGAGCTCCGTCTGCCTGGCTGTATCACTCATTCCCAGTGTTCTGAGAATGAAAAAATACAAGTCCAGGACAGCCTTAAAGCCTCGTACACATGGTACGATTGTTGGCCAACCGAGCGTCTGATTTTTGACACTGCAGGGCAGAAGCGACGTCAAAACGTCACTTCCGCCCATAGCTCTTAAAGGGACAATTCTTTTTTGTTTTTTATTAATGACACTGTAAATAATGTAATAGTGTAAAAATAAAAAGTAAAAGGTAAAATTAGAATTTTTTTAAACGCCCTCGTCCCACCATGCTCGCATGCAGAAGTGAACGCATATGTTATATGAAAACGGTGTTCAAACTACATGTGAGGTATCGCCGCGATTGGTAGAGCGAGAGCAATGATTCTAGCCCTAGACCGGTAGAATTTTTTTTAAATGTTGCCTATGGAGATTTTTAAGGGTAAAAGTTTGTCGCCATTCCACAAGCGGGGGCAATTTTGAAGTGTGACATGTTAGGAATCAATTTACTTGGTGTAACATTATCTTTCACAATATAACAAAAAAATTGGGCTAACTTTACTGTTATCTTATTTTTTTTTTTTATTAAAAAAAGTTGATTTAAAAAAAAAAAAAAAAAGAGCGCTTGTAAGACCGCTGCGCAAATCTGGTGTGACAAAGTATTGCAACGACTGACATTTTATTCTCTAGGATGTTAGAAAAAAAATTATAATTTTTTTCTAAGTAATTTTCTAGCAAAAAAAAACAGTTTTTAACTTGTAAATGCCATCTAAAAAAGAGGCCCGGTCTTAAAGAAAAGCTTAGCTATTACTGTTGACGTATGTTTGATATAGCTATAGTAACATATGATTGAATAGTAATGTAGTGAATGAATTGCACAGATGAAGTGTTACTTTTTGTAACTTTTTGAATTGCTTTATTTTAATAGGTACCATATACCAAAATTACGAGCCCATATTTTTTCAGTCGGTCGGAAACCCATTTATTTTTCGATGCCTGGATGGTATTCTCATTGATGGGAATGACAAGGGGATCTCAAAGTCTGTATACCGGTGAGACGTGTTGCCTTTCGTTGAAAATTAATATTACATGGAGTGCTCTGGTTGGAAATTGTAAATATTATTAAAATTGGCTTTTTGCTTACGTTTGTTAAGATGAGAACAATTTTTTTTGCCTTTTAGCAACTATTTTTTCTATTGCCATTTGATTGGTTTTTAGTAGGTAAACGTGGCAGTCCATCAGTTAGACAGTTTATAAATGAGGCTAAATGTGTTTCAGGTCTTGCAGCGGAAGAGACAAGCTGGGGCCTCTGAAGATGTGCGATTCCACATGGCTGACCAGCTTCCCCCATAATCCACTGGCTGTGGGACAGTATGTTAACAATTGCTCCAATGGTATGTCTGCCCATCCACTTACCAACCTTCCCTGAAAGGTAACCTGTCGCAAGAAAAACATGGAAGTTGCCATTGCCAAAAACACTGATTGCCTGAATTCCGTACTTTTCATTCAATTATTCACCCAAATCTGCATGCATGTTCCCCAGGACAGTAAGTCGGAAAGTACTCAAATCAGTGGATCAACATAATATCCAGGCAAATAGCATTTCTGGAAGGGGTCAGCAATGGCAGTGACCCCCCACCACACTTTTTTACTTTATCACTTTGGCATTGTGTAAAACGCAGTAACTCACAGCAAACCCTAATAATCATTGCCTCAAGGTAGCCATTAAGAAGTTAATTCTGATCGGTTGCTGTTAATTGCATCAAAGTTCTTTTTATAATGGCCACTATTTGTACCATTTATCTGAAAGCAATTTTTGATGCAACGTTCACATTTGTACTTGTTTGCAGCTGTCTTCAATATTGCATATTTAAAGACTTGTAATTGGTCCCCCTGTTGATCATATGAATATTAAGGAATGTGATTAGGATTCTCTGCTTATAACAACGCCTTGCCCATGTAGGCAAATTTCTATGCCCTCCTCACCAGCATCTTTTACATACTCTCCACTGGTGGAAAGAAAACCTTTTGTTAGCCTTATCGCACTCTAGCAGGAGATTACACGGGGCTGAGGACTGTCCCCAACATGTGATTGCACTAGGCCAGGTATCAAGCACGAGCTCTATCACATCAGAGGAAGTGAAGTGAGTCGCACGCTCCTACATACTCAAAAGTATTTTGGAATTTCTTCACTCAGTTGCTTTACAGAGCGGGGGTTGTAAAGTAAAAGTTAATATGTGCTTCTGGGAAGAAAGAATGAAACCTAACTTGATAAATAATGGAAGTAATATACAGAATACTGTCAAAAAGAAATGGGGGGGGGAAGTCTCTCATGCAACGTCGCTGAATTGAGATGGGGCTCATGTAAGTATGAGGTGGGCTGCTGCACACTTTTTTTTTTTTTTTTTTTTTTATCCTAATGTATAGACTGCAATAAGATAAAAAAAAAACTGTCTTTATAACCACTAGCTGACCGCCCACTGTCAAATGACGGCGGGACGGTTCAGCTACTGTGGCGGGACGCCGTCATATGACGTTGTCTACAATTTGGCCACTGGGGGGCGCGCGCGCGCGCCGCGGGAGGCGCGCGCGCGCGCGCGCCCGCCGCGTAGCTGGGGCCTCGGTGCGCGTGCCCGGCGGTCGCGATGACCGCCAGGCACCCGCGATTGCCCGGTAATCGAGCAGGACGTGGATCGGTGTGTGTAAACACACAGATCCACGTCCTGTCAGAGGAGAGGAGACCGATGGTGTGTCCCTTGTACATAGGGACACCGATCGGTCTCCTCCCCCAGTCAGTCCCCTCCCCCCACAGTAAGAATCACCAAGATAGGGTACACATTAACCCCTGCAGCGCCCCCTAGCGTTAACCCCTTCCCTGCCAATCACATTTATACAGTAATCAATGCATTTTTATAGCACGGATCGCTGTATAAATGTGAATGGTCCCAAAAATGAGTCAAAAGTGTCCGAAGTGTCCGCCGCAATGTCGCAGTCACGATAAAAATCGCAAATCGCCGCCATTACTAGTAAAAAAAAAAATAATAATAAAAATGCTATAAAATCTATCCCCTATTTTGTAGACGCTATAACTTTTGCGCAAACCAATCAATATACGCTTATTGCGATTTTTTTTTTTACCAAAAATATGTAGAAGAATACGTATTGGCCTAAACTGAGGAAAAAATTTGTTTAAAAAAAAAAAAAAAAAATTGGATATTTATTATATAAATAGTAAAAAAATATTATGTTTTTTCAAACTTGTCCCTCTTCTTTTGTTTATAGCGCAAGAAATAAAAAACCGCAGAGGTGATCAAATACCACCAAAATAAAGCTCTATCTGTGGGGAAAAAAAGATAAAAATTTTATTTGGGTACAGCGTTGCATGACCGCGCATTTGTCATTCAAAATGCGACAGCGCTGAAAGCTGAAAAATGGCTTGGTCAGTAAGGAGGTGTTCGTGGCTGGTAGGCAAGTAGTTAAAGTGGGTTTCAATCGACGCAGATAGGGTGGCTCGGGAGTGAGCACACACAGATGACCCCCATGAAAGCGGGTTTCCGCGGGGGCACTCGCCAAAGAGGAGGGGCCTGGAGCACCAGCGGGCGACCCCAAAAGAAAAGGATCAGGGCTGCTATGTTAAAAAGCATTGCACAGACCAGATAAGTACAGTGGAACCTTGGATTACGAACATAATCCGTTCCAGGAGAATGCTTGTAATCCAAACCACTCGCAAAACAAAGCGAGTTTCCCCATAGAAGTCAATGGAAATGAAGATAATTTGTTCCGTATTGACTTCTATTGCATGCAATACTGCATGTGGTCAGAGGTAGGGGGGCGCCAAAGAGCCTCAAATACTCGGACAGCTCGGCTGAACTCGGGAACAACGTATTTCCGAACGCCTCCGAACCGTTCCGAGTGTCACCGTCACCCCTGCACCTCCTGGCCAAATGCGGTACAGCATACCACATTAGCTTGAATTCTGCTCATTTTGCGAGACAACACTCGCAGACAGAGTCAGGATTTTTAAAAGAAAAGTTGCTCGTCTTTCAAAACGCTGGTTAACCGAGGTTCCACTGTATACCATGTTTGTTATTTTAAAGAGAAAAAAAGGAAGGTTTAATATTACTTTAAAACCCCCAAAACATTACAAATTTTCTGAAAGCAGAGCCCAAATTTTTTTGTCAAAAGATATTTGCACTACTGCTTAACCACTTGCCGCCCGCCATATAGCAAAATGACGGCGGCAAAGTGGTTTCAATATCCTGACTAGGCGTCATATGACGTCCTCAGGATATTTAGCCCCCCAGGGCGCGCATCGCGGCGATCGTTGTTGCGGGGTGTCAGTCTGACACCCCGCAACAACGATCTAAGTAAAGAGTCTAAAGGAGACTCTTTACCACGTGATCAGCCATGTCCAATCATGGCTGATCACAATGTAAATGGGAAGAGCCGGTGATCGGCTTTTCCTCACTCGTGTCTGACAGACGCGAGTAGAGGAGAGCCGATCGTCGGCTCTCCTGACAGGGAGGGTCTATGCTGATTGTTTATCAACGGAGACCCCCCTCGGATCCCACCCAGGATCACTATAATGCCGCCCAGGACCACCAGGGACGCCACCACACTGAACCACCAGGTATGCCCCCCCTAGACCCCCAGGGAAATGCACATCTGTGCCCAGGCAGCTGCCAATCAATGCCCACTGACAACGCCTACCACTGCCAGTGCCACCAGGGATGCCCATTAGTGCCGTGTATCAGTACCCATCAGTGCTGCGTATCAATGCCCAGCAGTGCCGCCTATCAGTGCCACCCATAAGTACCCATCTTTTCATCCTTTCAGTGCCCATCTGTGCCACCCATGAGTGCATATCGGTGCCACCCATCAGTGCCGCCTACCAGTGCCCGCTCATTGGTGCCACCTTATTGGTGCTGCCTTATCAGTGCCGCCTCATCAGTGCCCATCAGTGAAAGAGAAAACTTACTTATTTCCAAACGAAAACAAATCCAAAACTTTTATTTTTTTCAAAATTTTCTGTCTTTTTTTTTTTTTTTTTTTTTTTTTTTACTTGTTTAGCAAAAAATAAAAACCGCAGAGGTGATCAAATACCACCAAAAGAAAGCTCTATTTGTGGGAACAAAATGATAACAATTTAGTTTGGGTACAGTGTAGCATGACCGCGCAATTGTCATTCAAAATGCGACAGAGCTGAAAGCTCAAAATTGTCCCGGGTCGGAAGGTGTATAAGTGCCCAGTATTGAAGTGATTAAATCTGTATTTTCAGTTAAAAATGCTGGGTGGCTTTACTGGAATCTACTAGAAAGCTGGCAAGCTGGGACTGAAAAAGTCTAACGCCTGGCTACCATAGCAGGCAGTTGTTTACATGCTGGCCTTGCCGGTATCATAAAAGTTATGGGGGCATTGACAATGTTAAAGTTCCATTTGTGTTTTTAAAATTCTGTTTTGTTCACTATGAGCTCTCCTGTCTTGGGGAAAACAAAGGGGGAATTGCAAGGGTTACTGTGCCATTAAAATGACACAGAAAACTGTCTTCATGGCATGCTCCACATTAAAGCAGAACTTGGTGCATAATAGTTTTATATCAATTAATCGCTTCCTGAGCGCCTCACGCAGATATACTGCGGCAGAAGGGCACGTACAGGCAGATTGACTTACCTGTACATTGCCCCTTTTAAGAGGTGGCTTGCGGCCGCTCGTGCGCCCACCAGAAGCCTTGATAGCACGATGCCCGCGATCGTCTCACAGTGAGGAAGAATGGAGAGATTAAATATAAAATATTGAAATGATTTTGCGCTCATATACGTGGAAACGGATTGATCTGAGGAGTAGAGCCAAGACAGGATATACCTCCCACATCTATTGATGCTTATGAATGCGCGCTTTCAGGTGAGAGGCTAGAGATCACGCTTAAGGATCACACTCCCACACATCCACCGCACCCCAATGTGGAGTCTGAATATCAATACCATCATTGTTCTGTTTTGGTACACCGTCCCCCCCAGAGTTTGAGTGACGGGTTTTGGGCCAATGGACATTACCATTCACCTTTTGGACTTCGCCATTGCAGTCCATTATTAGACTATTTTTCTCTCATTTCCACACCCACCTCACTTCAGGCCCATCAGGGCTGTGGCACACTATCTATTTGTGGACATTAGCACAATAAGCACTTTATTATTAACACCATTGCTATTGATTTGCTATTTATTCACTTATTATATATTATATATTTATTCAACACATTTGTACACTTTATACACTCTTAGCACTTGGTGCATGATTGTTATGTGTATTTATTTGTGTGTTTTAATATTTAAAAATGTTTGGTGTATATGAGCGCAAAATCATTTCAATATTTTATGTTCTTTTATGGGATTGTGTTTCACCATTAGATTTTGCTGCTCATTTTAGGAGTTTTCTCCACACTTGTCACTTTTTACTTGTTTTATTTACTTTGTATTTATTGTTCATCATTGAGTGTGTGTAGACGATCTAGTTTATCAACAGCGCGAAGGTCACCCACACTTTCAAGAATGGAGAGATGCTAATGTAAACAAGCATCTTCCCGTTCTGCCTAATGACACACTCACTGATCACAGCTCCCTGTAATCGGGAGCAGCGATCAGTGATGTGTCACACACAGCCCCTCCCCCCCACAGTTGAAATCACTCCCTAGGACACACTTAATCCCTACAGCGCCACCTAGTGGTTAATCCCTTCACTGCCAACGACATTTTTACAGTAATCAATGCAATTTTTTTTAGCAATGATCGCTGTATTAATTCCAGTGGTCCCAAAAATGTGTCAAAATTGTCCGATGTGTCCGCCATAATGTTGCAGTCACGATAAAAATCGCTGATCGCCGCCATTACTAGTAAAAAAATAAATTAATAAACATGTCATAAAACTATCCCCTATTTTGCAGACGCTATAACTTTTGCGCAAACCAATCAAACGCTTATTGCTAATTTTTTTTTATTTTTCATTTTTTTTAACCAAAAATATGTATAAGAATACGTATCGGCCTAAACTGAGAGAAAAACATTTTTTTTTATATATATTTCTTGGGGATGTTTATTATAGCAAAAACATAATGCGTTTTTTGTTTTTTTTTTAAATTGTCGCTATTTTTTTGTTTATAGCACAAAAAATTAAGACCGCAGAAGTGATCAAATACCACCAAAAGAAAGCTCTATTTGTGGGAAAAAAAGGACGTCAATTTTGTTTGGGAGCCACGTCACACGACTGCGCAATTGTCAGTTAAAGCGACGCAGTGCCAAATCAAAAAAAGTGCTCTGGTCTTTGGCCAGCAAAATGGTGCGGGGCTTAGGTGGTTAATGTTCTTTAAAGGGCTCCTTTAAATCATTATGTGTAAAGATCATGCCACTATATTTTTTATTACAGGATTTATATAGCGCCAACAGTTTACGCAGCGCTTTACAATATAAAAAGGGAGACAATACAGTTATAATACAATAAAATACAAGATGATTAAGGGGGCCCTGCTCAGAAGAGCTTACAATCTAATAGGGTGGGGGAGGTGATACAAGAGGTTGTAACTGTGGGGAATGAGCTGATGGAAGTGGTAGAAGATTAGTTGGAGACATGATAGGCTTCCCTGAAGAGATGAGTTTTCAGGGATCGCCTGAAGGTAGCTAGAGTAGGGGATAGCCGGACAGGTTGAGGTAGCGAGTTCCAGAGGATGGGAGAGGCTCTGGAGAAATCCTGGAGACGAGCATGGGAGGAGGAAACGAGAGAGCTTGACAGGAGGAGATCTTGAGAAGAGCGGAGAGGACGGTTTGGGATATGTTTGGAGACAAGATTGGCGATGTAGCTCGGGGCAGAGCTGTGAATGGCTTTGTAAGTTGTGGTTAGTATTTTGAATTTAATTCGCTGGGTGATTGGGAGCCAGTGTAGGGATTGGAGGAGAGGGTTGGCAGACACTGAGCGGTTGGTAAGGTGGATAAGTCTGGCAGCAGCATTCATGATAAACTGAAGAGGGGAGGAGCCTATGGAGAGGCGGGCCAATGAGAA